>JAAGVU020000001.1:29373486-29386488 GCA_011763525.2 Mormyrus iriodes
CCCCCACGCCTGTAAAGACTCAGCCCCCCTATCCATTCATCTCTAATTATGCCCCTGCAGTGCAATGACTAGGGCTAAGCCAGCCAGCCATTGAACCACTAGAAAAAGAATGGATATAAAGCATTTTATTTAAATGCAATTAGCCAATCATTATATGTGTACAGAGACAGGCACTTTTACCAAATTTGGGTTATGATCCTCCCTTGAACCAAAACAGTCTTTATCTGCCATGCTACCTACTTCTTTAGAATTTCATACAATCACCCATAGAACAGAAGCTAATCAGTTAATGAAGCTTCTCTGAATTGTCCAGTAAGCAATTTGTATTTGTATAAGTGCCCTATGACTGGGTTGGGAAACACTGTTATAAACAATGAACCGGACACTGGCTTGTGGTGACCTATGGCTATTGTGAGAATGACCAGGTTTCTCCTCATCCTAGAGGAGGTCACAGGGTTACACCTGACTGCTATTTGTTTACTTGTTCCTTTTCTGGATGTCAGATGGATTATAAAAAACTGAAAAGCTGCAGTATAGTGGTTTTTTTGGACTGGGTACATGACCTTGACATTGACTGCCTTCAGTGGGGTATTTTACACAGGCAGCAAAGAAGCAGATTTAATCCTGTCATAGTGTCATTTACTCTTAACATTTAGGATAGCGCTATGTCTTAGCAAACCCAGCACATTTCCACTGAAAGCAGCACTTGCATATGTTTGGTGTTGGAAAACGTGGAGAAAATTAGAAATTTCTCTTTAGAATTTTAGGGTCACTTCTAGTTCCTAGGCAGAGAGCCAGTAGCTTGTATCTGACACCCACTTGTTGACTTGTTTCAGTGCCAAGAAGGGCTGGGGGTAGTAGAACCTTTATATGACTGTGATGGAAGACATCCCAGACAGAGGGCCTACGAGGGTCTCCAGTCCTTTGCATTATAATTTCACTTTCAGCAATTACATTAGTACATAGAATGGTGTTTAATTCCTTTGCCAGATGCCCTTGTGCACTTGACTCATTTAATCTTAGCAACGTTAGCAGAATGCTGCCAGCGTCTCCGGTAGTATTATGACCCCTGCTGTTTAGTTTATAAGGCCTGATGCAATTCATATGAGCAGTAAATTGACCTGAATTTGTTTAATTATTGATCATGAACAAATAGAAGGAACTTCAAGGCCAGCCCTCCAAGTTCTTTACCATTGATATGAAAATATCAATAAGATCTTCTCTTGCTGCCAGATTTTTATGGTTGAACACCTTAATGACTTGGTTATAATTTGATTAAGACACTGTAATAAATTACTACTAGGATATCAATAATATTAGTAATTGGATGAAGACGTAATATTAGATAAAAGACAATTACACTATGCTGAGTATTTTCAGAGTTTAAGTTTCCCTGTTTTTTTTAAATGAGCTATGGTGAGTTCAACTGCTTAGAGGGCTTCATTTAATTACTGATATTTCTAAATGAATATTTTAGCATCACATTTATATTTCCTGCTCATGAGGGAGTCAAGAAGTTGACTATAGCCAAAATCAAACGCAGTTGTAAGTCCTGCGGAGATTTTCAGTCATGAGCGGACATGACTGAGACAATATCAATAAGAAACACAAAAAAGTAACATTGTTAATTTCTACTAAATGGAAATATCTATGATTAGAAACACAATTCAGGGCTACTTATTCCTAAGAGGACAATGTGGTTCTGTTTTCACTAGCATGTAAATAACAAGATAAGAACTAATTAGTGTTACTTGTGCTTAGTGGGGGTAGCACATTGAAAAAAACTAGAAAAAAGTTTCCACCATAGACGTCGCCCTTGTCCTCAGCTCTACAGTAGTAGTATTTGTGAAAAAATGAATGAATGAATGAATGTTACATATATACACATATAACGTTTTTCAAGACTCCCAAAGCGCTTTACAGAACTAAAGGGGAACCACTTCAATCACCAGCACTCTTTAGCACCCACCTGGATGATGCGATGGCAGCCATTCTGTGCCAGTGCGCTCAACACACAGAAGCTAAGGTGGTGAAGGGGCAGGAGAGAATTCACCAGTTATATATAGGGGATGATTAGGAGGTCAGATTTGATAGGGCCACAGTGGGCAATTTAGTCAGGACATCAGGGTACCACCTCAACTCTTTCGAAAGATGCCCAGTGATTTGTTATGACCTCAGGGAGTCAGAACCTCAGTTTTACATCTCATCTCCATCAGTGCACTGGGGAATGAGATCCACACAGACCACAGAATGGGCTTCCCTTGTTGGCCACACCAATACCTCTTCAAATGTGCTCAGTGCTATGTCTTGTTGAAACAAGAACGTTCCGGGGTAAAGCCCTCACCATGGGGCTGATTGTACTGATGTAAGCTATGATTCCTTATTGAATGACAGATTTCCTGGTGCCGGGGATCGCTGACGACTCGTCGTGTCCGCATGCAGGCATCCACCAGGGGGATCGTAGGTTCTGTGACTCGGACGGCTTGCCCACAACCTCGGTTGTAGAGCCTCGTGGCCATGGCAAAGAGCGCGGAAGTCAAGCTGGCCGTTTTCGGCAGAGCCGGCGTGGGCAAGTCAGGTAAGCGCAGAGGATGGGCAAAGCTTGGGACATGGCGTTTTCCGTCTGGACATGGTTTCCGCATGTCAAGCTCTGTGCTGACTGCTGAAGTTGAACTTCCTTTTAATTTCTCGTTTTTGATTAATCCCCTCTGTGAAACACGCACACTTCATTCCCTTAGGAACATCTTTTAACTCCGTCAGTGGTTATTGCGATGAGTCATCCACAGTCTGAAATCAGATTCAGGAAATCATTCTCTTTGTTGGTTTTCGGATTTTCTCTGGGATACATCCCTGTTCAGTGTTTCATGTGGGTATGTCAAGGGGCATTGCGGTCTCGATGTGTCCTTAACCCCCTTACATATAATTTATCACCCAATGAAAACTGAAGGGTGATGTTCTCCCCTACCCTCCAACGCCAAAATTTATACCTATGAAGTACATTTATCTGAATTTTGCAGAATTTTTTTTTGTCCTTTTTGGGAGACCCCTCTTCTCATTGTATTCCAGCTTCATTTACTCTTGAACCACAATGACTGTAAACAACATAATTGTGAGAATCATTGTGGCACAACTGATTTTGTGTGAATCCGAAAACCACTTGCATGAGGTGGTGTACGACACTTGTCAAAATGGCTGCAGTGCAATGGGAATTCTGCACGCCAACTTTCCACGCAATTGGAAACAGGGGCGGCACCAGGGAGGGCCTTGGGGGTACTGTAGCTACCCCTATAATAGCCATAGTACCCCCTTAACACCCCCAAGAAATTTCTGAGGTTTATATAGTTTTTTTAACGTGTGCATACTTTAGTTTAATATCCTTGTGTTTATATTGCCTTGTGTTTAAAACTGAATGTCACTGTAACTGTCGTAGAGCGGGTTACTGCATATGTGCGTGCGTGTTTGTCTACATGTGCTGGGGTATTGTAGTAGAAATTAAATTGTGGCAACCAGCACATTAAGGGGAAACCCTAAATTTCAGAACACACTTCCTGAAAAGTCAAGCAACCCCGTAGCACCAGCCAAAGAAAATCTTTGGCTCCACCCCTACTTGGAAACAGTTGACTTCTGGTCATGTTACCATCCATCCATTCATCTCCCTACCGCTTATCCTGCACACAGTCACACAGGGGGGTGGGGGGGGGCCTGGAGCATATGCCTCGCAGCACAGAGCTGGGCCTGGGGTGCCAATTCATGTGACCATTTACTTACAAATAAATAATTTGAAATGGCTCTCTTTTCTCTAATCACATTATCCTTTAATCTTTTAGCATAGAGTAACTGTAATACATGTCTCATTCTGTGCTTGCTGCTCTGGAATTGTAATGAAAATTTCTGTGTATGGAGGCTGCAGGAAGTGCACGTTTCCCTTCCTAATCCTTAAACTTGGAATACATTTACTTAGATCCCTAAATAAACCCTCCTTTACATTATGTTCCACAAAATCCCCATTCGTTTGCTGGAATCTGCCAGTTTTGTTAAGAGAGTGGTAAGTAATAAAATGGATTATTTCAAGGGTTTGATTTATTTCCCATTCAAAAAAAACTAAAAAAATGTATCTACTGAGAATGGGTTTGGAATGTAAACAGCAGCTTACCTTTTTAAACCTTTTATTTGTATCAAAAAAATTTGAAATCAAATGGAAAAAAAAGAATATTACCCATAAATACTATGTGGAACAGAAGCCACTTTCTGCATTCCTAATTAGACATCAGACATGAGATTATCACAAATATTGTGGTCTGCCAATACAGTTTGCGTACAATGAAGCTTAACCATTTTAACACTTAGTTTAAAAATAATGGCCCTTGTACATGATGAATTCTGTGCAATAGTGAAATGTGAGCTTTCTGCTTTCAGGCTTATGTATGCACACCTGCCTACATAGATCAAACAATATCCTGCACTGTCCTTACAGCTCGCCATAAAGCGATGAGTCATCTGGTGACTCACTAAGAATTAAAGGCCTCATTCATATCTGCACTAGTTAAAAAAAACAAAACTCTTAACTCTGAAACCCAGGCAGGCAGCTAATGGAGTAATGAAATCAAAAATGACTCCTTTATGCTCTGTGCCTATTAGGCAAGCCTAATTCACCATTAATTGAATCAAAACCCAAAATAACTTCCATCAGAAGATGCTATATGATAAAAGTCCTTTTAAGGAATTCACAGAAATGTCACAGGCCACTTTCACCCAGCAAAATAAGGCTCTGAAAGCTGTCCCTTGAGACTGAATGAAGATGGCCTGCTGTAGGTACATGGGAAAAGAGGTCCAAAGCAATGCTGTAGATTAGGGGTGGGGAACCTGATCCATGGAGGGCTGGCGTGGGTGCAGGTTTTTGGGATGACCTCTCAATCAGACAAACAACATGATTGTGGAAGCAGTGGTTCTGAACTCCGGTCCTGGGGACCCACTGTTATTGGTTGATTGAGAGGTCATCCCAAAAACCCACACCCACACCAGCTTTCCATGGATCAGGTTCCCCATCCCTGCTGTAGACAGATGCACAAAGGTCCTTCTGTTGAAAAAGGTGTACCCAGGGATAACCACACACACTGAATAGATCTGACGCTGTAATGATGCATGTATGGGTCACATATGTGCTCCACTGTGATTGCTACTCTCAATCTCAATTTAAGGCACCTCTACTATACAGAAAAGTATATCTGTACAAAAGACAAACAGCCTCTGATGAATACAATTTTGATTAATGTCACTTGCCAGTAATCATAGTAATCATCTTTCTGGACAGAATGAAGTGTACTATTATGGTGTCCCAGGAAACTAGGTTGCATTTGTGAGTAATATCTGGAAAAGTAATTTGCATTTTACTTTATTTTTTCACTTTAATGTACTAGCAATGAGCAATCAAATGCTTTTGAGGGCAAAGGGGTTCGGTTCTGATTGGTGACTGGAACTCAGCCTTGAGAAGAAGGCAAATGTCTTCTTTAGAGCACCAACCTCAGAGGAGAAGTCATAAATAATGGAAAAAGTTTCAAGCAGTTCAGTTTTTATGCCAACCTGACACACACAACAAGGGGCTTTAAATGCTAAAATATCCTATAGTATCAAACAATATGTCCTGTCTTTTTAAGTTGTTTTTCCTTAAATAGTTCCTCCGAATCAGCGATAGTCAGTTGAGATTTGCAAAAGGGACATTGAGTTAAAACTACAGAAACGGTTAGTAATTTAAAAGCAAATTAAAAAAAAATATTGGTTACAAAGAATATGTTCACTTTGATATTCCAAGAACACTTCATTTTAAGGGTGAGCCCCTTTATTAATTGTCCTATTATTCTATCCTATCCTTTCATTAAATACAGAAAGGAGATCAAATGTCACTTTGAGTGTAATGGTGGGCATGCCAAATTAGGAAGGGCCCACAGAGGATCTCTCTGGGTGCCATTATTTAATGTGTAGAACGATTCACATTCCTAATTGCGAGATATGATTCACATCGTCAGCATTTTATTACGCGGGTGCCCAGGAAAAGCCTAGTCATGAATTATTACAGATTTACATTTTTTACCATCAGAATTTTGAGAAACAATTTCAGTACACGGTTATTTGAAATCTGACTGCAGACCAAACAGGTGATGTAACTATTGCATCCTCTGTTTTTATGTGCATTTATTATATTATTTTATCATCATTACATCATTTACACCACTTCTCTCTTTTTAGAAATATGTTATTCTGCTTTATATAAATATATAATAAATCAGACTAGGTGAATAAGAAAAACAGTAAGAGAGTATTATCCATACTATGAATTTTACAAATGCAAGGTACCTGGCTGAAATTACAAAGACCATTTGTAGTTTTATTATTTTTTTTGTAAAGTGAAGTTTTCACACCAGCTTATTCGCAATTCAGCCATTTGTACTGGAAACCGGTTTTCTTACTGCAAATGGAGTCCATCTGTTTTTGGCTCAAAGAAAACATAAAGAGCATCTCATTTGGTCAGATGAGTGCTTAAAACTTGATTTTAAACAAATACACACAGGTTCATAATCAAAAGGTATAGAAGGGTATCTCATATAATTATAATCAGAAAACTGTCATCAGGGGAAAGAAATCAGGATGTTGGAAGACGGTATATCTGTTTACAATGATATGTCAAAAGCTGCTAGGAGTAATTTTGTTTAGTTGTTGTGCAGCGTGTAGCAATATTTATTCAGAGAGGATATGCATGCTTTGGCTAGAGTTCTTTTCACCAAGATTATCCTGTGTGTGCAGCAATCAGATGGGGCTGGCTTGAATGCTGACGGTTATATAAATCCTGAAGCTTCTTCAACCTTTATTTGCCAGGCTAGATTAACAGGTTGGACGGCACAGGTCATAAACCCTGCCGAAGAAGGCTGTAAATCAATGCCTGTCTTCACCATCGTTAATGTCCAGCCACACACATCAGGAGAGACTAATGGTTCGGAATTTCCCCCACTCCGGAATGCTGCTGTTTTTATACCCTTTCTCCGTGATCTGTCTGAAATATAAGAAAACTGGCCGTCATACAAAATGCATGAGGGGATTAATCCTATGCAAAGATGGGCACATTCCAGATAATTGCATTCAGCAAAACGCAATGTGATAAAAGTTAATCGCAACTCAGTATGATGAAACCATACATTAAGACCCATATGGGAGCCATAAGGACCACAGAGCCGCTGTGCCTTCCGTAGAGAAACAGAGAGGTTGTAGGACATATATAGAGCAGAGAGGTTATTACTAGAGTTATTTACACAAATATAGTAAAATATGAAATACAGGCTTAGACACAAAAGCTTCCTTGCAAGTGCGGACTATCAGATGGTGAAGTTACTTGGAATTGTCCTAAAAAGTCAATATGACAACATTTACAGTACCTTATTCAGCTGGGTTTAATGTATAAGTGTGTAAGTACAAAAAGAACATAATATTAAAATCTGTCAGTTATGAAGCAAAATTGAAGAATTTTGAATTTCAAGAAGCTCTGATTGACAAGAAATTTTTAGAATTAAAAATGATTCTTTTTAAAAATTAAACATGCAGAAATTTGAACAATTGTGTGTATGCAGAGGTACTGTGGGCGGGGTGGGGGGGGGGTTAGGATGATTTCAAGTGGATTGTTTTGTGTTGGGGACCCAATATGATATGCTTTCATGGGGCCCAAAATGTCTAGCGGCGCTCCTGTGTCTGATAGTTCAGTGAGGCCATGAATACCTGGGTATAATCTGAGCATCAGATTGAGGAGGATTTATATCCAGCGGGTCACCTCTGAGTGCCCTATGTGATTCTTTGCCATTTACTTTATGGTTTAGTTGTATTGTATGCCAGTAATATAGGACCCACCTCCACCCATTAAGCCTTCTTAACTAACCCTTTCATAGGAATCTGTCTGGGATCATCTCTTTTCCACCTTCTGCTCCTCCACTAAAGAAAACATTTCCATAAATTATGCAATCATGAGCCAGGGTTCAGGGTCAACCTGGGCTCCAGTGTTTGCGTTCCGGTGGTCAGATCTGGATCAAGGACCCCAGCTTTGGTAGGTGGTCCAGGTTGAGAAGCTCCATGTCTGGCTCCCAGTCCGTATGCTGGAATTCAAGTTCTGTGGGGAGAAACAATAAATTAGCAATGGCACATCACCCTGACAGAATTTAAGAAACCTGGACACAATCCTCAAAAAGTTATGTGGAACAGCACCCACTACGACACAGAAAATCCTAAGTGGGAACGAAGATAAAAATATGATGTTCCGTGCTAAACAGAATGCAGGGTCTTGGATGCAGGACCCTCTCTAAAACCCAGAAATTACTCACAGTAGCATTCCACAAATATGTGAGATTTTATTCATTGCGACATTCGGGAAATTGAAATTCTAAACAGGTAATATAATTCCTGATTGGATTTGATGCATTTCGCTTTCTCAGTTTAATCTTTCGCGAAACATATTTATTATGCCGTAAATGAAGGCATATTAAACCTGTAGCAATAATATATAAAAAGTAAAAGGAGAGAGCTGTGCTGTAATAGAGGTGCAATTTTCTTCGTTCCATGGCTGGGTGCCGTCGCTAGGGAGGCCTGCATGTTGACAGTACTGTCCATCAGCCAACACAACTAAGACAGGACCCATGTTTCGGAGATGATGTGAGATCCCATCAGAATTGTAAAGATTTGCCTGCAGGGCTGAACCCCATTTAAAAGTTACATTCAGGTCTGTGTGTTTTACATTCCCAGTGTTTCCACTGGGAGACGAAATCATGAGAGGAACTAGGAGATTAACAATGTCGAGTATGTGAGTCACCAGCTATCAAGACCTATGTTCTGCTCCACTGAAAAAGTACCTTTGACAAACATGGCCTGCATACATAATATAACAACTGCATGACTGTCATTCCTCCTTAAGTCATGCTTCAATGGAAAGGTCTTCAGAGTAGCATGATGTGAGGCTGCAAAAAATCTTCTAATTCTTGTATCTTTAAGGGTTAGGAGGAGTCCTGTATGATACTGGTTCCCAGTCCTATCGCTGAGCACACCCAGCCATTCCTCTGGAACACCTGATTCAACTAATCATGGTCTTGTAGATGAGCACATTAGCTGAACCAAAGCATGTGCTGCTGGAAGGGAACCGATAAACGAAATCGGCAGAGGGAGCTTAAGGTGATATGTGGACACTGCAGCGTTACAGGATGCTGAAAATATTTAAAGCATTTCTACAGCTCTGAGCATTGAAAAATGTGCCTGTTAAAGATGCCGAAACTCAAAATCAAAAGAATATCCTTGTAGAGCACATGAATTTTATTCTTTTATCCAAAAATGTACCACATAACCAGCACTCAATAGGCAACGATAAGTTTGCAAACTTAGCATGGTGTTCTTGCTAATTACCTCCACCACCCGTCCAAAGCGTGAGGGGGTGCGATCACATTCCGTCAGCGTTTCCCGCATCTGCTGGGGCAACATCTGCCTGTAACTGGAACAGGATGTGTCTAGTTTATCTCTCCCTGTCCCCATGACTGGGTTGGCATCAGCCTGTTCCCATTCACCAACCTGAACCAGACTCTCACCAAGGCTGGAACCTGGTCGAAGATCATTCCCAAGAAAAGACCCCTTTGTGTCTTTATTTTTAGGCTCTCACTGCTTTCCGATCCTCCGGTGTGTTTCATGAGCTGTCTGCTAGCTGTCCCCTGTGCATGAGTCATATCGTTCGGGTTTCTTTAACAGCCTACTTGCCTTGTCCCTAATGCTTACAAGGCTTTCACAATTTAATGCCGGCACTATTAAACCTGTTTTAACCTATTTCATTCTGGCACAAACTTTTCATAGTGTCTCTGGGGTAAATCCCCCAGTTAATATTTTTCCAGGGTGTGCCTGATGAAGCTGGCAGTTGTCTCCACTTCAGATATTTTAAAGAGCTTAATTTGTGGTCCATTAATGGCTTCATGTACAAGCGCACAAAAAAATGAGCGATTTTCCTCCTGATTAAAATATGCCTTTGAAAGTATAGGTCTACAGAGAGCCAGCCAAATCTGTACATACCATACTGTTTTTCCAGCAGGCTTTATTCTGTATAAACAATTCATTTTTAAAGCACTTGTCCATATCATGAATTTAAACTCAATCTCACGGTCTGAAGCAGAAGTTTGATCCAGTTAATTGCATCACATAAGCCTTTAATATATTTCACACATAAACTAAGTATTAGTCATATATTGGCTGTGTTACAATGTAGTAATGAAATATTCTGTGCTTTGCCAGCCAAAGAGCCCTGGGGCTAATTTTCTGAAAACATATGACGTTTTCAGAGGAATTTATTATTTCTTTCTATAATTAATCACGTTTTAACCGTTAAAGATCATTCTGAAGTCTGAATTGCTTCGATCAAAATTTGCAGCTGTGTAAATACAAAAAGTGTAAAACTATAGTGTGTAATTCACTGTGGATAAAACAAAAAAAGTGACTTTAATAAATACATTTTGAAAAGTAATTTATATGATAATAGTGAGCTTTCTCTGTAACTCGTCTAGAAAGTTCAGGTACTACTTCTTCAAAATTGTTGCAGCATGGGTAGGCATAACCCATCCCCCCAACCCCGGCTGGCTCATTAGCAAAATCGATGATGTTTTAACAATTAAATTCTGTGTACTGTAGCTAACCTGTGAACTTATTAAAATCCTTTATGCCTCACAGACAGTGAAGAAGCTGTATGATCTTTTTCCTGAAGATTCATACAGGCAAGAAGAATTGACTGAAATTTAAACATGATGGGCACTGTTAAAGCTGCAATGGCATGCTGTTATTATGTTGTTGAGTGGTGGCTCCGAGGCTAGGGATCTGTGCTGGCATTCAGAAGGTTGCCGCTTCAAATCCCGTGAATGCCAGGAGTGATTCTACTTTGTTGGACCCTTGAGTAAGGCCATTAACCTACACTGCTTCGTCCTGGGTATGATGTTAATCTACATCCAGCCCTGCAAGCAGGTCTCCCAACTTCCAAGGAAAATTTGGGGGTTGGAGGCAGGATTGGCACTTCAGGCACTGGAAAAAAACTTCATACTGTTCCATTCCATTCGAACTAATGTGGTATTGAGGTATCACCCACCACACAGCTGCACTCAGGTTCTCATTCCTGATGTGGTTTGTTGTGTGGTGGGTGTGGCAATGCCCTGTATAAGTGTGTGTTTCTTACCAACTTACTCTGCAATAAGTAATCTACTCTGCTATCCAGATCTGGAGGTCAAAAACTCTGCTGTCCTTCGTGGAACAGGTAAAATTAATGTAACCTAATGTTGACAGTGCACAAGGCTGGGGTACACCTTCACAAGTTGATCACAGTGCACACACTCATTCTCCACGGGCAATTTAGAACTGCTAATTAGTCCAACTAAACGCCTTTGGAATGAGGAAAGAAACTTGGGTGCCTGAAGGAAACTCATGCAGCAGGAACATGCGAACGACACAAACACACAGGACGATGGCAGGAGTCAAATCCACAACCCTTGAGGTATGAAACAATGCTACCCACTAATGCCTCATTTCCACCAACATGGAGCCGGTGTTGGTTCTCGCTTGGTGTCTTTTGAGAACCTGCCTGTGTTTCTACCGGTTTCAAAAAAGAACGGAGCGGAAATGTTACGTATGCGGAAGTGAAAGAAGTCTGCTAATAACTGAACTTCGCTGTCCGCCTCATGATCTCTTCATCCTTCGAGTCGAATTATTTATTCGACCTGCGACATGTTAATAATTTATTATTAAACTGATCTTTCCTGCTAATAACTGAACTTCGCTGTCCGCCTCATGATCTCTTCATCCTTCGAGTCGAATTATTTATTCGACCTGCGACATGTTAATAATTTATTATTAAACCGATCTTTCGTACAAAGTGAAAAACGATATAGCATTGCATCATTTATGTGAATTATAAAAGTGTTTCGGTGCAGGTTAATATTTTACGTTAAATATCTTGTTTTCAGCAAATACAATCCATGATATTTTACGATATTGTGTCTCCGTAAAGGCTCCTCCGTGGTGTTGTGTGTGAGTTTATTCTTTATTCTCGCTCGCTGTTTTATCGCGGTCTTTATAAGCACCCCGTAATAATAGTCTGCTAAAAACAACTTAGCTGTCCGCCTCATGATGTCTTTGCCACTCGAACACCACAATATTTTATTTGACCTGCGACATACTTATACTTTATTATTAAATCTGGCCAGCAGATCGATCTTTCGTTTTTCACAGAATAAAAAAAAAAGATGTATCGTTATTCCAATAATGAGCTGCCTAGTTATTTCACTGCTGGCCCTGGCGATATTACACTAAACTATATTGGTTATGGACTGCATTTTCCGGGTATACGAAAAACTCACGTTTCGGTGTCCAGGCCCTGGAAAGGCAAGAAACGAGCGGCACTAGTTGCGGATTGGGAACCGGCACCGCGTTGGCGGAAACGTGACAATGCTGCCTGGCCTCGCCTTAATGGGTCCTATTAAGCTACATGCGTATTGCGTCACAATTTGTGCGTGGCGGCCATTTCACCAGGGAATACTGAAGATGTACATTACTCAGATGCAGAAAGTTCGATGTTTCTTTTCAATGTTAAAGAACGTTTCATATAAACAAAATTATATAGCAAGTGCTTAGGACCGTAAAAAGTTGTATTTTGTTCGGGCAGAAGGGGCTGAGCCATTTCTTCATAACATTTGAAGGAAATAATCTAACACCACAGTTGTCCATAAAGTCTAAATACACCCGCAATGAGGCACAATAACACTCACTTAAATTATAATAATGCATTAATTTCCCGCTTTGTCTTACAGTATGGTGCCAAACATGCACAAACTCAAAGAAACCTTTTAAGATATACACAAAAAACTGGACCAGCTACTGTGACATATACACTCACCTAAAGGATTATTAGGAACACCATACTAACACGGTGTTTGACCCCCTTTCGCCTTCAGAACTGCC
>JAAGVU020000001.1:29390339-29409187 GCA_011763525.2 Mormyrus iriodes
ATTTTTGTCCAGGCCTGTTTCATGAGTTTTTTTTTTTAAATAATTCTGTTGAAGCATGGTTGAAAATCAATGTCTGACTTTCATTGGTTAAACTTCATAGAATTTTTATTTATTATTACTTTTGTCAGATTAAAGTTATTTCTGTGAACATTGTGAGTTTTTCTTTCATTGACTGAAGGGTACCAACAATTTTGTCCACGTGTGTATAATTATGCCACAAAAACAGCTGTGGGCAACTGATGCATTCATGCTTGCAGCTGCTTATCTGATCCCAGTCGATATAATGATCCCTGAATTGCACTGACCTAGAAAGCTCAGCCTAATGGACATTTCCGTGAGGATAACTTTCCAAATGTTGGCTAAATTGTTTTTTAAATGACCTGACCATTCTTGAGCCAAATTTCTCCCTTGGTACATTAGACAGCATTTTGTCAGTGCTAAAGCAATCTGTTGTATTAATAAAGGGAATTTCTTTAGGTAAATTATGTAAATAAATAATGTTTTACTGAGGACAGATATAACCAGAGTAAATCCTAAATAAACCAACAATTTTACAGATGGACTTGTGTGGGTGTGAAGGTCACAAGGACAGACATGTTTATATGATGGCGAAACCATGGTGTACATTAAGGAGGAGGGACAGTGTATAGCAGCACAAGTTCACAATTTTTAAGGATAAATACATCTAGCAACAAACAGGGGGTATCCTTTGAAACGTTTTGCAAATTTTAAATTTTACTTCAAAAAGTGCATAATTGCCTAATATGACATTAATCCCACTCACTTACTGATTAGCTACATAAAGTCATAAAGCTTAGATGATGAGAAAATTCAGAACTTTATTATAATAATAGGTTAACAGAATGGGTTTTCCAGATGTGACGACATTGATTTCTCCTTTAATAGAGCTATATTTAGGTGGTGTGGGACCCAATGGGTTACCTTATAGCCTCACATCTCCAGGATTAATGTGCTGGATAGGTAGTAAGGCAATGGAAGGAGGAATGGATGGATAAATCTGCAATTAGCTATATTGCTCCTATTTGCAATAAAGGTGTTCCTCTTGTGTTCAGCAAAGATATTAGCGTGCCAGTAAGGTTACCCCTTATTCCAATTAAAGGTGTTAATAATAATCAGAGGTGGATAGGTCAGGTTAAGAAAGTAAAAAGCCACACAGTTACAGAGTACTAACTGGTTGGTTGAAACAAAATCTTGATCTGGGTTTTTACTTTCTGGACCTGAACTATCCACCTCTGATAATAATAGACATTTGTCAAAATATTTGGTTATACAAAAAACAACAGGATTGGCAAATAAAATCTCTAAGATCCCTATGTGACTTCTTAACTTTATAGATGTATAATGTGAGCCCTTATCATCAGTGGTTGATTCAATGTATAAATTATTAAAATATCTGTATTTTTGTAAAGTGTAACATCTGTCAACAGGAATTGGTTCATATTTGGAGATATTCATCAAAGTGAAAATCCCTACCCATGGGGCAAAAACTTTAAGTACTGTAGGTTTAATTTTGGACAAGAACATGGAGGAAACTTTGACTTTATCCATCTCCAAGTTGCATGACATATAGACGACTCAGTTTCCCCGCCTCACAGTCACACACAGCAACATCACTTTATCATATAGGAAAGCACCAAAGTGCGATACAGGAAGTCATCCTCACTCCCTGTGTGCTGGTTGGTTGGTGTCAGAGGACTCTTTGTCCTTGCTTTGTGGAAGATGTGGCTGGATGCTGATGTCATAACATAAGACATACCTGTCTTGCCTTTATGCCAAATGAAAACAGTTGTTGGCCTGTCCAATCAGCTGTCACAGAAATACGTCATTGGGTATTGATGTGAGTTTGTGACGCACTCTCACTCACACATTGTTGATGCTTACAGCAGATTTTCTCTCTGACTGACATGTCTTGATCTTTGTCTGCAGCTCTCGTGGTGAGGTTTCTGACCAAGAGGTTCATCTGGGAATATGATCCTACACTTGGTAAGGAGAGTGTCGATTAGTACTAGGACTCTCAGGATGTGCATGCACCTGTTCATTTCCATCTTCCTTAGGGAATCAGATGCCATGGAAACTGGGGCTAACAAGTAGCCATTAATGATTTGTACCTAAAAGCTTCCTGGTTAAAACTGCAAGGGGGGGGTTGCTTGACCTTGGTTTACTTCTGTGGAAATATCTTTCTAAGAGAATTAACTGCTCTTACCTATCGATGTGATGAAAATAAAACAGATTTATGAAAGCACCATATACCTACGGTCTAAAAACAGGGTTTGAAGCAGACAGTATCCCCTATGCTTCTGCAGTCTCTAAGAAATTTTCACTTTCACTTAATCTCCAGGTGCAGCAATTATTAGGAATGATCCTTTCCTGCCATTAAGGTGTAAACCTGTTGATTTACATTTTAGTTAGGATTCAGTTAATCTTAGGCATACAGGTTGCTCCATTACAGAGACAATTGAATTGAATTGAATTGAATTGAATGGAAGTTTTCATCATAAACAAAAACAACTCTGATGAATGTCAAAAAGATGGACACACAATATAAACTATATGTATTTTTTTACATACGGTATATGGCTGAGAAACAGGGCCATGCATCTGAAATGTATTAGCAATCAGTGATTTCCCTGGGATGGTCCATGGCCCAAGCAGCGACATCACTCTGAGCCTCCACAGGCCAAGCGGCCATTATGTTCTGAGGCCCCAAGGCTCAAACATCCTAATGTACCTAATGTGCTTATAAACCATTTCTGTCTGCACTGAAACAGAAGCAACACTTGGCTCTCAACAGCAGGGAATGTTGACCAGATAAACAGGCTCTTGGAGTGAAGCAAATTCGTTTGAAGCATTGTAAATGAGGCAAACTGTATTTAACATCATGTTGGAAGAAAAGGTTTTCAGCTGACATCATCACTCTTCAAATTATAGTAACCTAAATTCATCACACTTTCACATTCTTGTGACTATTTACACATTCATATGTGTTGACACTGTTATTGGTTTGCTCCATTAAATATAAAACCAACCACCTAGAATGTTTTTTAAGAGTATACATATTTTTTGGCGAATTTAGCTGGGCTGACAGGATGGATTGTCTGCCCCAGTTCTACTTGCTGCTGTAAAACATCAACCCCTGCCTCTGAAGATCAGCTTTCTGGTGTTAAGAGCAGCCCTGTTTTGTTTAGCTTGTAAAATTAATAAGAAAGTGCGCTTTGATGACAGTGAATTAAAAGCATGTGAACCCAAACCACAGAAAGAATGTGTGAAGCTTATGTGTAAAACGTGTTATGCTTAGCTATGTTGTGAATGGTGACACCGCCTTGCATTTTCTTCATCCATCTAACCTCATCTGGGCCTTTCTTGGTGGGTTTGTATGAGATCGCATAGTCTCAGTGACTGATTTTACAGCACTAAGGGGAACTAGAGCAGATCTACAGACAGCCTGAAGGCCATTTAACAGAGCACTGTATGTAAACTAGAATATCAACAGCTTCCATGCCAATGGACTTAGATTCTGCAGAAGAATTACGTTAAAAGATGGTAGCCACTGATAAGCATATAAACAGTAGAATTAACAAGGTATTTTATGTGATGTGTTACTGTAGTCTTCTTAATGATCATTACCTGTTTCTTAGAGTCCACATATCGTCATCAAGCTGTTATTGACGATGAGCCTGTAAGCATGGAGATCTTGGACACAGCTGGACAGGTGAGCTACAACAGGCTATAGGTTTTATTTGTCAGCTCTTCCACCTCGACTCACCCTGAAGATGCTTGGCTAAGATTGCTCTATGCTCAGCTGTTCAGTTGTTGGGCCAAACCCCTGCTGAAGGTAATATATAGCCACAAGTTGTGAGCTAGTTCTCCTGTTGACACTGAGAAAGTCATTCATTACTCATTAAAGTCCTCTGTAAATCTGTAATTCTGATTTAAGATCACAATTATGAGATCACTTCAGTGTAAATAAAACTAGAACTTTCAAAGCTTTTGCCTGGATGGTAACCATGGCATTTTTTTTTTACTACAAACCAAAAATTCCAAGTTGGTGGTTATTGGTCAGCAGTAAAGATGTTATTGTCTTTGCTTATTGGTCAGTATGCTATTATTTCTTGTCAGTTTTTATTGGCCGATGACAACAAAGTCATTTCCTGGAAATTTTTATTGCATAATAACGAAGCAGAGTGTGGATTTATTGGGTACTACTCCCCCCCCCAAGGAGGAGATGCTGCAGAGAGAGGGCCACATGCGCTGGGGAGACGGCTTCGTCATTGTATATGACATCACTGACCGCGGCAGCTTCGAGGACGTCGTGCCGCTCAAGAGCCTCCTGGAGGAGGTGAAGAAACCCAAGCACGTGACCATGGTGCTGGTAGGCAACAAGGCCGACCTGGAACATGCCCGGCAGGTGAGCACAGAGGAGGGTGAGCGGCTGGCGGCCGAGCTGTCCTGCGGCTTCTACGAGTGCTCGGCCTGTACAGGCGAGGGCGCCGTCAGCGAGGCCTTCCTGGAGCTGTGCCGGGAAGTGCGGCGCCGCCGCATGGTGCAGGGCAAGGCTCGCCGCCGCAGCTCCACCACCCATGTCAAGCAGGCCATCAACAAGATGCTCACCAAGATCAGCAGCTAGGGGGTGCTTTGTCACCGTGCCCGCCATGCTTGCACAAAGACAATGGATGAGAGAAATGCATAGTAAGGCTGCACTTAAGTTTCCTTGGAGGTAAACGGTGAACGATTTGACGTATTGAGATTGAAAATAAACATAGGGCACCCTTCCCCATCTAAGAATATTCCTGAAAGCTTGTTGTGCAGGCTTAGCAGTGCTGTCAGAGGAAAAAAACAGCACTTTTATCAAAGTGGGTTCTTAAGGCCACCATCAAGACATCTACAAACTCAGAGGCAATACCAGGGTCTCCTGGCTGCCCTGCTTTTTCCTCTATGTACTCTGGGTACAACACTGACGTGGGCAGTGTATATGGAGTGGGCACATGGTACATTCTCTGAAATGATTGGTGCTGAACCTGTGGTCACACTGACCGTCTTGTGTGTTCATATTCATCAACATCTCTGTAGGGTCTTTAGTCTTCCAAGCTGACCTGCAGTGTGTCAGAAGTCTGTAACTGAACAGTATTCGTACAAAATTTATTGGAGTCTAAGGAGTACTTATCTAAGAATTTGGCTGTTGAAATTCCATCCATTTTCTTACCGCTTATCCTAGATAGGGTTGCAGGGGGTCTGGAGTTGCGTTTAGGGCACAAGGCTACAGTATACCCTATGGAATAACAGCAAATCGCAGGGCACAAATACACAGTAATACTCAATGGGATGTTTAGCCAAATTTCATAACTTTTGACTACAGAAGAACTGTGGGGAGGACACCACTTCACACACACACACAAAGCAGAGGTGGAATTTATATCCAAAAACCCAGCAGGAGTGGAGCACCAGTGCTACCCACTGAGTCACCATGCTGCCACTAGAGAAACCAGAATGTTGGTCTAGAGATCATGTGGTTATTAGACAAACTCCAGTGTTTTCAATGCATATGCCAGTAAATGTTGTCATACCCAATACCCATTAGTCAAATCAAAATACAGAAATCCTAGTTTAGTGGCCCATTTAGCACCATGCTAGGCCGGAGAGTAAGCCCAGGGAAAGAACACCAGTCCTTTGATGGTTTGCAGGATTGAGTTCCTCACCATTCCAGTGCTCTGCAGTGATGTTTTCTGTCAGATGGGAGACTGCGGGGCTAAGGGTGGCATTGAGTTAATAGGGCTCTCCCAAAGCAGGCTGCTGAGGGAGACTGCAAAGGGAAGCAAGAGGGGGTAGCTGACGGCACACACATTTGGAGAGGCTGCCATCGGCAGTTAATGGTGCAGGGGTACCAATGGCAGAATAAGTAGAACATTCCAAATGGGGAATATGGAGCTGGAGAATACAGAACAAGAATTCAGAGTCAGCATAACACATATCCAGCGAATAGGAAAGGCCAGACAGGTCAAATGGTCAGGACTGACCAATCAGTGATCTAAACTACAACAAAAAGGCGGGGCTTGAATAACAGTGAGGTCATGCAGATATGAAAATGTGAAAGTCATTTCTGGTTTCACAGGCAAGTATGCATGTTTGTGGTAAGCACTTATGTAATTACAGGCCACCTGACATTGCATTCACACTGGCAATGTTTGCATGTGAAATGAAGGGGTAATAAAGACTGAGTATTCCACACTTATGCTTCATTTGTACATGGACCTTTCTGCTTCCCATATGAATGGCCTGTTTTGCACATGTTATAATTCTGGTTTTATGAGGTGATAATTTACAGTGATCTTTGCTGAAAAGAGGCAGCTGTAGCCAGATTCAGACTTGGGTGTAATTGCTGTCATCAGCTTGATCATGTCATAATATTTTGTTCATCCACAGTTTGTTGTAATTAATATTTACGGTTTTGAAAACACTTGGAAGGCATTGGCATAAGCTTTGTTATCCTGTAAACTATGTATAATACCAGTCTAAACCCTTGGGCTGTTATGTGGTTTAGTGGTAAAATGTATAGATCCATTCTATGATGTGTATATTTTAATCAAATGGTATGCTTAATTCAGTAAATCTATGCTTGTCACTGAACAATACTAAATACATACAACTAATAACAAGTGTATATCTGCAGTTGTAATTAAAAGTGATATATATTCTATGAGTGAAAAAATCACTTGTGAGACTTCTTCTTTAATGCTGATTTGTATTCAGATATAATTTGACTCCCTTGTTGGCACTATGTTCAGTTTTACCACAATTCTCTCTATCTATGATTGATAGTTATTGGGAGAAACAGGATTGTGATTTCACAAACGATTAAACATGGGTGTAGATTAGCTGAGCGCTATGGGCACCATTATTGGAGATGAGAATATGTGTCATGACGCCACTTCATTAGCTTTAAAAGCAAAGGGGTTGCTTCACGATGACTGTAATTGCACACTGGCAGCTGCTGACAGAAACCCAGCTTTTCCTGAGTCATTTACCTCTGTCCCACACACAGGTAAATCAGGTCGGCATGTAGCTGAAAGCTGAGCCTGGCTGTACACTTATATAATATATCAGGACCTTTTTGGTCCATATCAACTTATCGTCTATGAACAAATACACTGCAAAAAAGTCAGAAGCTACTACTCATGGAGTGTTCCTTAATCAGCCACTTCCTTGCACATTAAATGCATTTTTTTGCATGCTTCACTCATATTCAGTGACCTATCGAGAAACCAGTAAACACACAGCCATAAATACCAGTACAATACCAGCCATCAACCCAGCATCCAGTACACAGGAGCGGTTCCAGTGCATTTTTCTAGTGATGACAAGCATAAAATAATAATTTATAAAACCCAATAACATAATGGAATGTAGGAACTTAATGAAATGAGCAAATTGAGTTCATGACATGTAACGGACATTCACAGCCACTGATCTGTCACTAGAAAGCCACTACACATTCAGAACAGTGGCATTTAAGCTCCTCTACCAATACACTGTGGCAAGTTTCAGTGTTTCAGTGACAGAGCTAGAAAGCAGGAACCTGGATATTTCTTCCCCACTATTTCCTGTTCCCTAATGTAGAAAGTCTGAACACATTCCCAGAGGTGGAGCTCGGCCGGGCGCGGCCCCTAGGGGTGGCTGGATGTGTCTCTGCATGTGGCTAGGCGACCCTGTGGCCCTATTTAGGTCTGCTGGTTTTGGGAGGAGCATGGGTCTGCCCTGGGTGGGACCGGATAATTACTAGTGGGGATCCAGAAATACCCTGTGCTAACCACTGAGCACCAGCACCCAGCTCGGCAAGGCCTGACAGGCAGAGGGCCCACCGTGAGCTGCTTTTTAATATGCCAGCAACAGAAATAAATCAGTAATACTTACTGTACTGATACATACACCCTCATCCATGGTCCATGGCTAGAGTATGTATTACGTGTCACTTCTGCAGAAATTATGTGCTACAGGAGTACACCTGTACAGAATATCCCATCACTGATATTGCTATCTACATTACATACCGGTCACAGTGGGACATTATATAGTGTCATATTTAAATGTTTGGTTTGTACAACCAACAACAACAACAACAACAACAATAATAATAATAACAATAATAATAATAATAGGCATTACCTGGCCTAATTAGACTGCATTATACATAGAATAATCGACATTTATGTTCTATGTCCCTGTGGCTTTCAGTTTGCTAATAACTGCGCCTCCTACTGGTCTCCCGATAATACACCTCTTTGCTGATGCGGACAGGGAATGGAGTTTCTGCCCCTGGGTGAACACTGTCAGTGTTTGTGGCCCTTTTCTACTGCATCCGTTTCAGAGTCTCTGCTGATTCCTCCTCCTGCTACCTGCGATTCCACAGATGACATGAGATGAAACGAGCACCAGTCAGACAGATACAGAACTCTTCCTGAAACCAGCCCGCAAAGCGACCAGCAGGAAGCCATTGCTGAAAATAGGCCATTTTTAAACTGGCCTGGCATTTGCAGCAAAGCAGCTACGTGATCCTGCAAAAATGTGGCAAAGAGGCATTGTGGTCAGATGGGTTTCAACTGGAACTTTCTAGTCAAAATTGCCAAGTGTTACACTTGGAGCAGACCCAGGACAGCCCACCTCCGGGTTACATGCAAACACAGCAGGGTAAATCAGCTCCTGTTCCTACAGGCCACAATGTACTTTGGCCTTACTGCCAGCTCTCATCCATGAAACGAAAACACTTTATCGCATACAGATAATTGTTCATTAAAAACAGGTAATTGTTCCCCTCCAAAAGTAAAAAGTAACACTGCAGTTACTTTGGCTCATATGGAAGATCCAGCAGATTTTATTTAGACAAATCTGCATCTACAAATTATTTAAGCCGAGTTAAGCTTTTTGAGTCATTCTGGCTGATTACTGTCTAACAGGGAGACTGGTTGGATCTCAAGCCCAAATGTTGGTCTGTAGGAACACGAGCAGTGTAGGTCTGTACTTACAGTAATGATATCCTCCTAAAGATTTGCATCCCTAACTGTAGCTGAAGGCAGTAATAGTTATTTTTCACTTTACAATACTAATGCAATCATTATATTGAACACCATAAAATTTTACATTCACAAAATGAGAAAAAGCTGGCTGCCTTTTAAAGGGGGGGGTTAGGTTGTACCATTTTGCCTTACAAATGTAAACAGGGCAAAGGGGACCATTTTCCCAACTCAAAAAGCCCTAACCCCCACCCACTTGTAACCCACACAGCTGTGCCTACTTACCATGTGACCAGACGTGATGTCACAAAGCGGGGTGCTCAGCACCTCTGCTCTCTGCTTCTTATGATAAACACGCCATGTCCACGGTCTGATTCAGCATGTATCAGGCGTATTAAACCCAGACCATTCATGACAAAACACATATATGCAGACCCCAGATCCAGTGGACACAGTTTCCATTGCAAGCCTCATTGCTTTCTATTCATGTTATGTAGACTAGCCTCCTATATTAAGTCATACATTTTGACTGAAATTAAATATAATTACACAAAAATGACCCATAGTTAAGAGTCTTATGACACGCATATGTGTTCGGCACTGTGTATTTTGTAATGATGTAATTAGGGACCTTATTACAGGGATTTAGCTGGATCACGAATGATACTGATTTTTATATATATATATATATATATATATATATATATATATATATATATAACTATCCACTCATATAGCATGCTTATAGCATCAGTAAAGTGCAGAACTCAACACCTGGATTAATCCTACTGAGTCTAATGAAAAGCTTCTCAGCAGCTCTTTATGTTATGACAAGGCAGCATTTAAGAAAAGCATCATGCATATATTACAGTTTTTCCCTTTTGTCCAGTCATACAGACAGACGCTTTACTAGAACAAATCATGTCACATACTTGGCTGAAGCATTTACCCCTCAGAAGCCCCAAGGATCCTCAACCAGTAACCTTCTGGTTGACTCCCTAACCTCTACTTTCCTCGCTGCCATTTATTAAATTTCACACGCACCTGGGGTGATACTGACATAATGATTAGTTTAATTTTTGATTACAAATTCCAAACAAAAAAGTCAAAAACAGGCCCAGACAACAAAAAAAACATGCCATGTCAGATACCAGCCCAGTGGCATAAAATGGTTTTTGTGTGTATGCTAGAGCTTTGGTTTTTGGTAGCCTATTTGGTATGTGGAATAAGCACAGCTCCAGCAAGGCACAAATACCCCAAACCGGGCCGCTATGCAGGAGTATCTGTAAAAAACACACTAGTGTGTCTGACGTGGCTAATGGTTAGGAGAAGCTGGAGAGGCTCAGGGCTCGGGAATGGAAAAAAACCACAATCAGGAGAAACCCAGGCAAAAAAAAGCATTGCTTGTAGTGTCTTGCTTGCTATCTCCTCCTTAGGTCACTGTGGCCCAGAGTGTTAGGCAGACAGGGAACAGGTGAGTTGGCTATTAGCATCCTTGCTAATGACAATCCAGTTAGGACCTCCACAGACAAAAGTTTGGTACAGACATATTTAAATTTGAGAGAATTCAGCTTTACATTTATTCAAAATCTTTTATAATTAAAACATGGGGGGTGGTTAGATAGTGTTGGCTAGCCAAGATACACCCAGTTTTCCTCATAAGGGACTACCCCACAAAAGAATTTAGAGAGTTAGACAGATAACCATAAAATTTCTACAAAATCAGCCTTTAGTCATTGATCATTCAGTCATTAATCATGAAGCCTTAATTAATAATCATTTGTTTCACAGTTTTCCCCACTAATATCAGCCACGTTGCAGCATGTTTTGCCCCTCACTCCGTCTGAGGGGGTGTGTTCGCCAGCTGACTGAAAAACCAAAAGCAATAAAGAAAAGCATTTATTTTTCAATCTTTTATTTTTATTTGTATTTATTTTACTTTCTGACTCAACATTTATTTCCTTATTCTTTTACAGATTTCTTCTTTTTTATGGCACTCCTATGACCCCATACGCACCTTCTCTTTTGGATTAAGTGTAGTGGACGTTTCCGCACTCATGAGAGGAGAATATGCTTGACTCAAACGCACGCAACTTTTTGAGCGCTTTTTTGATTTAAGTGCTTGATGGGAGAATCGACCCCTAAATCAATAGATCATTAATCAATAGATAATAGATATGAAAAATTGCAGTGAAATAGGGTGAATACTGTTTAGGTGGGACAAACCGGTAAACTGGGACAGTTTGATACTCTAGGGTATATCTTTACGCCTCTGTGGTTTATTAACTTATGCTCAGTTCTTGAGCTTTCAATAAAATTTTTATGTTTTAATATTTATAATTAGGATCATATTTATAAACTGACAAAGATAGTAAAATTTCAAAAATTGTCCCAGTTTACCGATATCCACACCTAAGCAGCACTTAAACATTATGATATGTGTAATAAAGTTAAGTTGTAAGTAGCACTGCAGCGGTCCAGTTTTGTACTAATTTCTGCAAGCCCAGTGGACCCTATTTTCAGGGTTGGAACGTTCCAGGAGGGAATGCAAAACCATAATGACAGGAAACACCCACAGTTAATGAGCACCACGCTATTCTTTACAGTGTCACATTCCCCAGATACCCTTGTCTTGCATCTGCAAAGACAAAGGTGTTTGTTGCAATCCTGGCCCTCAAATCCTTTGTGTCTGACTTAGCATCCAGATTTAGATAATGATTATGTGGGTGTGAAAAGACAGTAAACAAACTTATAGACATAAGGACATCAAAACTGGGTGGGAGCAGGTTATAAGTTGTTGTGCAAATTTGGATTAAATTGTGAGTATCAGGCTCATGTAACAATGGAAGCTGAATACTGTAGAAACTGTCTTCTAGTAGTAAGCAATGGGTCAGTGGTATGGGAGGGCAGGGGTGTGTGTTTGGCATGGGGAGGGCATATCCTAGTCATTCTGTTCACTGGGGAAAGCTAGTGGGGGTTCACTACCTCAATAAAACGTCTTGAGATTTCTGATGGTTTAACCTGGCAAAGATGGCAAGATTGTTGTCGATGCTTCATTTGGTAAACTCTGTAATAAACAAAAGGTCAACTGAACAACAGTGGAACTCAATACGAATGACAGAGAGAGGTGAAAAGCGACTGTTGTCTCATTGCATCCTGAGTTGCCATCCTCTTAGTCAGTTTGTTTTCTCCATCCTGTGTTTTGTGCAGCACTGTGGTTGTTATGGTGACCAAGGTTCTCCCAGTTTTCAGCCATAGGTGAACGAAACAATATGTGTCTCTGTGAGCAATACACCAAAGCCTTGGAGAGTGGGAGGATCTCCTACGCCTGTCAGGCCTTCAGGAAAAGCATGAATGAGAATCCAGGAGAAAGAGGCATTCAGGCCAGAACAAATACAATTCAATTCAGTACATGCAGTTTCTAATATTACAAAACAGGGTTGTTTTACATCACTTTAATTATATTATGAATGCCATAATGTCATTAGCAGGGTTGCCAGCTCTCACGCATCTGGCATGACACTCACGCTTTCTGACTCTCAGACTCACACAAGAAATTTTATAGCGAATCTATATCATTCCAATATAAACCTAAAATTAGCTACGTCAAAAGCATTGGGGTAGTTTGCAAACCCTACTGGCTATTTACAAGGTAATAAAACTGTTATACATATAAATGTGTGTGCATTTGTGTGCAGACCTGTTTCAAATTGAAAATCTCACTCCAGCCAGCTGACCAAAGTTGGCAACACTGCGTTAGGCATTTGAAAAGTTTTACAGGGTATTTAAGCACTGTCCTCATAAATACTGTGTACCTAATAGATAATTGTGTACTGGGGATCTCAAGTTCCCCATCCATGTGTGTTTTCAAGCCGATGATGTTCCATGGTGAATGGACATTGTCAGATAGCACAGATCCATCTACAGAAAGCACTATGAAGCAAGTTAAAAAAGAAAAGAATAAGAACTTCTAATGTACTCTGAGTGCACTCTTATGCATTAGGGAAGTACATAGTGGCCGGCCTTGGCCTGTTTGGGTGCATGGAGATAGCTAACCTGTTTCAAACACAGACTCTTTGAAGCCAGTATGTAATCAATCAAACGTCATACACTTAAGATTTTGTGTCAGCATCACTCCACACCAGGAAAGCTCTGAGCAATAGCAAGTCAGCACCAATAGCACTGTTACTTTAGGTAAAATGTATCCAAGCTTGCCTTGCAGAGACTCAATAACATGCTTCTATTTAGATTATATACAAAGTGCTATATACCATTTACAATATATCAGAATTTCAAAGCACACAAGGAAACTTCTCTGCACTAGACCCTAGAGTAAAAGTTACAGCATATTCTTGGTTTTCATCAGCGGCCTGAAGGTAAATTATATTTATTTATCCTGAGAGAGGCACCTTTCCCTAACTGACTCATATTGCCTCCAGCCAGACCAGAATGGTCACAGCTGAATATTGACCTAGTCTGGCTCCCTTTAGCCATTCAGCGATGCTGGCAATAAGAGTGTGACAATGTCTATATGTATATTTGTCAGAGGGGCATGGCAGCACCCAGAGAAAAACCACGTGAAACCCATGAGACACACATGAGGAGTACATGAAAACCACACACATGGCGAGGTGACGCTTGAACCTGGTACTGCTGATATGTATCTAGTATTAGCTGATGGATTATTTAATTTGAACTTGTTTTGCTGTGTCAGTTTCCTTTGGTAAAGCATTTTATCTTGCCATTGTTGAAATGCACCATGCGTAGTATGACTTATTTGTATATTTTTTTTCAGAATCATTCCCAAATATTAAAAGCTGTGTCTGGCTTGCTGGAAAGACTGTCTCTCATATTTGTGCAGACATTCTTCTTTTCATGTACTTTGGCTGAACTAAACAGGCTGCCTGAATGGGATTTCATAATCTAAATCTGCTGCATGTACATCTTGTATCCATTCATCCATCCTTCCATTTTGTCACATGTTAACTGGTAAAGAGTACTTAGTAGTACTTAGTAATACTCACTAGGAAAACCAGAACTGGCTGCAACACTGGATCATCAACGTGTAGAGAAATAAAATTGTTTTAGTGTTTGTGTCTCGGAGCTCCGTGGGAATAAGAGGTTCTTTGAATTGTTTATTTTTTGAGCTTTTAAAAAATAGTTCTAGTTTATTCAAGCACTCACAAGCATGATTGAAAAAGCTTTAACTGGCTCATATCATTACACGTCATAACATCTGGTTTGCTGTTCAGATACCCGTTTTTTTTTTTTCCTTTAAAGACATTAAAATATAAATATATGCTCACCTAATAGGGCAGTATGATACTGAGACACACACAGGAGGGAGCTGTTCACCAGAATCTTTACTTGAAGGACACAGAGTCGTGACTTTCAACAGCTGAGGACACCTGTGAGTCTTGCTTCCGACTCCTGGCTCAGAAACCTGTGATGGAGGTGAGAGCTGCCAGAGACCATGTGCAGGTTCCTTAACTGCACCTTTTTTTAAAAGAGCTGAAGATTTCATGGATTCCGCTCCAACGAACGATTTTTAGATTTCCGGTAAAACGGAAATTCATGCAGTGGCTGTCAGTTAGACCTGCTAATGGGCAGGCATCCACGTTTGGCAAGCCACTATTTTTACAGGGATTACAATAATCACCGACTCAAATTATATACACTCAAATACTGCATAAATTCCGCTGCAGGTTAATATTGCAAATGTTCAGCTGGCACAGCGTGGTGTGTTTGTGTAGTGAGAAGAAGATAAGAGAGCTATTGGTTTACTGAGGAACCATGTAAAAGCTGAAGTCTTAGTTTGAAGGAGATTGCTTAATTAATAAGGGCTTCAGCTGGAAATATCACCAACCTCTGGAGGGATCAGGACTGGGGAAAGCATTTTGAAAGCAATTTGAACATTTCCCAAGGGTACAGCAGAGGTTTATGGAGTTTAGAAAAACCTTAAAGTAGTTGCTTTGCCAGTAAACAGATGTGAATGGAGCAGGTGTTTTATATTTGAGAATGAGAATAAGAATGAGAAGATGTAAATGTAATTGGTGAGCATTGCATATTCTGTTTGTGCAAGGATTTAGAGTGAGTTTTGCATCCACAATTGTGCAAGAATAAAACAAAAGCTGAATCCTTCCCAATTATACCAGAAGCCAGTTCAGCTGGTGAGTTGCCAAGATAAATGAACAATGGCAGAAATTTTTTTGGAAACTGGAAACAAAATAATGACTTTTGTATGATATAAGACGGAGGCAGGTATGTGCCAAGGTGAGGCAAAGTCATGTGTATTCACTCTTTCCTTGCACCATTCCTACCAGTGGTCTGAAGCACAGTTTTGTGTCCTCACTGGCCAGGAAACATGCCCAATGCCACACCCTCCCATTATGTCTCTTCAAACCCCAATGCCCGTTTTACGTTCTTGTGCATCTCCTCTTTTGCTGACACCCGAACAACTTTTCCTTCCTCTCCCTCCGATCCCCAGATGAGGCCCTGTTTTGTCCTCCCATCCCTGTGTCAGATGAATATATTTGCTGTTCCTCTTGGAATTAGTCTGACAGACATAAATCTAATAGACTGACCTAAAGATGGCAGAGATATGCAAACAGGAATACTGTTCTGTCAGGGTTGGCACACACCCAACCCTGCCCCATTGTGTTCTTTCCCTGTTCTGACCAGCAGGTGGCTGCTCATTCTGCTCTCTCTCCCGGCATGTAGTCCCTTAGCCCTAGTGTGTTCTCCCTGCCCCCCGAACAACCACATAGCTCACTGGGTTGAGTGTTTGGTTCAGACTTGTCAATACTCTAGTTATGAGACTGAGTCTGGCCAGAAATCAGCCTCACCTGTTTTGTTAGCTTTTTGGTTTTCAGTTTTCCCTAATGTTCGTTATTGGTTTTCTGCTTATGAGCCCTGTTTTGGTTTGCCCTGGTTGTGTCCTATTTGATTTAGATTTTTTTGCTTCTTAGTCCTTCCTAGTGTATTCAGCTCTCTGTTATAGTTCCTTAGTCCTTGTGCTCATTTAGTGTTTCCGCTTCCACCTGTTTCTCATTGTCCCTGTGCGTGTCTTGATTGGTTAATTGATTATTAGTTGCACCTGTTTGTTGTTTGCCCTGGTGTTCCTGTGTATTTAAGTGCCCGTCTCTTCAGTTCCTTTGTGAGTCATTGTGAATGCTATGGTGTGTTTGGTGCCCTGTTCTATTGCCCAGCTCTGTTCCCTGCGGTTAGCTTAGTTGTGTATAGTTGATGTTTTTAGTTATTTATTTAAAGTTAAATCTAGTGACGGGCCGATGAAGTTTCATGAATCTTTCGGTTGGTCCCCATATTGTGCCAGAACGTGTTTCGTGTCTTTGAACCTTTTTTCAAACATGGAGAGACCCCTAGTGGGTTTCATCAACGCTTTGAACAATCTAAGAATAAAGTCTAGTTGCGTTTGCATTGAATGACTAATGGTATGACAGCAGGGTCTGAGTTATGCTAAATATAATCTTAAAGAATACTGTTTTTGGTTTTTCTTATGTATTTTCAGTCAGTATGTATTTACAATAAAATATTATGATGTAACAGGGATGAATTCATTAATTGTTGTTAAATTATTGCCAATTAGGTACTGCAATGTGTGTGACCATTTTCAGTTGTTGGGGTTTAGTGAGGAGTTTTTAAACTGGGGAGATGGAGGACTGAGGAGAGAGAGAATGAGCTATTGATGCCTTGGGGTGCAGCTTGACTGTCTCATGGAGACAAAGATATTTTGCACACTGAGGATGTGTCATTGCTGTATGGCAGATGTTTGGAGCAATGCAAACCTGGCCAGTACAATAATGATAATGCAAATATAATCATTTACATTTATTCATTTGGCAGATACTTTTATCCAAAGCGATTTGGAAATCACTTCAGTTCATATCAAATCAGTTAATGGGAACCCAACCTCCCCCATAGCAGTTTAGAATTGGCCAATTGAATAAGCAAATGAATTAATAATGATAACTAATTTCTTATTTTGCTATATCAATATTCATTCATCTTATTGGGATAACTATTAACAAACATTTGAGGATCATCTCTTGCCATTTCCAGAGCCACTTTACATAATGAATCATATGTATGTAAAACTATACAGCAATAAATCTTTCCAACCGCTAAATAACCCCACGACGCCCAAAGGTTTCATTTCGCTTTTATAAAAGTTTTGAAGAGCCGACAGGAGACAAATTAAAACCATTACCATCTTAAATATTAAGTATTTTTGTCTGGAATGAAACACATAGTTTGTGTATGTGCTAATTTGTTTTTTTTTTTTTTTAACTTTTCCTGCAAAAGAATGACAAGCTGGTCCCTGAAATACGTGCAGCTAGTCAGGCATATTACAGATGCAATGAACACAGCACATGTGTACTTTAAGAGGATTTTTACAGAAGATTAATAAATGAGTCAATAATGATCAGATGACCCCAGGGCTGGACTGGGATTAAAAATGCGCCCTGGTCATTGGGGTCCCCCATGGTACATTTTTAAGTGGGGAGAGGGGGGGTCCCTCATGATAACCCTTGCCAAGTGATAAATTTTGTCCACCAGGGGCAGGTCACCCACGATAAATTTTGTCGGCCCATATAGCTATCGGTCCACCAGGAAAATGCCCGGTATGCCAAATGGCTGGTCCAGCCTTGGCCAGCTCCCGCCAATCCATGGAGGATGGTGACTATAGCCTCCCTTCACATGGTATTTTGATGGCTCTGTCTCTGCTGGCTCTTGAAACCATTAGTAGGTAAGTAAGTAGGTAGGAATATTTTCTTGGTCATAATCCCCCTAATTTCCCTAATTTTGCAGGTTATGGTTCTTACTCAAAACTGTAATTCTCAGGCTTTTAGTTTACATTTTTCATTCTGGAAGCATAGCTTTTAATATTTCTACTCGGGATTGTCCGTTACATCCTCATTTCCTGACTGTTACAGTACCCTTTCTGTCTGCTCTCTTTACCATGTTTCTGATTCAGTTTTGTGTAATTCTCTTTGGCTTTCTTTAGTGCTTTGCAGGGAAAAGCACTTCTCGCTGTCTTCATCTCTAGTCGTCTTCTGATACCTTTGGGCCGTGAGACAGGCAGTATTGAGTGCAGTCTGCAATTGATTGGTGTTTCCTTATTCTGGGTTATGGCTGTATTTCAGTAGGTCAGTTTCTGTCAGTTTGCCCAGAAATCTTTAAGGCCTTGAGGCATTAGTGTTTCTGAAAGTACCTTTCTGCAGTTCTGTTTATTTCTACTCTGACTATGGTAAGGTCTAGGTATTCTTATACCTCACAGTTGTTGAACCTCAGGCTCATCAGACTGACATTTGTTAATTCCAGTCCTGTTCCTCATTGTATTTTTCTGAAAGTCAGAAGGTCACTAATTTAGATCAAGTTTTTTTCAAAGTTTCCCAAGAGTTACCATGTTTGCTTGTGAAACACGTCTTAGTTACAATTCACATCCAAATGGAGGGATCTGCGCCTCTCAAGAGACGTGTTAGAGGTTACTGGAACCTTCTTGTCCAAGCAAACATTGACTGTCCTGGCCTCACTGACTGTAGCTTCAATCCAGTTTATAAAGAGCAGCTAGAAAAGTATTTCCATTATTTAAATAATACCTTAACTGGCATTAGAGAGATAACAGCTCCTTAGATAGAGTACAAAATATACTTACAGATAAATAGTACCCTTTGATGATAAAGATGACAAATGAAAGTCCTTTTATTAATTTTTATTTTGGCTTATTATGTCTCAATAACGTGTCATGTGCCCTTAAGCATCAATTACAGCTTGACAACGACGTCTCATGCTGTTCACAAGTCG
>JAAGVU020000001.1:29414855-29438637 GCA_011763525.2 Mormyrus iriodes
AAGTACTGAAACATTGAACAGTTGGACATGTGCATTCAAAAGTTTAGGGAAGGTCACATTAAGTTCACCTGTAAAGGATATAGTGCATTTTAGGTTCATCCTGAAATTTCACTCGAAAGCCGAATATCCCTAATTTTTTGTGTGTAGAGTGTGTGTTTGTTTATTTATTTATTTATTTGCCTTTTCTGCCTTCAGCGGACTGTGCTTAGGTATTCAGTCAACCTTACAGACTTTGCTCATCCCGTCCAGGGTATACCCGGCCTCGTGCCCTGTGGTGGCCTGGCATCCCGTCCAGGGTGTACCCTGCCTTGTTCCCTTATGCAGTCTCGTAGGCTCCAGGCCTATCTGCTATGTTAAGGTCAGCTACTCGCCCCATTGCTGATTAAGTTAAGTTCAGTGTGGCACTGGCAGGATACAGCTTTACCTCCTAGGAGGCTTCAGTCTTACTCCAGTGACAAAGGATAATTGTCCACACTGCCCAGTGCCAGCAGGATGTGATTAAAAAGGCCTGAAACATCCTCCTTTCCCCCATCACTATCAATTTCAGCCATATTTCAACATTGAACTCTGGTTCATGTTGTACATGTACAGCTTAAAAATTCTTGCATGTCCCTCTATACACCAAAGGAATTCTCTTAAATGAAAACAGGTGAAATGAACTCTTTTATAAAATTATAACTTTTTTCAATTTATTTAAAAAGATCATTGTTATTTATTTGCATATGGGCTTTTATCCACCATGAAAATGAGGAAAGGAAGGTTTAGAAGTTTTAAAATGAGATGATAGATCCTAACAAAGTGTGGAAAGATTAATGATGAATGATTACTTAAGATTACTTAAACAATTCTTTACTGAATCCATATTCGTAGCAGATTCGTAATGTCCAATAGTTAAAAACAACATGTTAAATATCTCCTGGCAGTTCAAAATACGAAAAATTTATAATAAACAGACATAGTAGGCTTTGTCTTTGAGATTGCTGTTGTTTTGGATTGCTCAAATGAAAAGACGCTTATGTAATGTTAGGCAAACAAAGAAAAATTGTACTAAACGTTTTGTGGTTCTTCTGGTTTATTTAAGACCACAATCTCTGTCTGAAGGATAATTTGCATTTGGGCCTCATCAATGACTGGTTCCATGAGGTAATTTCCTCCCGTTGGTCTCTGACAGGCCTGGAAATTCCAGATCCCACAGATGAAGACTTGCACAGAAACGGAGGCTTGACAGGGAGTAAAACTGATTTCTGAGGGAAAGAAAGCCTACTTATATCTGGAACAATTATTTTCTATGGCAAAGGAGCCATGCCTATTAAGCAGGATATTGTCTAATTATTTAAGTACTTCCAGTCTAGTTTGTTGAGGTAATTAAACCATTATAGTACTCATGGGGTCCCATTACTGGCATTCTCTCCCACTCAGATTTCTAGTTCACCTACACATGTGCCTGAAGTAATGTATAGTTATATTGTTTTTGCACATTTAAATTCACATTTATATATTTAAGTTACGCTTATTTATTTATAAGACACTATTGTAAAAAGTGAGGCACATTACAAACATACAGGTGTCACCGAGTCAACTAAATATAAGTGCAGCCATGCTGAGCTTCCATGGAAGAGCCATTAGAAAGGGCATGTTCTAAGAAGATATTAACATCAGCCGAAGATATAGAATACATTATATTTAAAGATGAGTCTAAAAAGCATTCAGCATTCAGGACATACAAGAGAGCAATTAAAGAGGTGGGGGATGTCAGCAAAGGATGTCGACTGTGGTGCCTTTTGTGGGAAGGTTGGGTACATCAGTAATGTGCTAGAAGAAATCATATTATTAGATGATTGGACCTAGAGAGGTCATATAAAAAGGCAAAGAGGAGAGGGGCCAAGGACAGAGCCTCGGGGGACACCTCTTGTTACCTGATGTGATTTGTACATCTCTGTGTGTACATCTCTATGTGAACACAGTAACTTCACCAAAATAAGTCTGGCATTTATTAAACAGTCATGTCGCAGTATCTTTCTACAAGTCATTATAAGAAAAACATTGTGCATTTCAGACCTCATAATGCCTCCTTCTGTCATCTCAGAATAAAATAAGAGATGCTTGCTTGTTTGACTGCAAATAAATGTTGAAATGTGACATGGATCAGCATCCGGTTTTCGAAGGTCGTGCTCCAGCAGATAAACCTGAGGGATTTGGTCCCAGTAGACTCCTTGACACTGTCTGGGGAACAGGCTCCTGTTCTGTAGTGTCTCTGTGGCTTGTCTGCTGTGATAATGGCAATGCCTCTTGGCAGAGACTGCAGTGCTGATGTCTGGAATGTAGGAGAAACCAAAAAATATTACATGACTCTAATAAGTGAGTTATATTGCAGTCATGTTGTATGATCGATTTATAATGAAATGTCTTCTGCTGCTTTGTTTTATATTTTTACAACCCCATTGTTCCCTTCTTTAAGTATGTTCAACTCTGCGTGACCTCTTTGATGTTGGAAGGTGACTTTGCCCCATGTCCTGTCCATACAGTCGGCCCTTTACCAGATAACAAAATATCCCTGAAGTCTTATTTTTGGCTCTTTGTTGTGTTTAAATTCACTTTGCAACTTCTTCTGGGAGATCATTTCTCCTTAATTTTTTTTTTACATATTAATAAATATGATTACCATATGATAATGTACATACTGCTACATATTACTAAAATTATACACTATTATGTTCAAAATATTGTGATAGTCATACAGCAGTAGATTTATTAATCTATCACAGGGTTAGGCAATCTTATCCGCAAAGGGTCATTGGGTATGCAGGTTTTCACTGCAACACTAGATTACTAATTAGGGGACTGATTGGCTGAAGAGTCCCTACACCTGGGTTTGAACAGCTGACCTAAAGGTTATCCCCAAAACCTGCATACACACTGGCCCTTTGAGAATAAAAATGCCTACCCTGATTTAGCACATGCTTTTATTTAAAGTGAGAAAGCAGGATCAAGCCGTTCAATCAGCAATTGGAGTTAGGGACCTTGTTCTAGGGTCTAGGAATCATGGGATTTGAGTCAGCCACTTTCCGATGGTGGGCACAGAGTCCTAACCCGCCAAGCCCCATGCTGCCCCTGCAGTATTTCCCTAGGAGTATTTCATTGTGACACAACACCACCTCACTATCCTTTTGTACCTAGAGGTGAAGAGCAGAGCTTCAGGAGACAAAGCGGTTCTATTTCTCTTCACCATGTTAACTCCATACCCCTTTAAAATTGTGTCATCAGTGGGGAGGGGGGGTGTGGTTTAAGGGTCACTCAGAGTACATTGTAGGGAATGTGGACATAGCGGTAATAAAACAAAGGAGAATATTTGGACAACACTCGCTTGGTGTTACTTCCATTCTCAGAAAATAAACACAGCTGAATTAAAGTGCTCTGGGAAACTGGATAACTTGTTGAAACCACTAATGTTTCTCTTGAAATCAAACCCTGAACGTAAATTATTAAAAACTCCATAGAAGATCACCATGTATTAAGGGCATTGAATGAGGGCTTATTTTTAAACTGGAGGCTAAAACCTGACGAAATTTACAGTGTGACTTCAGATTCAATCTGCTGATTCAATCTGCTGATCTGGCATCTAATGGTAATAGGCAAATAGAATTTTCTGGCGAATATCCAGGACTGTAATATTATTCTGATGCTAGTTTTGGTGAAGGCGCTACTGGAATTGTTGGTGAGGAGGCTCCCAACAGCTGGCCATGCTCTCTTGGCCTATGGATGGCTATAGTTGCCTCGCTCACACTGAGGTGATAATGAGTTTCCACTGTGGGTTTTCGCACCGTTCACCAGATGAATCCCAGGCATGCAGATTCCAAGGCAGGTCCAGGGAAATATTAAGAAAATGAGCTGATTTCTCCAAAATATGGCATCTCAAGAAACTATCTGATAAGCTATGTAAATGCAGAGAAAACATTGTCAGTACGTACTGCAAAACCTTCTGCTCTAATAAATTAGATAATTCAGCATTTCTTGCTGGATGAAATCTTGTTTGTTCCATGGTATTTTTTAGTATAACTCCAGAGTGACTCTTTTGGCCATGGTGCACCCTTGTGGCAAGAAGAAAGAACTCCTGCAAAATCACAGGGAGGTTCCCCCCGCAGTTTGAGCGGCAAACAGAACAACTTGACACGTGGATTAGGCCAGGAATGACAAGCTAATTGGGGAAGGGGTTTTCTGTTTCAGCAGTGAGAAAATGGGGCAGGGGTGGGATCAACATTGCCTTAAAATAAACACAGAAATTAAAGGGACCATTTTTACAGGTTAGAATGGAAAAAAAAAGCTGGAAAAGGGAGATTGGGACAAAAGAACCAAAAGAGGCAGCAGACCATAGCAGGACTGGCAGCAAGGCTGTGGTCAGGGTTAGGAACTGCATGCTATGAGAGTGTGAGGAGCAAGTGGAATGGATCAACCTGACCTTCCCCCCGAGACAGTGGACATTACACCTCCCCCACCCCACACACAAAATTATAAACATACACAATATCTATATAGATTTATAAAGGCATATAGAATTATCACCATTTGTGTTCCTCTGCAGTATTCACAGTGAACAGAGGATTGCCCATTAAACCTGCTGCCTCAGCCTAACCAGTGCAATTCTGAACTCTATATTAGATCAGTTTGCCCCTTTTGTATGATATTTCTTTGTCCGTTAATAGTGTGCTGTCCTATATTGGCAGATCCCTTTTCTTCCTGCACGTTCAATTTAACATTTTTTGCACTGATCACACAAGAAAAACTTTTCGGCACAACATTTACAATACAAGCAATTTCAACACTGACTCTTCACCTGTTAGGATTCTAAGACCTTGTCTGTGCTATTTGGCTGTCACTAATTCACAGTTAAACTTTCTATCTACTTTGACCATGTCCCTGATCATACCTGTCCAGTTTGCCTGTGTGTGGCCTTAAGGGTACAGTGGGGCAGTGGTTAGCACTGTTGCCCAGCGTTTGAGTCTCTGCCATGGATCTGTGTGTGGAGTTTCTGTCATCTCATGTTCTCCTTGTGTTGTTGTGGTGTTTCCTCCAGGTAATCTGTTTTCCTCCCACAGTACAAAAATATGCTGAAGTTAATTTGGAGTTGCCAAATTGCCTGTGTGTGCCTGCCTGCCTGCGCCCTGCAATGTGTTGGTGCCCCATCCTGGGTTGCCTTATGCCTGTAGCCTCTGCGATAGATTCTGGACCTCCTGTGACTCTGAATAGGATCAATTGTTACACAAAATGTATGGGCTTAATGGTCAAATTCTGATGAGAAAATTTGTAGGTTTAGGGAAGCAAAGGCCTATGTGTGACACTAAGGCAGCTTGTACAAATTATCCTGCAGTCAGTGTGTCTCTGTTTGTTGCAGAAAACAACATGAGTGACATTATACAGCCACTCTGACAGCACTTCTGGAAAGTTCCATTAAACTGACACGTCCTGCACCTGTGTCTCTAATCCTAGTTAATACTATAGAAGCCGGGAATCAGCAAAGGGCCGCATCCCCAGCCTGCCGGCTGCCCTTAGGCTGAAAACTTCAGCAGCCCTCTGGCGCATTTGATGAGGTCTATGCGGAGGCTGGGGGAACAAAAGGAATTACAAGAGCCGCAAACCAAGGCAGGCATGGCTGCAGAGGGCACTGTTCTCCCCTCTCCTGCTCGGATGAAGAACACAACCAAAGAGGGAAGGGAGGCAGAATGAGCTCTGGTATGGCAGTATAGACAGAGGACAACTGAGAGGGACATGGTATGGCAGTATAGACAGAGGACAACTGAGAGGGACACAGGGGCTGTGTTTCTCCTGAGTGATGGGCCTGTTTTTATTCGGCTTGTGAGGAGGTGGGAGTTCACAGTGATCCTCACACGTCTTTAAAAGGTCTCTGCTGGCTGCCCTCGGATTACTGCGTTGACATGAATCACAGAGATTGACACAGAAAGAGGGAAACTGGACACGGCATGAATGGAAAACTTTCTGTTGCCTTTTTGAGCTTTTTATAGCCCTCTGAGGATTCACTTCTATCTGTCCAATTAGCACAACCGCAACAATGTGACCTTGGATTGGAAGGATACAGTCAGGACATGTGAACCACAGCGCCACCTAGTGAACTGCTGTGTCATCAGAATTATGCTTTTAAAGCCCATTAAGCTTCTGTGAAATACTGGGAAATAATGTGGGGGAGTATCACTGTAACGTCATAATACCAGGGTTGGGGGTTCGAATCCTATCTTGTATGTTTCCTGCAGTATGTATGTGGGGTTAGCATATTCTTCTTGTTACCCAGGTCTCCACAGGGTGCTCTGGTATCATCCCCCATTCTATGACTTACAGGAGGTATTGTCATCACTATATTACGTGTAGTGTGTGTGTAAGTACCCTGCAGTGGGCTGGCATTCTGTCCAAGAAGCAGCCCTGCCATGTCTCCTAAGCTTCCTGGGATGGACTCCAGGCTCTCTGCAGTCCTTTGCTTGATAAAAAAGTAGAAGATGGATGTTCCATCCATTTTCTCAAACTGTTTGTCCTATCCAGGACCACTAGGGGTCCAGGGCCTATGGACATAAGGCAGGGAACAACCCAGAATGGGGCACTAACCCATCATAGGGCGTACTCACACACCTTTTACATCTACAGACAATATGGTAATACCAATCAGCTTGTTTTTGGACTGTGTTGGGGGGAACCAAAGTACCCAGAGGAAACCCCACGACACACATGGAACCCTCATGGAACCTTGAACTTTGGTCCCAAAGGTGCCAGGTAACAACACTAACCAGCTCACCACTGTGCCAACCAGGATGGAAGCTACTGCAACTTTTTAATTTTAACAGTGTACTTGTGTTGACAGAGTATTACATCACATTGATGTAATAATATGTAGAAATATAAAGCAAAAGTTACCTGGTGTTAATCAAAGAACTATAATTCATAACCAAAAAAGTACATTTCTTCAAGTTATATTAAACAAGGTCTTTTTTAATCGTTTAACTCCAAAAACCAAATGGTCCATTTCACAGTTACACAGACAGGATGAATTACACATATTACACAGGAGCATCTGGACCGAGGCAACAGAACACAGCATAGAACCTGGGTCAATGAATAATGCCATATGTGAAGCACGCCTATTTGTCTACATACTCATATACAGCAGTCCACTTCACTACTTCAAGAGAGGCAGATAATATACATAACAGATTCAGACAAGCCTATTTATGAGTGCGGTCGCAGGAAATCCAGCTGTAAATCGAATGACAAAATCTGAAGGTGGAACTGTCACGGCACTATTAAAACCACATCTGCTACAGCAGTTACTGAGGAAGGTTATTTTGATGGGAACGCTTGCAAATTATATGTCCCTTTGCCAACGCAGAGCAAGCAGGGACTGAAATCCAGTACAGCCTGTGACTCGTGGATACCTGCATCTCACAGTGTGGAAAATGAAGGATATTTTAAAAAGCTATGGGCATTTCTGGCTGCCCTGTTCACCCTTAGCCTGGCAAGAACACAAATGTGTACGTATGGTTCTTTTTTTAATCAGAAAAAGTGTTTCATGAACAGGAACACAAAAAATATGGCTTGGATAATGTGATGAGACTGTAGATAATAGATTATGGCTGTGAGGTAGTATCTCAGGCAGTATGGTCCAAACTATATCCCCCCATGGACAAATATGTCTCTCAATACATCATCTTCAGTTGAATTGGAATGGATTTTGTCTACAGAAAAGCATAAATACAGAACTTCTTAAAGGGACAGACACCATGAAAATAAACGCCAATCATTTTCCATATAAAATGCATAAATATAATGAGCACACGTTGTTTTCTATGATACACCCTTATTATGCTGAGAATTTCCAAACAGACCGCGCAGTAATCCAAGGGACATTCTGAACCAAAGCACTGAACACATCCTCCACCAAATGAGTGATAATAAATTCATGACCATATCAGATTTTCCAGGTGTGTAATATTATGGCTTTTATAATGCATACAGGAGACTCAATTTCATTGTTTATGAAGAAACCTGTCCAGTTCACTCAGCGCATAGCAAATTATAAACTCGTGAAAGTGTCTCACTATTCCAGCATAAAATTTGGTCCTTCTTGACAAACGTCGATGCACATTCATTAGAAGTCAAAACTCTTCTCAGAACCAACAACTGATACCATGATTCACTAATGGGCATTTAAACACAGAAAATCATGCTGAACACTCAACTTACAATTCATGTCAACATTTCAATCAAATTTAAAATAAATACTGACTTAAACACACTGTATAAATTAGAGTTGAAGAGAAATTAGTAACTTAAGGTAAAGATTAAAATCTGCTTGTTACATACAATTAATATTTAACGTTCCCAACAGAAGATAGTTAATAAATCAAACTATCAATATTATAAACAACACATTGAAACAAGGTGACCACACTTAAGGTTCAGCACTCATAAGTGGAGACCTAACATTTGAAAACAACAATTTTAGCAGAAATGGCCCATAATAATAATCACCACACCTCCTTTAGCTGAGAGAACATGAGGTTTAAAATAGTGCATGCAGAAATTACAGAGGAAAGGCAGAAGGCTCCTTATTATCCTGCCTGCTAAAGCACACTAGAATAATCACTAATTCTGGCATGACTACCAGTAAAACCAGATCCCAGTTAAATAATGTTCGCAGAACCCAGTTAAAAAATGCTGGCAAAATGTGCATAAAGACAAACAAAGAAATGAAAAAAAAACTATTTCACCAATCTAATTTGCTCATCTGCATGAATTCACCATTGGCACCCACAGGAAATGTTCTTGTCATGTTCATACTGTACACATACATACTCTCAGTGATGTATACAATCCAAAGGGACCAACTGCAAGGCATCTCCTGACTGATAAGCAGCAGACAAAGCGGGCGCTTCCTAAATTAAGGCTTCAAAGTAGCTGACAGCGGCAGAGGCTAAGCATTAGCGCAAAGACCCCCAAGTTTCAGCTACTCAGCGTTAACAGCTGTTCACCTTTTATGGCTCAAGAAATTTCTAGCAGAGACATAAATATCCAAACCGTAGAAAAACCTCTTCAGTGATTTATTTACAATACAGCACGCACAGTATCATAAATACCGCGTCTAATCATCGAGAGATTGAGCTGCGATGGAAGACTGCTCAAAGCCGAATTTCACAATATTCTAGCTTTGTATGTTTGGTCGGTATTTGCAAGTCAATTGACACAGAAATAGTCTTTTCTTTTCTGTTCTAGATGGTTCCAGATTGCAGTGACAGAAACGAGCAGTGCTTCCACTGCGGCTCCACTGGTTCCCAAGCTAAAGGCTAAGCATGAGTTGACCTGCAATTTTATTAAAAATGGAAAAAAACAAAAACACAACAGCAAATCTGGGCACCATAATCAGGAATGACATGGTAGGTAGGTGTACTACTTTTCTCCATGGAGAAACAGAAACCAGCAAGAGTTACTTGGCTGAAGTAGACTCTATATACTAAACCACTTGATAACACCCCCGACCTGTATTGCTGCGTGTGTACACATTGCTGACCTTCATTGACTGCTGGAGTGAAATCTGAAGCCGGTAAGATGTGTTGACTGGCATAATGATGACTTTGGACGAAGAGTAAAGGAAGGCAATTAGACACAGATATACAAGCACCCTACTGGGCACGTTGGATACTTCCAAGCAGCACCTCTCTGTGGAGACGATGAGAAAGGAGGAAAGCAGGTGAATCCTCAGGAATGGGTGGAGTGGCTAGCGGCTAGTCCGAGAAGAGGCTGGCAAAGGACTGCCTGAGGCTGCGGATGCTCTCGGCCTTGGCCTCATCCTCGCTGGCGTTACTGCGCAGGGTCTCGCTCGCGCCAAGGGCGTTAGTCAGTGATCGGGACTTGCTGCAAAACCATGACATACATTTTGCTCAAATGCAGCAAGTATGGATAAACCAGGCTTCAAAAAACATCTGGGACATTTACAAGGATGAGCAGGATGTAGCATGATGGTTAGGATAATGGACCTAATGACCTGAGACTGGCCAAGTAACTTCCCTTTTTAAACTGAAGAATAACTGTGTAAATGGATGGAATTCCTGACTCTAGGTAATAGCTAGGAACAGCTACACAGCTCCAACGTAAATAACATTAACAAGAAACAACTCATTACATTGTGGAGATCTCCTGAATTTGCATGGGGAATGCCCCACCACCTTAAGTGTCTCTAAAGATAGATGCTTTACAACCTGTTTATTATTTAACAATCTAAGATTTTATAGCGCTTACATTAAAACAATGTTTCTCACCCCAGCCCTCAGGAACCTCTGGGACAGTCCTTGGGGACAGTCCATGTTTTTGCTCCCTCCCTGCTCCCAATCAACCTCTACCAGATACTTGGCATTCTTGATTGGTTGGGAGATGGGAGGGAGTAAAAATGTGGACTGCTGGTGGTCTCCAAGCACTGGGCTGAAAAACTGCATTAAAGTAAATGTTTGGTATATGTATTCTTTTTGGGAAGATATGTCTTGTGTGAGTGCATGCTACTGGGAAGGAATCTTCAGAATGGATTGGTGAGGTTTTTGTAAGATCATTTCAGATAAGAGGACAAAGTACATGCCTTTAGACTAAAACTAATTACAGTATGCCCATAATAGCTTGAAATGTAATCATGCTTGATGGATTACTTGCTAGGTTAAAATATAATATAAATATAATATAAATAGTAGAACTAGAGGTCACGTTGCACTAGTTATTAAGTAATTTGTTCAATATTTAATATATTCACATAATTATATTGGCCTTTGGGTTTGTTGCTCATTAAACCATTACTGTGATAAAAAACATTGCAGTAAGGCTAATTTAGGAAGCCATTAAGGCATTATCTGAGGCTCTGTAGAACATTTCTATGATTGTTTATACAGGCCTCGGTGACTTGGTGAACCAGCACGTACTTGAGCTGAGGCAGCTGCCTCTGTGTGGCTGCCCCTGGGCTGGATGAAGCTGGAAGAGGCCCAGGCTGGAAGGCCTGGTTTGGTGACGTGGAGGCCGAGCGGGCACGCTGTGGAGAACCCTGGGCCGAGTGGCAGGGGGACCCCGAGGCCGAACGCGGGCCACCTGTGCCAGCAATAAGGACAACACCTAAGTGGCCTCAAGATAACTGGCAACATTTTCATTTTTAGACAATGCCAAATGTATCACAGCAGTGTGTCCAGGCTGTGCACATTCACTTGAGCAGATACACTGATACTTTGTGTGAGACCATTTGTGGTAAACATACAGGTCAAATACAGAGATGAATACTTCCATCACACAGATTCAACAGATAAAAAGGCTCCACACAGTGTGTACACTACCACAGTACTTAAACACACTATAAAATTACTAGCATATGAATGATGTGGCCCCTGTATCCAGTTGTTTCATGACTGATTAAACATTTCAATAACAGCAGGACCTGCAAGGGAATCCAGCTGCACTATAATTTGCAATTGACTTGGTTCTAAACCTAAAAGACGTATGAAGAAGGGATTCTGACCCACCTTGGGCCCTCCTAGGCTGGGTTGTCTGGGGCTGAACCTGTAGTTGGAACAGATAATATATTAACAGCACATACATGAACAATCCTCATGTTCAATTAAATATCACCATGTTCACAGTGCCATCAGCAATGCTTATCTCTAGAGCAGGGGTTCCCAACCTTTAATTACAGTATGGCTCAACATTTTTTTTGGACTTTTCAAGTCTAGAATGTAATAAACCAGATCGGAATTTTGTTTCAACCAACCATTTGAGTATAAAGATTCACAGTCACAGAGTACTCAACTGGTTGGTTGAAACAAAATCTTGGACTCATCTGGATTTTTACTTTCTGGACCTGAAATGTCCACCTCTGATTTTTATGTTTTTTTTTAAATGAAATTTCTTATTTTAACATTGCAAATTCTAATTTCCTCAGTAAAAACCTGTTAAGTTCATGTATAAAAACACATAGCATAACAAGACTTAAACTGCAGTAAATCACACAAAGCCAATCAGCGTGTACAGTGACAATGAGAGACGCTCGGTTTTTGCATCACCTTGGCCATCAATATCTCAGGAGAGCAAGAGCCAGTCAGCAGGGTGGCCATCTTGGTCAACACTAGGTCTGAGATCAGTTGTTTGTCTTCCTCCACGTGCTCCCCTATCAACGGCATGGAGCTGTCCATCACCTGAGAAGAAGGAACAGATTCCCACCCTGAGTGAAAGAAGAGAGCAGCCTGGGCTGGTGATCAAAAGGATCGCAGAATAAATCACGTCGGCTGTGCCTGTTACTGCTAACATGGCTTGATTTTACATGGGTGGATTTAGTTCACCTTTAATTTTTGTGGATAGAGATTATTATTCATTAGGTTTTGACAAATGGGGATTCGCCGGATAAAACTTTAAAGTATTTTCTTCTACATATTTTTCTCCAAACTTCTCCATAAACCAGAGATGGGAAAAAGTCACTCCTTGGTGAGTCCAAATCAAGTCTCAAATCAATATAGTGGAAATCTGAGTCAAGTCTCAAATCTATATAGTGCAAGTCCGAGTCAAGTCTCGAGTCATTTGCCCATGGGTTCGAGATGAGTCCAAGTCATCATTTTTGCTGAGTAGAGTCACAAGTCATCAAATTTGTGATTCGAGTCCGAGTTGAGTTGCAATTCAAGTGATTCGAGTCCCCACCTCTGCAACAAGCCAACAGGATTAGCCCCAGTATGCTGGTGGCAGCCATAAGGCAAGAAAACATACTGCAGGGGGGGGCAGACAATTACAGTGCACACACACATACATTCATACCTTAGTGGCAATTTAGAGGTACCATTTTACCTGAGGAGAAACCTGCGCAACACGAGGACAGCATACAGGCTGGACCCCCCATCCCTAGAGTTGTAAGAGGACAGTGCTCCTCACTGCACGACCATGTCTTATGTTTAAATACATGAAGAACAAAAACTGTGTTTTTGTGTTTACTTTTTACTTTATCCAGGTTTCACTCAGAATGTATTGTCGTACAAATACCACCAGAGGGCAATGTAAACCAAATTATGTATTTCTTTTTTTTTAAATCCTACTGCTGGTAATAGTGGCAGAAAACATTAGCAGAATGTGGATAGCCTTACTATAACATTGCCTAATTACCTAATACAATTTAAGAAAACATAACATTCACTCGATACTGACTACTGAAAAACAAAAGCCTTCTTAGATAAAATGGATTTATACTTTTAAGTTCTCTGGAACGTCTAGTTAAACTATTGTAACATATACAACTATGTTGGCCTGTTGGCCCAAAAACAGAAGATTGACCAAACATGGATTCTTCATGACCAAACAAGTAAACAAATAGCTGTTAAGTGTCTCAAGATGGAAAGAGCCAGTCATGAACATTCACATTGTAAACCTCTGGGGAGAAATGATAGCTGAGCCAACAACAAACACACTCTGTTTATAGCAACAAGTTAATGGAACATAACAAAAGAGACTTATCTTGGTTGTTTAAAATTATATCTCCAAAAAAAGACCATAAAGCACCTTGCAAAAGTATTCAGACCTGTGTACTATTTCATGTTGTGCCTTTGAAACATTTATTCTTATACATTTATAGAAAAAAAACTCTGATCAAATTTAATTAAATAATAAGGGATCAAATTAAATAATAACAGACACACTGCCCAATTGGAATGGGAGCTGATCTTATAGAGGACATGATTCCACTACTCTGGAGGGGCTATGATTTCATTTGGTTACAGGTGGGTAGTGTGAACATGTTTTCCATGGTCAGCTGGTGTGCGTGGTCTGTTATCAGCGTGTGTGAGTGTATGCTGGGATCACGTCCTGTAGGGGGTGTCCTCTGCCCCCTGCCATATGAGGGTGATGTGTAGTTCTGTGAGATAGGGTTACGAAGATCATTGGTTCAAATCGTTTCACTGGCAGATATTTGGCCGCCACAGACGGGCCCATAACAAGGCCCTTAACCCCTACTGCTCCAGCGACTGGCTGCCTATGTCACCTAATGGGTTTATCGGCACTGGGAGAATGGTACAAAATGACTTCAAAGTCTTTAACCATCCCAGTGATTAGAAATGTGCTACTTTAACACATCACACAAGCACTGCGTGGGAAAGGATGCAGTCAAACTTCAGGGTGTAAACAAGGAACCAAGGAGAGGCTACAGTCAACAACACAAAGGGCTCTGTGTAAGACTGGCCTGTATAGGAGGGGGCCAAGATAGAAGCCACCTGTCAAAGTGAAGCCAAGAGTTTCAGAGAAGGCATAAGAGGGTCCCAGCTAAGGTATGGGAGAAGATTTTGTGGTCAGATAATACCCAGGAGATTGTGGGCAACAGTTGAAAGCTCTATGTGAGGCACGATGCTGACATCACCTATGCCTGGGCGAAAGCAACATTGAAGATGCCCAGTAACAGAAAAAAATGGCAGTTCTTCAATGGCTCTGTCAATATTCCACTATCCATCTCATTGAAAACAAATGACACAATTTTATAAGGTCCAAAAGCATCATCCCTGCAACTTGAAAGAAGTGATGAACATCCAGCAAGTGATAAATGGGCAAAAATCAGTCTGAGCCTGTGTGCAAAACTTGAAGATGCCTGACCACTGTGATTTGTTCAAATGGAGGTTTTCCTAACATGTAAGGTGTCAATACCTCTGCGAGTTTCCATCTTCCAATTATTTACGGTGGGTCTGGAGGCTGTCTCAGGCAGCATAGGGCACAAGGCTGGGGGACACCCTGAAACGGATGCCACTGCATCACAGGCCACATACACAAGCAGTCATACACTTCAGAAAATGTATACCAATTAGCCTTATTGCATGTCTTTAGACTGTGAGAGGTCACCTCCAAGACACAGGAAAAACACGCAAATTCCACAGGCACAGAGTGAATGAAAAATTCAAACCCTCATCCCTGAAGGTGTGAAACAAGAATGCTACCAACTAAGACCCCCAATTATCTAAATTCATCGAGAAACTTGCTAACAATTAAATTCAAAGTTTTTCAAAATTTAGCAAAAATAAAGCTTGGGGAAAACAAGTGAGACTTATTTGCATAAATATTCTGATGGTTAAGATACATTTGCATGGCACTATATTACATTACAGGCAAGTTCAAACAGTGATAACACATAACTGACAGGAGCCACTTTAGACACATGTTAAGACCAGCTAAATTCCTAACAATTTCATAGAAAAAAATGATTTGATTTTCTGTAGGCGAAAGAGAAGGTTGTTTGCTGTCAGCCTATATTAAAAGTTAGCGATTAAAGAACTGGGCTCTATTCCCAGCTGGATGCCTGCTGGCATACTCTTATGAAGTGTCCTTGAACCAACATCCAATCCCTCTAAACCTGGCTGTGCTAATTTGGGCACCATATACAAACTTGTAGATGGACATATACAGCAAACCCTGAGGCCTCATATACACAGATATGGAGTCACACACACTCACACTCAAGTGCAATTTTACAGTTAACAATTACCCTATACAGCATGTCTTAGAACAAGGATCCCACAGAAAATTACCCACAGAAAACCCACAAGAATATTAAAAGAATGCCAAAAGACTCAAACCCCCGACCCTAGAAGTGTGATATATATATTTGAGCAATGTACTTCATTTTATTAAAAAAAATGCCTGGAAAATCATGAATAAAGGTAAACAGCAATATTAACGTCAGAACATCGATCTTCCATAACCGCTTATCCAATTCAGGGTCACTGGAGGTCCAGAGCCTATCCCAGAGGCTATGGGCGCAAGGCAGGGAACAACCCAGGATGGGGCACCAACCCATCGCAGAGCACACTCATGGACAATGTGGCAACTCCAATTAGTCTCAGCCTTTTGGACTGCGGGGTGAAGAACCAGAGTACCCGGAAGAAACCCCAAGACGACACAGGGAAAGCATGCAAATGGAACCTTGATGAAGATTTAAACCCAGGTCCCAATGGTGCGAGGTGACAGGGCTAACCACTGCACGACCGTGCCACCCCACCAGTACATTTGATATGAAAAAAATAATGTGACTGGCGAAGGACATTTCCTCCCACCAGAAATGAGGGTATATTATAGAGGGGATTTGAGCACTCTGTGAAAACATTCTCCCTACATCTGAACTCCTTAAGAGGTTTTTCCCTGTTTTCCAGAAGGTACCATCCCCTTGCTCCATTCTAAACCTTTGCATCTATGCATCATCTCTAAAGGCACAGACAGTCCACTATGAGAAGGGTCTCTCACTCCTAAGAAAAACTTGACAGTCACTATCTCCCACAAAGCACAGTCCTTGGATTATAAAAATCCACTGCTGTGCTGGTTTGAAGTCAAACGAACCCAAAGAAAGGGCAGCAGTGACTTCCCACAATGCAATAGGAGGGCCACGGCAGCCAGCAGTACTGTGAGGGCTTTGCGGTGCATCTTGGCTGCAGCCAGAGCCTGGGCTGGCAACAAAGGGCAAAACCCTCCTCTGGATGAAGACTTATCCTAGTCACAGTACCTGCAGACTCTATGGTGGCAGTAGAGTGATCCTGGGTCCACCCGACAGCTATGTTGAGCGTCTTTCTCCCCTTAACACTGTGTCTTTGGCACTTTGCTCAGAAACCAGGGCTGAACACCCAGAGTAGATGTCTCCCAAGGTCTCAAAGGGAAAGACAAGTTGTCTAACATATCTGAGATATAGAGGTAAAACATCGAACATCGAATTTCCCACCAGGTATCACTAGGTCTTACATCATAATTAGTCCGGCCTTGCATCAATTCTCATTGCCTATATGCATGTAAATTTTTTGTATTCATACGAAGAATGCACATTTTTCTCTCATCCACTAATGTACATTCTTAAGTATATTGCTCAGCTAATGAAAACAGAGTCTAGCAATACATATTTTTATTTAAGGGTTGTGGAATTTATTTGTTTACTTAGCAAGGGAATGACGACATCGCCCCCCTTACTAATGAGGCACAATGACGTGGGGGAGTGAGAGATTCCTGGTGCCTTTTGTCATGTTGTCGTTGCTGTCATCAGGCATTCCGGAAGGCTGATTCACTCCTGTTTGGGGCTCCTGCCGGTTGTCAGGGAGGAATGTATCGTGTCACTGTTTCCCTGGAAAGCAGCGATTTCCTGAGCGTGTTGATTGTTATGATGGCTGAGCTGAGCACACATTCTTTATCAGACACACACATGCAGGTTTAGGTATTCTGGGTACCAGTAAAACTTCAGGCTACATCCAACGGACCTACACATCAAAAAAAACAAAAATAAAAAATCTAATTCCTTAGTTAAAATTCATGTTTTTATTCCAGAAAAACAAAAAAGACCTAGTTTTTCCAAATGGTAATTAAGAAATGTTGACTCTTTTTTAAAAGAAACCCTCATGTTTTATTCAAATAGCAGAGGTAAATTCAGAAGTAATGCAAACCGCCTTCTTATCCACCAAAGTTGTATGTTTAAGATTTGTTGTGTCTGTGATGTTATCTAAGACCCTCAAAATTCCATGGAAATTGAAAGGTAATGGCAATAAAAAAATATAACATGTTACATTCACCTTAAATCGGCTGTCATGTGACCTGTGCATTTCCTCGTTTGTTTGTTCTTAGGATGTAAACTGTATAATCGCATGTGAAGCAGCGTGATAGATTGTGCCCTAAACATGCTGGTGGGATGCAGCTGGTGCTGTGCTTTAGGGCGGGAAGATGCCGCAGCTGAGTCCATCTCACGGTGGGCACGCCCAATAGAGCACAGCGTGCTACACGGGCAGCTGTAACTGTGGGGGCTCCCCTGCTGTCTCTCTGCCTCCCCCCTCCCCCCTCCTGGGGCTCCATGGTGCTCCGGCCTGTCTGCAGGAAATAGGCAGGCCGGCGGTGACATCACAGGCACGACGGCCAGCAGGCATCTGGCCTCCATCTCACGGGGAGGAGAGGGGGAGCAGGAGGCGTGCGCCGTGAGGCCTGTGCCCTCCGTTTACCGCCTGCCCGACGGCCACTTCGGATCCCAGCTCCTCGCCGTATATGGGCATGAGCGCGCGGGAAGGAAAGGAAATGGTGAGCGGAACATTCCGGTCGCTTGTGGAGAAGAGACGCACCGCAACAGGTGTGCGAAGCTCCGGCGGTGTCGAACGGGATCCGCCACAGAGTTCTTCTAGGGAACCACATAAATACAAGTATAATCCACAGCACTGCTCAATAAAATTAATAAACCAATTACTGCACCTAAGTACCAATATTCCTCAGATTCTGAGGGGTTTAAGGGCAACAAGCAGGTCTTATGTCAATCTGGTCGTAACTCAAAAGTTATAAAGTATATGCAATATATTATATGCCTCGCTTGTATGTTGCTTTGGCTACTAGGATCTGCTAAATGAATAAAATGTAAATGCAAGCAGAATGTGCTGTAGCCAGAACCTTCAGCTTTCTGCTGGCTTGCCATTTCCTAAACAATAGTACAGTATCAAACAAATCACCGTGGACACTTTTGTTTGTTTATGTCTGCCAACACCCAAACACTGAACAGCGAAGTCAAAGCTGCCAGACATTGTTTTGTCTGGTGTGGCAGCAGGAGTAGTCATGTTATCATACCGCACACCAAGCAGCTGATACTAGACCTAACAACTGACCGGCATGGTAAAATCCTTTCTGAAGGTAAATACATCAGTTAGTGGGGTGACCATCATAAGCGTTGTAAGTCACATATGCAGTATATTGAGGATTCCCGGTACAAGAGGTTGTTGAGATTTGACGTCAGTTTTTTTTCTCTGTGTGTGGAGGTTGCACCTGCCCCCCATGTAGAGTTTGTTTCCTTTGAGGACTCCAGTTTCCTTCAAAAGTCCAAGGACATGCAGTTAGGATAAATGGTGTCTCTAAATTGCCCATAATATGCCTGTGTGGACTGGCATCCTTTCCAAGATGTCCTTTGCTTGTCTGGAATTGGCTCCAGGCCCACCTTTGGCAAAGTAATATAGAACTAAGACGTAAGAAGTAAGACGTTTCCTGACTTAAATAAACAGTATAATGCTCTGCTTTGTTCCACTATCTGACCTTAATGGACTTTTGCTATTCCTCAGAAAACTGGTTGTTAGAAATGTTCGTGCAGGTTGCTCAAACATGCCTTTCTGCGGAAGACAGTAAATGAAATCTCAGTCTGCCCCGAACCAAGCAACTATAAACTAAATGTCTAAGTTGCTGCCTCAGGTTAAACACTGTTCCCATGTTACCGTACTTAAATACACCGTTATCTGACCGCACCCATGTTGATGGAAACGATTGCTTTGTAGAAACTTTGCCAAAAATCAAAAGGTTGGCTGGATCAATCGGTGTATGACAGAACATAAACTATTACTCTTCCAAGTAATGTTGCGTGTTTAAACAATTTAGACATCCTCCCTCTGACTTTTAAAAACTTCACAACACTGAACAAACGTGATGAGTTATATAGGGCAGTTACAGATGTGTTAACCACTTAATACAATACCCTGCAACCAACACTGCTCTCTGGGTATTCCATGCAGTCTTATTATTAATGCTACTCTATCTTCTGCAATACAGATTTTAGAAGTAAGAAAATCATTCTCATGTCACCCGATGAAAAGGGACCTTTTTCCCAAGGTGACTGAAGTGACAGCTCAGTGTTCTGCAGTACAGGCTCACACCTCCAGGTTTCATTTTCACTCTCAGCTCCATGTGTCTGGAATTTGCATGTCCTCGTCATAATTGTGCAGGTTTCCAGTCCGAAAACATGTGATTGGGGCTACTGCTACAGTATGTCCAAACGGCCCTTGGTGTGCCCTGTGACAGGCTGGCATCCTGCCCTGGATGCTTCCTCTGCCTTGTGAGATAAATTCCAAAACCTTGTATAATAAAAGCAGCTATGGAAGATAAATGGATGCCATGATTGATCGCCCCACATAATTATGTCTATATTGGTTCATGTCTTCCTGTGACCCAAGTATGAATGTGAATATTCAGCAGGTTCCCACAGCCCTCCAAGGGAAACACAGACCTCAATGATGTAGTCACTGCCGTCTTTTCCATGCACGGCCTTCACGGCACAGATGTCCAGTCCGCCAAACATCTCCGAACAGGCATCCACCCACAGGCGGTACCTGCCATAGTGGCAAACACAACAACCAGAAACCATATATCGCACCAGGATTGCTTATTTATCGAAAAAGATATACAATCCATCTTTCAGATTATACTAGTGGCCAAAATTATGAAAATGTTTCCAATTTTTAGAGATTGCACAACTTTTTTCAACTGTTGCTCCAATGACTTATTTAATTGTCCAGTGTATGATATTTGTAATCATAGGTGTGGATTAAGGGGGGGGACGGGGGACACGTCACCCAGTGCTGAGATGGGGGGATCATTGCCCTCAATAATATCACATATAATGCCTGGTTTACAAAAAACACATACGATTAATATATCTCATTACATTAATTTAAAGCTTTTTTCTTCTATTTTTTATTTGGAGAACCCCTACCCTCCGTTAAAACGGTTTGTTCTCAACTCCTGCTCTGGCAGGCAAACACTCACTTCCAGACCCGCGAGTAAAGAGGCAGCAGCGAGCGCGGAAGCATTGTATGGCTTTGTTTGGGAATTTAACTCATTGAAGACCCCGTATCATAACCAACAGTTAATCAATAAAAGGCTATGTGAAATGGGGGGATTTAATCACCTCGTCTCATAAAGATTATCGTATTTGATTGTGCAAATTGCAACTAGCTTGGCTAGTTAACAGCATAGCATAAATAGCAAATCTGATAATTCAGAGGTACATAGCATTTGTGTCAGTCACAATTCTCATCCCACTGTGTTTGCTATCAGGGCATAAGAATGAGTAAGAAGCCCATCAAGTAACGGGCCAGATCTGGCATTTTTTTGGGAAAACGCCATAAAGTAAGTTACCAGAAACTCAGACTCAGAATGGTTTAGTACATAAACAGTGCTAGCAGAAAGTCCCATTTATTTGTCATGAAGAGTCAGTAAATCTCCTATATTTACTTCTATGGGTCTCTAGGAGAAGCTCTCCTAGTCGTTATCTGATGTGTTGTTTGTGCTAGAGATCTTTTCTGGAAAGTTAGGATGTTTGTGAGAGAAGACAGGGGCATCATAGTGGGCCCTGAGTCAGGTCATTTTTCAACAGTGCTGGGCCTGACATTTGTGACGGAATCTCACAAACCGTACATAATTTGAAAAATTCCTGCTAATTCAGCGTGCATAATGCAGGACGTAATGCACTTAAAGTACCATATTAGTGAAGATGAATAACAGTAAAATGGAAAGATAAATTTCACTTTATGTATTGTAACTATAACAACAATAGTTTACGAAAAAAAAAACTAACTGTTTACAGCGCGACTACAGAATCGGCTTATATAGCGGCGTAATGTCACACCTCTGACCCCAATATACCCGCCCCACCAATGTTAATATGAAACCTACGCCCTCGTTTGAAACATTCTTTGATTGTGTTTTAAACATTACCGCCAATATTCTTGGGGTAGTTTTTAAAGCGTGATGCCAAAACTGCTAGGTGTTTCCACAATTTTGCCCACTGGTGTAACAGGGAAGCAAGTCTTTCTCCTTTTGTAAAGAAAGCTGCAGCTTTCAATAAGGATGTAAAATGAATTTACAAGCACTCGACCTCAGCACCTGCTTGTGTAGTATTTTACATAGCTGAAAAAAATATATACATGACTAGTAAAATTATGAATTTATGATGTCATTTACAACTGCTGGATTTTTTGTCCTTTCAAGGCTTTCTTTCACCAAACACACAATGATCCACACGTGAGAGGCTGTTTTACATCATGTGAACACCGGGGGAATGACAGACCTGTCCGTCATGGCGATCTGCTCCAGCATTGCAGAGCCGGTATTGGCTTTCCAGTTTCCCGATATAGACTTCCTCCTAGAGACAAGATGAGAGGGAAACAATGACGGATCGCAGACAAATAACAGATCAGGATCAAAGGGTTAATTATTTTGGATCTTCCTTGAGAATCGAGACCTCTCTGTAGTTGAACAGAATCACACTATGTTTTTCAAAAATGGCTTCACCGGTGCCTCAAGCTGAACCTGAATTAGACCACAGAAAAACAAAGTGATTCATGTAAAAAGAAGCCACGAGTCCTTAAGTACTGATCATTACTTTTTACCCATTTAAACAAATAGATACATTCAAATCATTATCGAATTTGAAGAGCTGGGATTCCCATTCCATTAGGAAGAGTATTAACAGTGTAAATGAGAAGATTAGGACTTTACTCCCCATGACTAATATACAGATAATACAGTTTATTCAGTCATAATAATGTTTCAAATTTAAATCCCTGTCTCATTCGCCTTTGTGTCTGAAGAGCATTAAGCGTATGGATTTACCAATGTAAATATCAGCTCAAGGAACAGTGCATGATATGATTGATCTCACCATTTATTTCTAGTTTTTAAGGGCTTTTACTAGCTGTTAATTTAACTATGAGGACTCCTTAAAAATTGTAGTGTAGTAGTGTGTGCTGGTGTCTTTCACACTCAATGAAGCCCTTTAATTGCATGATCCTTCACTTAACTACTGGGTCAAAGGTAAAGTCTAGTCTTGCCCCTCTGATAATCTAGCGCCCTGGCCTATGAGAGAGAGCCAGGGAAAGTATGGAGGAATGCCTCTGTTGGGAGAAGCATGTAAACTCAGGCCATTTCTACATTTCCATCAGTGAGCTTAAGTTTAAATCCCATTAAAACTACATAATTAGGCTGTGCTAGAAGGTAGAAGCTACAGAAGTAAGATAATGCCTTGTTAACTGCTCGACCTGTGAATAAGTTCTGAAAAATATACTTCTCTTACTTTACCATCAATTTGGGTCTACTTGGAAACCCAACCTTTAAGTCAAATCGAGTGGTAGCCCAACCAACCACTATTAATTAACAGCCTACCCAGGGTGATGGAGGATCATATAAGTTTTGTTTTCTGTCCCTGTATCAGATCATTTTTTTGAATAATCAAACATGCTGTGGTTGAACAAACCCTACAGATTGTTTTAAGCCACACACTGCACCTCAGTCCTTACATATAGGCCTTGTAATTACTTCCGATTTTCTGGATCCTGATGTCATATTTGGAGTCGACATAAGGCTCAGAAGTTGCGTAGGTTTTAGCCAAAGCGACAACGCTGGTGACATCCTGGAAGTCATAAGGATTCTCAACTTTAATCTGCAGGAAAGACAAGCGAGAGACATGGCCATTAGACAAGTTTGAGAAGGGTGGACGTGGGTAGCTGTCTCAGGAGCGAAAGTCAGGTGACCGTGATCAATTGTGTTGATTCGCTTCACGCTTCCCTTGATTATGTTTGGCCGTGCAACATAATGGTTCTCATTAGTTCTCAGCCCCTAGTGAAACTAAATGTGATCCAGACACAAACCGTGAACTCTGTTGCTCTTTACTTCTTGCAAAACAGTACTTTTGTTTCCTGTATTTTCCATGTGTGTTCAACTCTAAACCTTCAACCTCTTCTCCAATAAATCCTTCTGATTCATTCTCATGTCATGTGGATTTGTTCATCAATTGGAGTGATTCTTTCAAGTAATTAAAAAAAGCCCAATGTGTCAGTTTCTGTTGTTCACAATGTGGCAAATACACTCACCTAAAGGATTATTAGGAACACCATACTAACACGGTGTTTGACCCCCTTTCGCCTTCAGAACTGCCTTAATTCTACGTGGCATTGATTCAACAAGGTGCTGAAAGCAT
>JAAGVU020000001.1:29438737-29484990 GCA_011763525.2 Mormyrus iriodes
TGTGATTGGTTGATTAGATAATTGCATTAATGAGAAATTGAACAGGTGTTCCTAATAATCCTTTAGGTGAGTGTACAGGCCATATTCATTCTTAATTTAGGATACAGTGAAACAGTTTCTGGGAATACAAAAGGCTATGCAACACAAAGGGTAAGATAAGTCGGAACTTCATTCAGCTCGGGGGGACAGGGGGACTTGTTTTCGTCCCATGGCATTACTGTTGTGGTACAGCATGGCAGTGGCCGGAAAAAGGTTTCATGCTCATTTCATCCACTTAAAAACTCCAAGACAAAGCAATTTACTGGGGAAACTGAACACACTGGGTAAACTACAAAACAAAAGGATGACGTGGGGTCAAAAGCAAATGGGAGAAACAAGAACTACACAAATATCAAAAAGGTAACAACGAGGGAAAACACAGCAACAAGAGCAACACAGGGAGCAGAACTAGGAAAACCAAACAGAGGAGCAGCAGCAGCAGCAGCAGCAACAACAACAACAACAACAACAACAACAACAACAACAACAACAACAACAGACAGTAACTTGAACACAATGAATCAGCAAGGAACAGAAGGAGGGCAAGCACGTAAATACAGAGGAACACCAGGGCAAACAAGGAACAGGTGCATAGCATAATCAGATTTACAAATCAAAAAGGGCTCAGGACAACAAGGAACAGGTGGGGCATACTACAATTAAACGAGCATGAAACTAAGGAACCTTAGCAAACCAGAAGTAGAAACTAGGAGGCATAACACAGAGGGCTGAATATGCTAGACAAAAATTAAAATCACACAGGACATAAACAGGGTAAAAGAACAGAGAAACAAAATAACTACAAACACTAGGAACAACAAAAATCAATAATTAAACAAAACAGGGAAGACTGGCTTTGAGCCCATAACTGTAAGCCTGTTATTATAGCTGCTGTGCCCCACGGTCAACCCCCTGAGCCATGCAGCAGTCCAACAAACAGGGCAATACACAAGAGTTAGACAGGGAGTGATAGGGCAGGATGGCCAGTGACACCTACTGGCCAAACAGGGTAGAGACATGAAGGACAGGGTCGGACAGGCGCTGACGCTGACAATCACAATAACTCCCAGCACAACAGCCCTCAAATAAGCAAACAATAGATAAGAAAGTCCAAGTACACTTAATAAGCAACTTGCAGATGGTACAGGTGAGGCAGATTTAGCTAGTGTATTAGACTGTTCAAATAAACTAACAAATAACTGTATACATAAATCACTATATACATATCAGTGGGGGTGATACAAGTGAGATATGATTAGGCTTATAAACATGAATGGTACATGATTCAGTGCTGATGGAACAATAAAGTGCCAGGTGAAAGAGAACTGGATCAGTGTCCACTGGGGTTGGGAACATGTCGACTGGAAGCTTTAACCAATTGAATAGCAATAAATACAAAGGAGCACCTGAAATAATTAAAGATGGGCCTGTGGCTGAAGAGGTTACTCGAATGTGCCTGTTGAGGTGATGGACATCATTATTCAGAGCAGAATACAGCCTTGACATCAATACCATACCCCTTTAGATAACGACATCAGTCAGCGGCTCCCTCTTCCATCTGATGTGATCCCAATACTGAGCTTTAACATCATGCAACAGAACTATCTATCAGACCTCCCTTTGCTCTTCATTGATACTTCACACATCTTCTGTAGATGGCACTAGCCAGAGCTATACCTAAAGTGCGAGGTATAGAGAGTCAAATGTAATCACTGCAATATCGCCACAATCTGTCATATCCATTTGCGATTCAGTAAAGTGATACCCACACAATTTATTTAGTACTACTCAGTAAGAGCTCACAAATGTTTTAAATTAGCATGATCTATTATCCATGGATATTAAGAAGCTTCATAGTATTATGAAAGCTGGAAATATTGTTAAAAAATTCTTGAGCTAAATTAGGTCCACTCGCTAGGAAAAAGATGTTACTTTACCCTAAACAGCTAAATGAAGATTGATTTTAGCTTTCTCATGGAGGATTCTTAAAGAGCTGGGTCTAACCTGCCTTTGGCTTCCTGTTAGGGAGTGGCACTGGGTAACGTCTCTCTTCTGAGTTTTAGGGGTGTCCCAAGAATATGTGCGTTCTCAGCCCATATTTAGTCTGTTTGTGGTCGCAGTCACTGTTGCTGTGATTCACCTCCCTCCCCTTGGGAATGACTGGGAGCCGTCACAAGAGCGCCACGGACGAGAGATGGTGGGTCCTCCCGCCCACAGGGGTGGCGGTGGTGAGTAAGGGGCAACATCCCACAAGACCAGCAATGCGATGATTCATTGCAGAACAAAAGTCTCTTCCAGCTGTCCCTCTTCCAGAGCTGAACGTCTCATAGCCCTTGGGGCGAGCCTGATCTCAGCCCCTACAGCATGAAAAATGTTACTCATAGTACAATACTAACAGCCCCCTGAAAATACCACATCACTACGCAGGTTCCTGGCAGACCTTTAAAGCTTGACAGTCTTTACACCCTACTGTCACGACTGATGCCTCTTTTAGTTGAGTGGTATGTATGTTTCCTGGAAGAAAATCTGATGAATATGCTTATAGCCTTGAAGGCTTTACTAATTCCTAAAGTATTATTTTACGGGGGATCCATCGGTCGAAGTTGATGCAAGAGCCTGAAACTGAGTCAGGCAAAATGACATTATGCAAAGGCGATGACTAAAAAGGCATTCGCCCCCACAAGCGGTCGGAGTCCTCGATTCGCTTTTCATGACACACCGGTAACTGATTAGGGAGACAAAGTACTTTAAGCGCGGTACACATGGACTTCCAAGACTGAAGCGTGACACCAAAAGGCCGTATGATGTTCGAAACTCTAGCTCTAGGCCAAGGCTCGTCTCAGGCTTCAGTCACGCTGCCGATGTGATGGCCTATGCAGAGCACCAAAGCAGAGCTGGAGCTCTATAGCCCCACGGGGCCACATGGGGAACTGCCAAGTGAAAAGAACCAATGGGAAGCGCTAATCTGTGGATGCCGTGTGAAAGAGATTTTCTGGACATGCTAGTTCTCCAGAGCATTGGGTGTTGAGGGCTGTTGTTTTCACACCTGCCTTCCATACGCACACATACATGTGCGTGTGTGTGTGTGTGTGTGTGTGTGTGTGTGTGTGTGTGAGGCACATGGTGCACTCGCTAATGATCTGCTTAGCTGGAGTGATGCAATATTCCCCTAGCATACTGCCCCAGGGAACAGTCACATGCTAAATCTCTAATCTTCACTGTCATTTACAACAGTTCCATTGCCCTGGAATGTGATATTTCAGCTGTTGTTCTTTCAGAATCCACACAAGGTGAACGAGAAAACAAATTCCCTTGCACATTTTTGGCTGGTTCATAGCCGGGGCCTGTAACTTGAGCAGTGGTGTGTAAGTTGCTTCGAGGTTTTCATTGGTTGGCTCAATACACGGAAGCAGTAAATGGGTGGGGGGTTGGAGGGGTTGGGTCAGTGGAATGTGTCAGAGGGAGAATTCAGAGTCCCGTTCCAATGAGGAATTCCAAAGGCAGAAACTTGCCATCAGATAGGTGTCTTCCTGCATGCATGGTGGATGCTGACGTCACCATTCAAACCAGAGGTCCCAGGAAGGGTCCGGCTGTTTCCCCAGGAGCTTAATATTTTCCCATGAAATAAATAGTTGGTTAAGAAAGAAAATCTAAAATGTCTTCCTTCCCATGACATGCCTTGGAGTCCAGGGCCGACCGGTTCACTTGCTGCTTGTAATCCCTTTTTGTACAGCTTACTGCAGGTAATGTCTATTTAAAAGATTAAACTTTCACAGAGCAAGAACTAACAGACTATTTTTACCTCCCCTGTAAAAGAAATCAGATTTTGAAAGATTTTTGAAACGTTTTGATCTAGGTTGACCTAGTATCTTAGAGATACTTCACTTTAAATGGCCCTAATACTATTAAACTGTACTGACGGTCTACAGGGCAGCATTTTAACCTGTGTCCTTAGGGGCAGTTTGAGTTTGGGAGAGTTTGGGAGAGTTTGGGAGAGGCAGCACACCAGTCACCTGAGTCACTAGATATTATGCACAGGTTTAGCCGTTGTTTTGGTTAGTTGTTTGAATGTGGTTGATATACACACACACACACACACACACACACACACACACACACACACATATATATATATATATATAGAGAGAGAGAGAGAGAGAGAGAGAGACAGAGAGACAGAGTATATATAAAAAACATTGAAACACATTGTTTTCTGTGTTGTGTAAAAACAATGGGTATGGTAGATAGGGTGAATGACTGGTGTGTGAGCTGTGTTATTACACAATAATAATTATTTCTTTCTTTCTCGCAAAAGTTACTGGTATCTCGTGGGCTGGCTTCAGTTCCCGAACTCCTCTTCATAGGCATCTCAGCCATATCAGTCATTACAAACTCACTTAATTAATTAATTTTAAGAGTTTAAAAAGTCAGTGAAGTTTGGATTTTCCATATAAGGTATGCTAGTAGTCACGTCAAGAAATACATGGGTGTATTGGATGGTTACTGTAAGTACTGGGGTGACTTTAGCAGAGGTTTTAAAATGGCTAAGTTTAACACACTTTGACAGATATAATAGCAACGTTTTACACCGACATGAAGATTATTTAAGCATCATTTTCTTTCACTGCCTAAGACTTTTACTGTATGCTCTTTATAATTATAAACGTGCTTATATTTGTATACATTTCATTTGCATCATGTTTTATTAGGACATATCATCAACCTTCTTGAATCTATGACAGATGTAGACCAAAAACAATTAGTGGAAGTGAGATACCAGCTAGAATGATAGCAGTCTTTCAAATGCGGTTCTTTAAATTCTTCCCTGACCATGAACCTACACCTGCTTTCAGCAGATACCATTAGTCATGCCTCTGTGAGCACAACCAGAAGCTTAGGCCACAAGTGTCAACTTGAACCTGATTCAGAATTTAGCGTAATGCTTTACATCTCACACAATGCCTCCGTCAGCCCTTGCTAGCTGTGCCTTTGGACTTGGAAGCTATGACTGACCCTCTTAGCCTATGGGAGGTGGGGGAATGATGTCAGTGGGGTGTGGCCACAGAGCAGTGTCACGAACCTCACCTTTCCCATGCCAGAGTGGGCGTGTCCCATCTTCACCACTACTGGGAAGGCTGGCGTAGAGACCTGAAGGAAAACACAAGTGAAGTGTGTCACACTTCAGAAAAACAAAATAAAAATAAAAAATTGTAGGAAACCATTAGGAATTATATCCCAGCCCTGTAAGCTTATATAAGCTTGACTTGTTTATTCATCCTTTTAGTGCGGGGATTTTTTAAAGGAGGCCTTTGAAAAAGAAACAGGAAGAATGATGAGATCTTACATCTGGACAGACAAAGAATTAGTGTTAAAACATACAACTTTCCAATTGACGTTTCCTGGTTAGCCAATGCGAGCAGATGACTGAAGCCTCACCCAACACAAATGAGCACTGCTGTTCCATTTTTTTAGGAGATACATAAGCTATACAAGAGGTTTAAAAAAAGTAGCAATCTAAAGTGACAAGCTATTCACAGCAAAGGATCACAATCTTAAAATTAGCTGGTGTGATGCTCCTGGTTTCATGTACGCCTGCAGCTGCACGTCCCTATGCAGTCTGCGTACCCTTGACATTTAGACTTGTTATTATTTGGCTAATGTTACATGTTTTTTTGGCAAGTTGTCTGCAACAACAATGTAAAAAGAGGAGTAGGGGTGCATAATTATAAGCAATTATGAATTGCATTTTTTTTTTCATTTTCTCACAAATCCTTGAGCATTGTAGACCTATTTCTCTCTTTATTATTATTTTACATTAGATATCAAGTATATGAAGATGGAATAAGCAATATATGGAGAAGCCCAATATATCAGTTAACATACTGATTTTGCCAGCAGACTTTCAAACTTTATCAATATTCAAAGTTTGCAGTTACCAAAACTAAAGACATAACTACTATAAGAACGGAGAAGATTGCATTGGATGATCAGCCATTTTCCATACCGATGGATGAGGGATTTCATTGGCCTATTGACCATTAATAAGAGGCCTCAAGGTACCGGCTGTGATGTGTTTTTAATTCAATATTAAATTTGGCCTGTATATTGATCTTTCATGTTCCACAGAATAATAAGCCACTGGCAACCCCCCCCCCCCAGCTGGCAAGTAGTCCTGATATTAGCCAGCTATCAGTACCTGTAATATTAAACACAAATATATTGGTTATCAGGGTTATCAGTATCAGTGTCAAAACCTCCACATCATTGCACCACTAACAACATTATCTTTACTGTAATGGAACTTTCACTTTGACTTAGCAGAACATAAAGGGTACACTCCTGGTTTTTAACAAACGACTCATCTCCAAATGCAAGAAACACTAAACATGAACTTAAACCTTATCTACTCTTTATTATACTACTTGTTTTTCTACCCACTCTTCTTGTCACCTGGTGTAACGCAGTCCTGTCGTGTGTGTGTGTGTGTGTGTGTGTGTGTGTGTGTGGGGAGGGGGGGGGGGCTTACGATTTATGAATTTTGCACATGATGTACGGTGTTTTTCCTGAGAACATTGTTACTTGTTCTTTTGTTAGTTTTCACTAATACAGAACAGTATCTTACTATCCTGTTTTAGCTCCATAATTATCAGTTGTCATTTAGTTGGAAAAAACAGGCTATAGAAACATATTGATTACATGTTTGCTTGGTTTCTTGCAGTCACGGTGCAATCTATGGTGCGATCTGTGCGAGGGTTTCCCCAGGTGATGCAAATTTTTCGTTATTTTTGATCTAACATCAAGTTCTCATAAAGACATTTATATAAACTGGATCTTATTGTTTCTGTAGTTACTACCTCCCATGTTGAGCCCATTAGGGTTTCACTTATTTTGAAAATAGCTTTTAGACCTTGCCATCTCTTTTATTATTTACAATACTAATAAAAAATAATCTGTGATTAGTTGACATTTGTCCCATGACCCTGAACAGGATGAGAAGAAATATTGATGGATTTGCCCTGCCTTGGGGTGGGACATCCCCTCTTATAGCTGGGTCTGAATGGGACTTGGAGGCACTTTTGAATTTATAGGGCTTCCTGGGTGTGCTTCTTGTGTTCGCTGAGAGTTAGAGCTTGGGTTCATTCTCAAATTCTGCAAAGCAGAAAGAAATATGCTCAAACAGAGATGTGTGACGCACTTTTGCAACATCCCTGGTCGCCATTTGATCTTCTGGAACACATAAGCTGACCTTATTATCATAACTCTGAAAACTTCTACAAATGACAGTATTTTAGCTAAAAAAATGCGATATAAAGGGTGCATTTAGAATGCTCAAAGGAAACATACACTATTAATTCCCTTCTGTTTTCAGAAAATGGTAATAGGTAAGTCAAGGAACACCATTATTAAACATTATTAAGAACTCACGTGTCAAAACAACAAGGATAACACAAAACAACAGAACATCTCATCCGTGATATCACTGGTCACCCTAAAAGCAGTGAAAAAATGCAATTTAGCCACATATCCAGGTTTAAATACCCAAAAATATGAAATATGGGAGCTTTCTGAAAAATGAGCTGGTGGAATCTATGCTAGTTATAGGCATGAAGATAAAAGAGATAATGTAAACAGCAGAGTGATTTATTTACCCCAGGGCTGTGGGGTCACGCTGACACAGTGAGCTGGCCACCTTGAGCCCAAATGCTATAAGAGGCTGAGAATGCTGAAGGAAAATGGTCATTTCCTGGTCTGGGTGGGACAGAACTTTCCCAGTACCTGGCCCTGATCTGGGGACTCCTTTGCTTGACCGTTCATCAAACGGGGCCCGCCCCCAGCTCAGGAGAACAGATGCTGTCCTGTGAAAGGGAGCCGCCGTGTCCTTTGGGAATCTCCGCTTCCTTTGAGGAGAATTAGGGGCAGATGGAGAACTAGCCAGCGAAACAGCGACCACGCCCTGTCTGATTAACGTGGGCCGTAACCCGGTGACCGCATGCCACACCGTACTGGAAGCATATTTAGTCTGCCGCGTCCTAGATGCTGTCCACAACCTGATACAATCAGACGTGTCAATGACGCAAGCAATTACAGAACCTTAAATTCCTGCAATTTCACACAAAACTGTTTCATGCTTGATTTATGAGGTACAATGCAAAGGATTAGTACTGGAAATATATCAAATTAGGATAAATATTTGTTTAGGAACATGCCGCACTCTTTCACAAGAGTTAACTATTCCATGGATGATGTGCAACTTCAGTTTAACCATTTGGGACAACTAACTGAGAGCAAAGTACCCACCACATCTAACTGGAGAAGACCTGAAAAAGGAAAACACAGGTAGCTTAACTGCAATAATTACTAATATATGTCTAAATGACTTCCTGGTAATCTTTTTATTCCTAATACGAGTACTTCCTAACACCACAGGTCAAAACCTACCACGAATATGCATATATCTTTAAGAACAAAGCATGGAAAGGTCCTCACTACTCATGATAGTACTTTATCAGACATGCTTAGCTTCAGATTTTATCTTCAGTTTGTACCTCAGTTTGTCCCTGTGTCCAGAAGGTTGTTTGTATGAATTCCACGGTCAGCAGAGTAACATTAACCCTGCTCCAGGAACCCTGGCTGACACTGCTCTCTGGTCGACACTCATATGTTGCTTTAAACAAAAGTGTTGGTGTTATATGAAATGAGATCTTCTTGCCTAACTGTAACATTGTGCATTGTGAAAAATATAGAAATATCACGTGACACCAGGGGCAGTGAGTGGCTCAGTGGGTTGAGCCTCTGTGCCTGCGATCGGAAGATTGCCAGCTTCAACCTTGGCAGAATAGTCACATATCCATTGGGATCCTTGATCAAGGCCCTTAAACCCCCACCCCAGCTCTAGAGGTAGTGCATGCTGGGTGACCCTGCACCGTGAGCCCCAAGCTTGTTCTCACCTGTCTATGTGTCTCATGGAGAGCAATATTGGAGTAGGCACAGAGAGCCATTCCAATATGCCTGAACAGCAAATAAAGGACCACTTCATTACTTACACACAGAAAGTTTTTTCTGTTATTATTATGAAAAATCATCTGAGAAATAAATGTTAAGTGACTAATGTAAAAATTAGTCATAGTGGGATTTAGCTTAATTTGGTGACTTTGATCATTGCAGTGTACACCCCCATATAGATCCAACCGGGACGCCATAAAATACTTCAGGGAATCCTGACCGCTCCGCTCACAGTGGCGTTACAGTGAAACAAGGGGATGATTCAGCTGGCCTCACGGTTGCCTGACCTCACAAACACTAGCATGCCACATTCCAGCCCCGTGAATAAACATGTGCTCAAGGTATAAAAAACGAAAGGGTGAAGTTCACCAGATGCCACACCCATTTCGGCCTTAAATGACATGAATTTACCAGAATCCTGCAAGGAAAAAAAATAATATTTTTCTTAATCTAAAGAATAGGTAGGTTCAGGTTCAATCTGATCATACAAAATACTGAGCTACATGTTTCAAGAAGAAACCTCACAGGTCCATCAGTATAGGGTCACAGTGGGAGAGCTGGAGCCTATCGAGCATAGCACAGGGGACAAGGCAGGGAACCACCGTGGTTGGGATCCCAGTCCATCACAGGGCTTACACAGAAACATACACACTATGGGCAATTCATTGACATCATATCACCTAAGTCTCTAGACTATAGGATGAAATGTATATGACATGGGAGGAACATGCAAAAAACACACAGTCAGATTGATGTGGAAATTTGAACCCCCATGATGTACCAAAACTACTCATTTTATGATTGAGGCATTGCCCAATCTGTAACTGATACAGATAAGGTAGGCCGGGATAGTCCTGTCTTAATGCATAGAAAAGTCACTTTTTGACTCAAGAAATACTTCGTACACTAAAAAAAAATGGGAAGGATTTTGAATATACAGAGCCAGAGTCATCCTGCACTGACATCCAGATTAAGGCGTCCAGATGCCTTTAGCAGGACCCAAGCCCTGTTTCCAGTGCTGCCACCACAGCTAAGGGAATGTATTTCCTTAGATCCCTTACCCATCTCCTAGCTGTCTCTGGGGTCTTTCAAAGCCACCACACTAAGGAGCACCGAACACAGCATCGAGCCACGCAGATGACAGAGTAGAGGGATCCTGGCTCAAAGCGCCTTCCAAAGATTTGCTGGCAGGGAAAGAGGAGCGATGTCACTCACTTAGATACAGCCATCCAAGGGAGATGGGCTAAATAAGGGCAGCAGATGGTTCTGTGGCTTCAAAGGCCAAGTACCTGCAGTGGGTGAGGCAAGTCTGCCTTTGATACGCATGGATTATTTCATGACCGTAGCCACCAGCCATCACCTTTTTAGCAATAGAAAGCTGGGCACAATCCCTCTAAAGAGAAAAAAAAAAACATTCAATTATTTTTATATGCTAAGAGGTAGTTTTATGCTAATAGTTTGACTTGCAATAGACAGAGACCATTTTTGAAATCATAATGTCTACTTTATGAAAATATGTAGCTGATAGCCCATTCCTGCAACACAAGCCAGTATTAGCTTCTAGTGATTGATTTGGCACATTTGGAGAAAAACGATTCAGAGGTATACACAACTTGTGCCCTCATACAAGAAGTCTGTTCGGCTGCGATTAGCAAAATGGTTACCCGAGAAGGCGAAACACTAAGACTGCCACCACATTGTAACCAGGGTGCAGGAATATCCTAGTCATCCTGTTTTTATCATTTGGCACTTACGGTAATCTCATAACGTGAGTTACAGGAACTCTTTCTGCTTCTAATGTTGCACCTCCACAGTTACAGTGATCTAATGGTCATGTTGATTATGGTCATAAAGTTTAGGTCCATCTGTTTTCCATTGTGCTCTACAGTAGTCTCTTATTAGGAACAAAACATTCAGGAAGTGTTTATACCAAGGCGATCATAAGCTCCTTGAACACAGATTCTGTTTATCACGTATCATATATGCCCATATAGAGCCTCTAATATCCTAAAAATGAGTCCTATAACAGAAAGCAAATATCCAGATGGTCTGCTACTGCTTACTGTGGCTCAACGCATAAAGGATCCTAAGAGAAACCTCAGAGGGACGTCCAGACACTATTAATGCCACCTCTTCCCGGAACAAGTGTCCAGACAGATGTTTGGCGTTAGTCACAACCCTGTGGTTTGGTATTTAACCATTTTTTTTCCATTGCTAGCTGGTTTGTGAACATTTGGAATTATACTGTGACAGGGTGGGAAAGTAACTTGTTTCTGATTTTCGGCTACATTTCTCTTGTGAACATATGCCATAAATATGTGAGTAAAGTGGCTAAGCATTTTAAAGGCAAATTTACTGACAAGCTTACGTAATGTAGGGCACCCTTGGTCAGACAAGTCGCAATCAAGTGAAAACACACAAAGCAGGCTGGATTTATCAGTAGGCTTTCAGACACGAACAAAATAATAATATCAATTTAAACTCACCAAGTTTAGATTTCTACCTTTTTTAATTTATGCCCTTGGAACTTCATCAACATACAAAGTAATGGTCTCTTGACTGAAGCAGAAATCCAGATACTTGCAGTTATTTTGCTTTCATTTTTTCTTGACCTTGTAATAAATGGAAGAAAGTAATCAGATTAATATTTCTGCTCTCCTCATTTTAAAACGTTCATACAGACCTTATCAAACACACTGTTTAAATGATCAGGAGGTGGCTGTTTTAGATTCTGCATAATGGTAGGCGCTCAACCCAATTCTTTACCACCAGCATATCTATTAAAGACCAAATAAACACAGGAAGTAGCATAATTTAATTGTGAGCTATAAAAGAGTGTTAAAGGTGTCAAAACTGGTTCAGCTACTATAGCAAAGAACACAAGGTGAGATTTATGATAAAACCTGTACATTTATGGCCCAATCGGTAAATTTAAGGGAACGATAAAATACTGTTACTCCTGCCAATAAACGCTGGATTAAATTGTGCAAACAGGAGGTCGGTGTTTTAAACTTAGAACCTGCATATTTCTTGGGATTCTTCTTATGTAGGATTTTTATATGTGTTCAGTGAATCAATAAAATCAATCATTCAATAAATAAAAAAAAAACCTCAATACAAAATAAAACAAAAATCTGGCACAGCCCTCATTAACTTTTGATTATGAGCTGAGATCTATTAGGGTATAAACTAAAGGCCATTAAACATAATTAATACTTTAAAACACTTTGGCCTGCAGATTATTTCTATGGCTTTGAATTAATACAGAAACACATAAAAAAATGCGCTATCACAAAAAACAGACACAGATTTGTAATTGCGCCTTTTCCAATCTCGAATATCGTTTGACTTTAAGGGTTAATGTATAACAATGGAACATCTTGTGTTCTTGTTTATAATAAGTAGCAGCTATACATTGACATTAAACAAAAAGTCGTTTTAATTTGGTAAAGAATGGCATAAGTCCTCTCCACAATAATTTTTCCCATTTGGCTGGCAGGTCAGCTTCCATTCTGTCCGATTTGAGCTTTTTAATAACATTTATGCATGCCAATAGTTAAACTCTAAAAGAATCCAAGAATCTTGCCCAGAATCTGTAGATAGTAAACTTTTATAGTCTCTCCCACTTCAAAGTTTTTGATCCTAACAGCGAAATGTAAGCAACTGACCCCAGGCTGAAGAAAAGAAGCTTCATCTTATAAACCAAAGGCTATAAATGAATCCAGGCAACGACTGGCTACTGTGACCCTGAGCCAGGGCCCCTAACTCAAAGCAGAGGCAGCAGGCCGAAGGAGAGCCAGGTAAAGGCCAGGAAGGCTGGGCAGCAGGTGCTGTGCCTGCTGCAGAACAGGACATTCTGTTCCTCCTATAAACCAAACACATCCCATCTCAGTCATCTAGTTGGGGTCCCACAAAGAACCAGCATCCTAACCATGGAAAATCATGTCTTGGACCCATGGGCTTCTTGGAGTAAGCTCTGAATGACCACAACCATAGCTGGATAAACTGTTACTAAGAATGGACAGATGAATAAACACAGGCTTTTGTTACTTTAACAGGATATGGTAGAAAAAGAATGCAAGTTAACCGACTAATGTGTTTAATTAATAGTCTAAATAGCAGAAGAGGACATTACAATAAGAACTGTGTAAATTTATAGGACAATTATTGGACTCAAGGAACACTTAGCTGAAGATATCAATCACTAGCGAGGATTTGAGTCAGGTGACCTTAATTACTGAATATACCCGCCTTGCCTCTAGATGTACATACAACTTTGAATGTTGTGCTTTGTTTGTCTCCCAGGGACAATGACTATAGTCCCGTCACAATCCAGAGACCTGTTGCACAAAACTGTGTTTATTTTTGTCCCTGACTCACTCTGGAATGTGATCTTTGCTACCCTTCCTACAGAAGCTCCTTTATTTTCATGTTGTGTTAATTAATCCCATTCCCATACAATCCACTCTAACTCTAAAAAAGAAACCCCCTCCCTTGATAAACCTGTTCCTCATGGCACACTTCCTGTATCACATGCTTTTGTTTACTATCCCTTCCCAAAACATTCCCGCACTCTCATTTTCTAACATTAGCTAATTAAATGTTATTATAACATTCAGTCAACGCTGCCATCCTAACAAATACTTGAGCTGATTTCATGCTCTGGGGCTGCATCACTCAGGCTTTCTACTGAGTCATTAGCATCACCTTCTCCAGTTACTTGACTGCCAGCAACATTTTAATTTGTCTGGAGCTACTAGAAATATGGGCTTCACTCCAAAATAATCCCTGGCTCCTTTCAGATAGAAATCAAAGGAGCTGAAATACATGACCGCTCTTGTTTACTAGCTACTTATTTTTTATGTGAATTTGCCTACATAGATGAAGTGAAACAACCTATTCCTTTGATTCCCATGCTCACTTGTGCATCATTCATTTTTTGAAATTTTTGAGAAATATACTAGAAAGCAATGGTCAAAGAAAGAGCCCTTTAAAAGACATACATTATTATCACTTCAATGGATATGAATTACTGTCCTTATTAAATAGCCATTGTGCATAAGGACATAGATGGTTCCTTTTTTGTCAAACAGTTGATAAAGAGCTGGTTTGTCTGAAGTGACTCTTAAAAACTACGAGGCACGTAAGTCACTGTAGATGAAAAGGTTGCCTCAGAAGCTAACTAAAATGGCAGATGAGAAGTGCTCCCAAAGAAGAGAAATAGGAATGTTACTATAGATTTTGATAGCAAATGTTGGTGTAACATTTGACTGCACCTTTGGACAGTAGCAATCTGCAAACTGGCCCCCTCCTATGGTTACCATATGCTAAAACACCCATCCCTAAGGGATTTTTAGAGGCAACTGTTGCCTGTATTTAAGTGATAACACTGTAACCTCTCAATTAATGAGCAAGGACAGCTCAAAGATTGGGATCAGGGGAATTCATCTCATGGGGTTAGAGGACAACAACCCAAGAACTAAAGATTAGATTTAAAGTACTGGTATAACATAAAAGCCCTTCGTCTCTCATTCAGAGACCCCATCTGATATTGTGGGGACCCTGGCAAAAGCTAACAGAACAGTGGTAAGTGTGATCTTCACAGAAAGGCCCCTCGAGTTAGCCAACTATGTGCTTCAATAACATATACAACATTTCGATTATTTTCGCAGTTTTTCCTGGTCTTGATTGTGGGTGATGTTTGTTTTCATGTCCTAAAATACAGCCAGACCCATGCTGACAAATCAATATGTCATCATCAGAAGGTAAAGTATTTCTCTGTATCTAGCCCCTATCTGGATACAAACAGAGTTTACTTGTGGATACTGACATAAAGGTCACCAAATAAAGAGATCCAATCTAATGATAGTAAATATAGGAATCACATCCCATCATAGCACTTTGTTAATGTCATTGATTACTTTGGCTCCTCTGAGCCTCAAGGTCATGCTTAAGAACACATTCTCTTTCTATGACAGTATATCAGAATATTTACATTGTCTGACAAAAACCTGCATGTTCCTCAAGCGGAATGCCTGAGGAATTTTTGCCTGCTGCTCTCAACCCTTTGAGATGCTGGTCCAGGCCCTCTTCAGCTCACTCCTGGCTGACCTCCCTGTGGGCTCTGCAAGGCCACTTCTGCTCACCCGAAATGCAGCTGCTCTGCAGCTCCTTCATCTCCCACCACTAGCTACCAGTCATGGCCTGCTTATTTTTTTCATATCCACATTATTAGAGTACGGTGACTCTGGAGAGTAACATGTGTATTCAAATGGCTGCAGTTCAGAGGGACCCTTCAAGGCAAAACTATTTGGAACAGCTGCATAAGAAACCCCCACATGTTCATATTTCCAGAGTGGCGGAGAACTAAATAATGTCACACCTGCTGATGTCTTACTATCCGCGAATAAGACTATGGTATCAACTACATTACATAAACTGGACAATTTCTCCTGTTTTCTGAGATATAAGCACTGTAGTGGCTGCACCCACATACATAAGAGCAAGATAAAGCCATCTTTAGCGTGTTTGTATACGGGGAGTACCTTCTTCGACATGCTCTTGATGGATAGATGCCCTTATGCATGGGATTAGTGTCACATCGCAATTAGAATGTGGGGTATGTTTTCCTTGTGGATTGTTTTTGGTGGAGCGTTGGTGACTTCAGGTTACTCCTATTCAGCATCATGCTAGACACCCCAGAGACACAAGATGCTTCCACCAGTAGCAATCAGTGGGAAGTCAATATAGCTTGTCTATCACCACCATTGAGGTGATGGTGTCTGTTCATGCCAAAAAAACATTACTAGTCAAGGGCAATGACAGAGACTGATATAAAGAAAATATAAGAAGGAAATATAAAGGTGATATAAACAAAGTAACCATAAATTTAGCAACAAGTATATTTTGTCATGTAGGTTTTTCCAGCATTTCTCCCCATGGTTACCAGATGCAGTTTGATTTGTTTGTCTAACTAAGGCTACTCATAGAATGTGTAGGAAGAATATGATCCAGTGATGTCATCTAGTGGTGTTAGATCCCAAGAACACCAGCTGGCAAAATGACCAACTTGTTCCAAAGCATGATCACTGGCCACCATGGTGAACCAAGGAGGCTTTCCATACTGCTGTGTGCTGACTCACTGCCTGATCTCTGAGGGCTGCACCCCGCTTCATGTCCCGCTTCTACAGGAAGTCAGAGCAGGAAGAAAACAAACCTAATTATAACACTAGAAGAATGTTTCTGGGGTAACATTGACTTTGGGCCTGAATTTACAATGACCTTGGGCTTAGTCTTCCTGAAAATCTACGAAAATTTCTCTGATTTCCCTAAGAGAATGGTCGTGGGCTCATAGTTCAAATGTCACAATTTTGCCTCACTACCCAGTAATGCAGTTCAACGCAATAATTTTGGCGTCTTCTGACCGCACACAAAATATGTGCATGTGTAGAGTGCAGACTAGTCATCTGGACTCAGATCTGGAGGGGCTGAGTGGATCATCACATGCATGAGCTCATTTTACCCATTTGCCATTTTTACTCTTGGTACACTGCTATAGGGAGCATTTGATTCCAAGCGAAACCTTATTTAACCTTATTCCTTAATATTCTGACAGCTGTCAGACTCCAAGTGCCAATAAACGATGGTTTTAAACTTGTTTGAACATCATTCTTTTATACAGATGTGATGACCTAGCACGTCTTCACACTTTCATCTATGCACAGCTCCATGTTTACTTAGGAAAGTATTTCAGAAGAAGAATAAATTCACCTACTGTGGAATGAATTTGAACCCCCCATCCCCCCTGCCAAAAAAAGAGAGTAAATCTTCCCAGTACTTTGTTTAAGCTGAATCGTGTTGAGCTGTCATTTTGGTGACATCATAGAGATAAGAGACACAAAAACAGGAAGTTAAACCCTTATCCTGGCATGTATCCGATTGTTTTTCTAGCCATATGCAGCCTCCTGTCAGGCTAGTACAGAGCACGTACCTCAATAAACTTCAAACTCCAACTGGCTTTGCACCTAGGACAATATTCACAGGAATTCCTCACTTAGTAACCATTGACCTTTTAGCTTTGGTCTTAGATGTTTGTCTGTTGACCTGTAAAGTGGTGTGAATTGGTCTTTTGTTCCAATGAAAACAAGTACCTAGAAAGCTATCACATAGTATAGGTAAACAGATGTCAAAAAGAAATGAGTAAAAGTCATTTCACTGTGTATATTCCACATATGTGTAATCACTGTTCATTAATGTTGTAATTATTATGGACTGAATAATTTCAAAAACAAACACCATTCAAATGATCATATTTAGGCTAATAGGAGAAGACCATATTATCTAAATTCAAAATTTATGGCAACACTAAAACCATGCCAGAACAATAAGACAGATAACCGAACCATTAATATATTTCACAGATGGTTCAGAATCACCTCTTATACATTCTGACATTTAACAACATGGAAACGAGTGTGACGTAATTAAGCAATTCACCATATGAGCAGGACAATTGCTGTGCTGCCACACACATCACTTTCAGGGCTGATTATTACTTATTTTAAGAAATGAAACAGTCTTAAACATGTAAGTTAGAACTTGTTAATGAAACAGTATTTAGAGTAGAAATGTTTTAGCAATGATTGTAGAAACTGTGTATCTTGTAAAGCAAAATCCCATAATTTAAGCCTATAGGAAACTGCCCTGATAAGGAAATAGTGAATTTGGAGTGCATATGATTTGCTTGCTTTCATCCAAAACAACTTATAATTTTTTAACAGAGTGTGTAATTTAACTGGAGCATGTTCTTTGCTCAAAGGTACAACAACAAGCAGAATTCTGTGACCAGGGCCAGTGGTAACCGAAATATCACAATTATTCAAACTGCTTGTAGCACTGTCTTAAGATGACAAGACTGTCATTAATATATGACTCCTGCTAAAATACTATGCATAACCTTCAAATATTCAAGTGTATTGAAAAAAAAATCATAGAGAGTGCTTTCAGTACTCAGTGTGATATGAACACGTTCACTGTTGCCCCCAATCATTTGGGTCTTGTGGCTCAACGGATGCACAAAAAAGTGAAAAAGAAACTCTCCATTCTCAAATAATGATATCCATGTATAGAACATCACAAAATAAACTATATATATTATATACATGCACAAAGACATACACAGTATACGACAACGGATAAATACACGCTGCCATACTCTATCCATGTCTCATATTCTAAAAAAGCACTATGACATCAGCTTATAAAATGTGGCTTATCTAACACGGAGTTTCCTCCAGCTCTGAGGAAGGGTGAATGTTATTGCTCAAACAGGAACAGAAATCTTCCACTGAACACCAAAAAAAAGAAAAAAAGTTTGGGAAAAGCGCTTCTTTGAGCAGTCCATTCCAATAGCTCATGCCGCTGTTATTTCTGCGGCGGCGCGCTGATTGGCCGCCGAGCAGCTGGCCTGAATTAGCGGTGGGTGGCGTTCGCCTCCAGCGCACTATATGTAATATGTGAATCCGGAACGTTCGGAGAGACCGAAGGGGATCGTGCAGATAGAACTGACTTTCTACGGTGCGCCCTTTCTTAACAGTACAGAAGCGAGGATGCGGTCACTCAAGTGCGCTGTTATAAGCCTGCTGCTGGTGCTCTGCCTGCCGCTGCACCAGATCGCGCAGGCTTGCTCCTGCGCCCTGTCTCACCCACAGGATGCCTTCTGCAACTCGGACATCGGTAAGCACTGCATATGCTTTGCTTTTCTTTTTACTTCGCAAATGCTGTTTATTTATTTTTTTTGGTATCCCCGAATGTGTCTGGCGAGTACTCGAAGTAGCGTTATTTCTAAGTGACGCTCCTCCAGCAAGCTGCGCAGCAGATAAACTTCTGCGGGTGGCAATAACCCGTAACCGTTGTGCGCACGTTTTTATTTATAAATGACATTCTGTTCGTGTACAGGTGGTCGATTTATGTAAACTGTGTTTCTGCGATATATTTTTTTTTTATTATTATTTATTTATTTTTTTTTTAAATAAAAACTTTATTAAATGTGCAACTATCCGTTGAGAAACCTTGATGTCTTTTCGTAAACGAGCGTCCGTGTATGCAGGCTTCCAAGAAATTTTAAGCGGAGATGATCTTATTATAGCATTCATATCTTGGAAGCAGAATGTTATAACTAATCTATGATTGCAGTTTGATTATATACATTAATAGATCTATTAACGGTTCAACGAAGCCGCTAATAAGAACAACTGAAGTCTAATTTGCCCACTTTCTAGTAATAGGAAGAGTTAACCGTGTCCATGGGTACGAGTCAGTGCCAGTGTTATGCTTTTCAGGGCAAAAGGACCACTCGCAGAGCAATAAAACGGGGCTGAGAGACCGCAGGTCGCCAGCTATTTCAATGCTGTTTGAATAAGGCAGACAAACTTCTCTATCCCTCGGCAGATCAGAGTCCCGATCGCTGGATTTGCCGGCACGCATAGCTGCCAGAGAGCAAAAGTGACAGACATGACCAAGTTCATGCCACTGTCCTCACCAAAAAAACTGGTTTAGAATGACAGTAGCCCCCTTACTGTTGAAACTTTGGCTTCATGCTGGAGGACATTGTTCCGTTCATGCGCATGCTGCGAGCCCATGCCTGTGCTGTACTGTCAGATACTGACATCTGGATTAGAATGGGCTGTATGCAGATTGTAATTTGCTTGAAAATGTGTGGCACATTCATCACTAGGCACGCTTTGCCACACAAGTTGCTGGTGCTCTAGTTAGCTGTCATTGCTGAGAAGACCATCAAAGCCACAGAGCTGAATAGCCAGAGGCCCCATTTTGCAGTGTCCTACCCAACCGATATGCTTGATTTGATACAGTGCCTTATCAAGGAATACGTTTAAGCCATCCATTAACCATTTAGAAAGCTGTTATGCCGTTACTGGATTCTCTGGGGCTGCATTGGCTGCCGTAAGGTATGACTCATAAGTGGGAATACAGTATTATTTGATAACTAAATCACAATTATTGCTGGAGAAACTTCCATTGTGGATGGCAGAGTTGGAGAAAGTGGATCTGTCAAGAGGAAGTGCTGACTGAGACTGGGGCTGCACTATGCTGGGGCTTGGACATTGAACAGTTACTGGCTGTCTGATCATACGGTTAAGAGCACCTCTGCACCCATCTGCAAATGTCAGATGGGCTGCGATCCGGCTCAAGTGCTGGACTCACTGCACAGCTGTAAACGACTTCAGGGTGTGCGTTCCGCGGAGTTCCTCAAAATCCCTCATTCGAGGCCTCCTACTCCAAAGTGCTTGCTGCTGGAAAGGGGAGGGTAGAGTATGTGCTGTGTGTGCCAGGCAGGTGTCAGGCGGCAATGTCCCTCATGGGGTCAGGCAATCCCTAATTAAAATGCAAGAGCCTTTTAAGTAACTCCCTATCTAAACGCTAATCCTGGTTAGAAGGTATACAGCAATTGTTCTAATCGCTGATATTTTGTGGCACCTGACTGCTGAATGTAGTACATTGATTAAATCTTCAGCATGAAATTGGATTAGTGAATTGGGGCAGCTGCAAAACAGGAATGATCTGGGGTCAGATTTTGTTTTTGTTATATAGTAAGCATGCTCTAATGCTTCTGAACATTTTTATATAAAACGCATGAGAGCGGGACAGGGGTGGCATGGTGGTGCAGTGGTTAGCACTGTTGCTTCACACCACTGGGACCAGGGTTTAAGTCTCTACCAGGGGTCCATGTGTGTGGAGTTTGCATGTTCTCCCCGTGTCGTCATGGGGTTTTATCCAGCTACTCCGGTTTCCCACCACAGTCCAAAAACATGCTGAGGCTATTTGGAGTTGCCAAATTGTGTGTGTGTGTGTGTGGATGTTGTGTGCGTGTGCCCTGCGATTGGGTTGGCGCCCCATCCTTGGTAGTTCCCTTGTGCCCGTAGCCTCTGGAATAGGCTGAATAGATTAAGAGGTTACAGAAAATGGATGTAGAGAGGGATATTATTGTTAAATCTGACTACTTAATAAAATTTTGGGTATTAGATGATAAACCCAGAATGTAACATTATGCCAAAATAAATGAAATGATTTGGAGGCCACGTCTTCCTAAGGAGCAAGAATTAGCTTTCTGCGTTGACATAAGGTGATACTTCTAGAATTAACCAATTGTTCCATTTTCTGAATGATTATGAATTCCTGTATAGTATATGCTACTTCCTGTACAGCCTACATATGTAAGTATTAGCGCTGACCCCATTTATTCCTAATTCTACTTGCCACTTGCACTCTGGGCGGGGTTCCTTTTTTGAAGAGTCATCAGCTTAGCATTTGAACTCTGGGTTTAATATTCAACTTGCGGACCAGCGGGTATGAGCCTCAGGACCTTGTCAAGGACAAAGATAGTCACCTGTTTGCAGGACTGTTAAGTGATGTTCAGCAAAGTCTGCTTGTCTGCAGGGATCTCTTACATTTCAGTGCAGAAAATTAAGGAAGGATGTGTAACATTTTCAGACAAGGCAGCAAGTCTTAAGGAGTTTGCTCCTTTTTGTATTCTCAGCTTAATCTTAAGCCACAAAAAAGAAGTTGCATGCATTTGTTCTGCAAAGTATCTTCAGGGGTGAAGCTTTACATGATTGCTGGTGTGGGTAAACTGTAGGTGAACTGTGGCCCAGATTAAAAAACACACACGCACACTAAGCATCTACAACCTTCTTTATCATGCTTTCTTCATCTTAAACATACGGTCCTGCCTCTCTATTCTCTGTCCTCCAGCTCGTTTCATGGTCTCTTGGCCTTGAGTAAATGAGTGTTAAGTCGACTGCTCCTTACAGGACCGCGAAAGTGTGCCATTAGCTGCACAAACTTAAACAAAGGAACACACTTGGCTGCAAGTCAAGCAATTATCAAGCTGTGGTACAGACTTGGGCCAGTTCAGCTCCGTTAGGCACAACGTTGGAGGAACTGGTCAGGAAGTGACATGTCTGGATTCCCTTTCGCTTTGAAGTGAGAACTTTCCAGGGTGAGACCTGTTTAAAAAGGACAGTGCCACCTAACCGACCTTACTTCAGTGTTACTCATCCCGGTCCTTAGGGACCCCCAGACAGTCCACATTGTCTGGCTGGGAGGGATTAAAAATGTGGATTGAGGGTCCCCAAGGACCAGGTTGGGAAACACTGCCTTACTCCATGTCAACACCCAGAATAGATTTATAGTAAACCTTGTTTTGGCTGTTTACTTTTCATATTGTCAGTCTCTTCTAGTATCTTTCCTCGCATCTACCTTGCCAAGTGTAATCGTCCACGGGACATGTATTCACACAAGCCTGGTAACGTAATTTCAGTCTAGTGCTTGTTCCAGTTCAGCCCCAACCCCCTCAGAGGACTGCTTGGCTGTACACAGCAGTCATCTGCATTAGTCCCCATGTTACACCAGCCTAGGCTGCATTTCAAGGACACATGGAGCTGCATGCACAACATATGCAAAGCTTGTTCTAAGCAGGAAGTGAATTGGTCCATTTTTGGACGCTTGTCTAATTTGGCCAGTGAGAGCTTTCACATGTGGGCCCATTTCATCCTTAAAATTATGGTCTGGTAAAAGACAAAGGGCTTTGCAACAAAGAGAAAATTTAATGTCATCCCAGTATTGTTGGTTAACTTGGGGAATTGCCAACTGCCTCATTATGTTGGTCTGTTCAGTACAGCATGTTTATCATAAGCAACAATACATGTGTGTCATGAACTGATTATGAGACCAAAATTTAACCACCACCCTACGATGAACTGGCACCCCACCCAGGTTATAGACAAGCCATGTGCCCTGTGCTGCCTGGGATTGGCTCCAGACCCTTCCATGACCCTGACCGGGATAAATGTTTGGATGATAGATGAATGGAAGTTAACCACAGATTATTTGTAGATCTCTGATTGCTGAAATGGTTATTGGATGCACACCTCATGTATTCAGTAACCGTTTGACTTTCACCCAAAATGAGAGAAACGAACATCTAAAATCGTATGTGAATTTCACTTTTTAAAGGGTGATCCCTTAATACTTTTTTGTATTTATAGATTAAGCAATATTAGCCATTTTTAACAAGTTTTTAATGCATCTGCTAGATTACTTGTCTCAGCACTTCCATGGCATGTGTGGTACTGGATAAGGAGTAGGTTCACCTGCACCATAATCCAGGGTGCTGGATATGAGAACGGAAGAGATGACCATGTGAAAATGGCCAAATGGTAGCCTGCTTCCATGTAGAACTGGGTCACTGTTGGTTGTAAAGGACAGTTTGGTGATACAGTAGAGTGTTCTGAATGTCTTTATGGATAATATTTAGACCATGGCTCCCTATGATAAAAGGTCACAACCCCACAATGACTGTGTCTTAGAATGACAACCTGAGGAATGTGCAGCTTGTGTAAATCGTGGGGGGGTGAGAAAATAATTTTGTTGGTACTGGTCCCTCTAGGCACCTGTGTACTACACACATTTTTGAAAAACTGGTCGGTGAAGAAAAACTGCTTGAGTGGGGCTGTTTTCCTAATGCTCTTGTATATCGGATGCATTGATCTTTGCGGGAAAGTGATGAATAATGTAATAAGTGTTTGTCCAGTCTAATAGACTCCAAACTGAGAAATTTCCCACAAGCTCCCCTTTATCACTGTGCCAACAAGACCATCTGAAATGGTTAAAATTGAGTGAAAAGCTGGATCAACTTAGGATTGTTCTGGAACCTTCTGACAATCTGCTGGAGGTGTTCAAAGCCAAGTCCTCGGTGGGCCCTGGGGAAAAATATGGCAACAGTAGGGTTTGGAGCCTCCTTGCCTCGGGCACTCTTTGAAGCTGGTGCCACCCCACTTCAGGGTGCCCATTGGGCAGAAGGGGGCTCAGTTTATGGTCTTCTGAAACTTTTGAGTCTTTCTAAGGATACACTAATGAACTAATCTCCCCATTCCCAAGAATAAAGCAACATTAATGGGAATTAAAAACAAGGAATGGTCCTCATCTGCATTTAGTCTTTGAGTCAACTGTAATATTCAGTAATGTGACTTTACCACGCGATCAAAAATTTCGGTTTTACCCATAATGCTTTGTGGTGTTGCACTGTATTGTCAAGGTCCACCTGATGTATGGTCTCACATTGCTGCCTTTTGCCTCTACTTTTACCTTACAGAATTTGTGGGCTGATTTCTGCCCACATGAGTCGGGACTTGCTTGTCTGCTCTTCAGGACTTTCCGAGGTGTACGCTGCTGGGTGGCTGTGCTTTTGTCACTGTTCCATTTGATTAACCAGAGTGATTATGTTGTGCTGCAGTTATCCGGGCCAAGGTGGTGGGGAAGAAACTGTTGAAGGATGGCCCCTTTGGCACCATGCGATATACGGTCAAGCAAATGAAGGTGAGCCTGCGACATGCTAAGCTACTGACTCCTGCGCTCCTTAAATTGCAACTGCCTATAAACTAAGTACAGGGGACGCACCTCTCAAAGCAGGCGATGTTTTTGCCATTTTGAGGCCGCTGTTAAGATGGAAACCTTTTACGAGGGGGAATTTTGATTAAATGTGCTTTGTAGCTAAACGGATTGCATACTGGAATTAACTTTAAAGAAAATGGTACATCCTGGCATTTAAGAGCCTGCATGAGCCCAATGTTTACACAGGGCTGTTAAACTGTTGTAACCAGCAGTGTTAATGGTCTTCAGACAACTGCTTCCTGCAGACACAATGCATGTCAGTCATAACAGTTTTATCCTCTGAACTCTCCTTTGGGATCCTGTATATGGTTCTGAAAGCAGTTCCATAGAAGGTTCTAGGAAGCCTCTGTTTCAGACAAACGATCAGTCCAAATGGCTCTTATTCCCTAGCTGTTTCCAGCTCTTCATTCTGGGAATTTTTTTTTTTTGGCAACTCTACTACAAACAGGGATTTCCTGTTGACGAACAGATCCATTGCAAGGAATAAGAGAACCGTTATTGTGAGCAATGCAATACTCTAGAGTTTAGTGTTTGCTGAATGAAGAGGTAGGGTTTTTTTTCCTCTTAACTAGAAGACCTAGGAATATGGGGAAATCCTCCTATAGACATACCTGATGTTTGACAGTGCTCAAAGTATCAGAACAAGACAAAAAAAAAAAAAAAACTGGAGGAATTGTGAGGAAGTGTCACGTCTGAGGTAAATGTAGTGTGACCTTGGATGACTTGTACCCAACATTTCCAGAAGGATACACATGCACATATTTATCAGGCTTCTAACATTAAGGGAAATTCAATTTGAATGACATGCTTTTCCAGATATATGCAAAGGGGTGTTTTTAGAGCAACCGTTGCTAAATGTTATCTGTTAATGAAGCCACAACAGTATCAACCCTATCTGTGTTCAACTTTATTTTAATCCCAGATATTTCCTGTTCTTGTAGCTCTGGACAATATATAGTGACATGTTTTTATATGAAAGCAAAGTTAACTTGAACTGCTGTTCATTTTATTTTCAATACTTTTATAGTGATTTTCAAAATGCTTAAGTCCCCTATGCAATATTTAACAAGCTGTTTGTTCCCCTTTTGCAGATGTATAAAGGATTTGATAAGATTCAACATGTCCAGCACATCTACACCGTTGCTTCGGAGAGCTTATGTGGCGTCAAATTTGATGTCAACAAATACCAGTACTTAATCACAGGTAAGTGCTGCAATTTTGGACTGAATTAAACTGAGGAAGGCTTGTCTTTAAAATGCTGGTCCAGTGTAAAGGTCACTCCTATCAGGGGGAAAGTCTCTGTAGGTCAGTAGGGGACTCTTAAAATCGCTGCAGAGTGCTCTGAGGCCCAGTTCAGGACCGTCTCTCCACACCTTAGCTTCCCCGGCCCGGCAGATCAGCTAACCACAACTCTGTGCATTTCATCTGAATTCCCCTCAGGATGTCCTAACTGTACAAACATACTTTTCTACTATTTTAAAACACCCAGTTTACTTTGTGGAGGTGGACTTCAGTTGTGTAAAGGTTAGGTTAGGTTGCTTAGCTCCCCCCCCCCAGAATGGTGCGGCTAGTTTTTATCCCTGGCTAAAGGAAGGGTAGCACCTTATGCACTGTTCCTCAATGCCTGTTTAACGTGTTTGTCTTCAAGAATAATCGCTCACTGCTGATGTCTTATGACTTTAGCGATCCAAAACCACACAGCCGCGTATCAGATGAAGTACTGTCCTTTTTAATTGGCTGCGGCAGCATACTAGCGCTGCTATGTAACCAGAATTGGTAGCGCGGCCAGAATTGAGTCCCCCCCCCCCCCCCCCGGCCTCTGAGATGGGGGTGGGATCCTTCCAGGGTGCTTATTCGTCTTGCTTTCCTGTGTCTGCGTCCGCTGAATAAGTGGCGAAGTGCCGCATCCTCACATGACGGGCATCTCGCATGACTGAGTTCAGAGCTCCGCGGAGCACCTGCTTCCTGGCTGTAATCTCCACCTCTGTAGCAAGCCGCCTGTGGCTTGTTCCTATTAATATAACGCGGGCGACCTTTGGAAATACAGAAATAGGGGGCTGCGGTTTGCGAGTGCTTACTGTACTATATCACCTTACTGTAGTGAACTGCTTTGAAGCCACGGCTGCAATGAAATCTCCTAAAACACTTTTCAGTAGCTTTTGTTTGTTTTTTTTTTTTTTTACTTGTTTATGATTACTATGTGCTGGATTTCATGACATTCAACGCTGCCCCCCCACCCCCGCCCCCAGGCCGTGTGTACGATGGCAAAGTTTACACCGGACTCTGTAACTTCAACGAGAAGTGGGAGCAGCTGACCCTGGCCCAGAAGAAAGGCTTCAACCACCGGTACCAGCAGGGCTGCAACTGCAGGGTGAGTGGGCAGCCGTGTGCCAGCAGAGGGCCCCAGCACCGCCGCCACGGCACCAGGAAGTCTGCCGGCAAGCAGAGCACCCTTCCCAAGCACATGACCCTCCTCTGAGCCGCTCCCCGTAGATCCTTCCTGAAGGCCGTGTCGGCCCCAGCCAGCTGTCTGTTTTACCCTTCAGTGTTTATCAGTAAAGCCCTGGACCACGCAGCGCAAATCCAACACCGGCTCTAATCAGAATCAGCTACGGCATATCTAATCTTAAAGCGTTTTATTTGTACTTTGAATTATTTTTGTATTTAGTATCAATTTACCTGAAGAATCTGAGCACATTCTGCCCCTATGGTATCCGGGAGGCCACCAGCTAGCTTTGGATAGTTAAAAACCCTAGAAATTTGTGCATGCTTTGTTCAAAAGGGGGGGAAAATAAAAGTGCAGAGTTTAGCTGTGAAGGGGGTGAGCTACGTGAAGGCGGATAATGAATAGCTGACACAGTGAGAAGACGAGGGGAAGCATTACAGCCCCCAGCCGAACAGAGGGCAGTTCGGGGAAAACTGCAAATCATTCAGCCATTCGGCCAGCCATCGCTTTGTCACCCCAACCCCACATTCCTCAGTGTGGGACACAAAGACACTCTTCCACATGTGTAACCCCCCCCACCCCCACCACCAGACGTGACACGGCAGTCGTAAATAACCAGTACAGCTGCAAACATCTGCCACGGGGACTTTGGTCCGAACGACACAAACAAGCGCACTGGCAGCCGGGGGGGTGGCGCGGGGCCAGCCCTTGGCTGGGTGTCCAGTAAGCTGGAGAAGCTTCTGGAGTCACTTGCGGGGACTGAGACATTGCTGCTGGGTTACGACTTGACAAAATGGCGACATTTAAGTAGTTTTCATATTACAGCACCTGTATGAAACCTAAGTTATTTGAACATTAGGGGTCGGTTATGTTGGTGTGTGTGTATGCCCCCCCCTTGGTGCTGAAGTGTGGTGTGTGTGGTGGTTTTTTTTTTTTTTTTTTTTTTTAAATATGATTAACTAAACAGTTGTCTATACCTGCATGCTGCCCCCCCCCCCCCCCCCAGCTGTATTAAAGCCAGGAGTCGTAGAGAACATTTCACAGGCGTCACCCTGGAGCTGCTGGCTGTACATTAAGCGCCTTCCTCCTCGTTCCCTGTCCTTTCACTCTCCAGTCTAGGCAGGCGGTTGTGATATAGCCCTTTTTTTTTTTCCCCCCGTTCCTTGCTCTTTGCAGCTCTTCCTGATTCCTGTGCTGTTTTTCTTAACAATGACCACGTGTGTAATTAAGTGCATGTCTTCCACAATTTTTATTGGTTTTTATAATGCATGCATTATAATATCAAACTTGGATGCACAGTGCAAAGTACAGAATTATGCACACAAATACACTTACCTGGAGTGAAATTTTTGTTCAAACACTCCAAGAGCGAAAGGTAAACTCCAGTCAATTTTTCTCTCTAAGAATGACTGTAATTATCACTGTCAGTGACAACGGCTTATCTGTAGGAAAAACATTTCAGCGGATTTCCCTGACCATGTTCTTGTAGTAGCAGAGAGATACTGAAAAGTTTGAAATGTGACACACTTGTTGTAGATTTGGCTCCGAATCGAGAGAAGGGATGCATGTCGTTGTGGATAAGTGTCTGGTGATGCAGGTTTTTGCAGGCTGTTTGCAAGGCTGAGCGCATGGCTTCGGTCACTGTGATCCTGTGCTGAGCGTCTCTCTCTCTCTCTCTCTGTCTCTGTTAATAATACTGCTTCCTGTCTGTCTGAGGCTTCACCCGCTGTGTTGCTTGTGTGTTTGTAGATTAAAGCCTGCCACTACCCGCCCTGCTTTCTGACTTCCAAGAGCGAATGCTTGTGGACGGACAGGCTTTCCTACTCCGAATTCCCCGGACACCAGTTCCGCCACTTTGCCTGTATCCAGCAAAAGGAAGGACACTGCAGCTGGTACAGAGGAAGCCTGACCCACAAAAAAAAGCCGCCGCCGCCCCTGAGCCCCGAGCCCACCCCTCTCACTACCCATAGGGTGCCACCTGACTCTGCCGCCGTGACCTCCGCACCGTGACGTTCGCCCTGACTGCGGCACGGCGGCAGCGCTCAAATCTAAAGCAATACCTTTTTGTTTCGGCTTGCCGAACACTGCCGTTAAGGACAGAACCAAAAGCCGCACACCGGACACGCGTAAATGCCGCGGCCACCGATTGGGGCCGCTCCTTCAAGAAGAGCCTAACTGTAGAGACGCTTGCGGCGATTATTATAAGTGACTTTCCTAAGCTGAGTGTTATGTCTGTACATCATTAAGCTTTTATGTCTGTTCCCTGTACCTAGAGTATAGTGTGTACTGTCACCAGCGAGGACAATGGCATCGTAACACACGCTTTATTAAAACAATGCCTCCTCTTGCCACTGAGGTATTTGTCAGCAGTGTTCATATCAGCTATTTAAAAATGAAATATTGAGGATGTAATATATATATTATATATATTACATTACATGTGCGTGAACTTGTCTGTTCACAGTGCAAATGGTATATATTTATTGGTGTTTTGGTCTCTGATCCCCTATTGTATGTGCTCTAGAGATTATCGACATTCTTAGTGCTAATTTATTCATAAAAATATTTGGTTAATAAACTGAATGAAGATTATAAATAAATTCATGCATCATTAATGATGAGCTCCATTAAATGAACAGATGCGTTACATATGGTATAGATTTTTATTACAAAAAAGTATTTATGATGTCAGGTCTGTACAGATCTGACGACTCCATATAATAATTTTATTTTTTAATGGTACCTTACCCTTTTTATAGCTTTCTACTAAAGAGCAAGCACTTATTCATTACGGAAACGATATTTAATTATTTTTTTTCCCTTAAACTTTTAGTTTATATTATTTTTAGAAGATGATGGCAAAAAATGTATAATTTTGTCTCTTGGCCTTTGCGAGATGAGATTCCCTGTATTGGGATCCACTGCATCAATAGCGGCACAATGTATGTTAACAGGTGAGACTCACAAGTAATTATTTAAGATTCTTAATTCAAGCATATGTGATCATGTCTAATCCACATATGATTGCTGTTTGATACAGATTATGCCATTGTATTTCAACTCAATCCCACAATCAGACTTGGGCAACTGATTCTAGAGTTGATTTTCAAGGTGGAATCTCCAGTGTGAAGCGCTGAGAGTCACTGTCCGGCCGTGTAGATTCTTCATCACTCCCATCATAACCAGTCCTGTTTTTTTTTTTTTTTTTGTTTTGGTTCTACGTGCTACAGTAAAATTCACATCAAGTTTTTATGGCAAGTTTTACTAATGTTATCGCTGTTCTTGTTGGCATTTCTGTATATAGACAGCTTAACATGGGAAGAAATCATGATCACCTTGATTCAGTGAGGGGCAATTTAACCAATGATTGTACTGTTGACGACGTCTGTTTCTATGTGTGCACACACATTCTTTGGGCTTCTGTCTCTTGTAGGAGCTACAGAAATGTTTGACTTTTAACACTCTCTGTTTTATATTTTTATAATAAAGAATTAATGAAATGTACCATGTTGTGTTTATTGTTGTTATTGGGCAAATGCACTGATTTTCTGTTTTTAGCGTAACTGAATTGTGTGTCCATCTGTGATACAAGTATGATCTTTTGCACCTCTCTGCTCTGAAGCCCTGGGGAGACCCCCCCCCCCCTTTTTGCACAGAGCTCCTAAGTGAGAGCTATTTTTCCATTTTCGCTGCTAATAAGCAAAAACTCTGGAGCTTAGTCCCAACACCGGTGGGATCTTCAGGCACACACACATCCTGAGCCCCATTCCACACGTCCACCCCAAAACGGGCCCAGCCCTAACAGATGGGAGGCCACCATCCCCCTACTTATCTGCAGGGCGAGGAATGTCTGGCTCGGCTGCTGGCAACTTCTAATCTTCATGAAAACATCATGCATGATGGCAGGAAGAAACCAGAAAAGAGGCCATCTACTGGAAACCCTTCTCTAAGCTCCCTGACAGTATATGGGAAGATAAACACCCCCCCAGCTCAAATATGATGTCACCGTAATAATTTAAAATGCTTCGTTTCTCTTCCAGCCTTCGGTGATTCACAGTGCTTAACAATTAGTTGTTCTGGCAGACTCACACCAATTACGGAGTCTCTTATTTAAAACGGAGCTTTGAAATGGCTGTTGTGCTTCTTCACTCCGAAAGATAACAGGACTTATCGTTACGTTTGAGATCACCACTCCCCCCACCTTGCTATCTTACAATGTTTTGCTTTGAGCGAACATCTTAACGTTTTAGCATCTGTGTGTGATGACACCAGAAAAAAAAGGCTCAAACCTCTGCACTGACACGCATTACTTACACATATAAATAAATTACCTTACCCAGAATAATTCGAAATCGATTACTACCAGCTAGTACAATCCAAACAACACAGTCTTTGCACTTAGAAATGATTCTGGTGTAAAGTATGCCCACTTCTGTACAAACCTGCTGTTATTTCTGTATGAGCCATCATTATAGTGGTAAGAGAATGTGAATTAAGAGACGTACTGGGAGGCAGAGAGAGCTCACCATCTGCTTATGGCTTGGGTAGAAGGTCTGCTCATTCAGAGGAAACTTCTCAGGACCCAAAGCATGAAAGAGCTTTATCATCTGGGAGAACTGGAACAATGAAACAGTGACGAATGCGGCATGTTAGACTGCACAGGCTGTCAGATAAATGGGTGATGGGGATGATGGTGTTTTACAAGACCGGTCATGAGCACATGGTACCATAATGCCATCAGAGTCCACTGGGATATTACAATGGGATGATTCTTTATGAAGAAAGTGATGCTAAGAAGCAATGTGTAAATGTACAGGCATGAGGTTCTGAAACCCATGATGAGTGGATTACAGTGGATTGCCATAAATCACCAAATATGGCTACTTTATAGATGCCCATTGGTTTAAACCTATTAGTGTCTCATAAGACTCAGAAATCCTACCAAATCACCAGACAAGTCTTAGCTCTTCTATTACTAGCTATAACACCCATTAAACCACATACATCAATCAGGCTAGGAAAGCTAACGTACCACCCAGGGTTTGCTGCAGAAGTTGTAGATGGAGAAGAGCGAGTTCACACCAGGGACGCCCCCATACTGTAAGCCAATCACCAGGCTGCGGAAATCGTCGCCAGGGGTCATGCTGTAGGCGTGCTGGCGAATCAAAACAAAGTCTGGCTTGAAGGACCTGCGGAGACAAAACAACATGAAAAGAACACAAAATAAAATAAGCCTCCATCTGCAGCGTGAAAGGTAGCTAAAGAGAGCAGTGCGAAGGCCTGAGTTTAAATACAACATCCTGATCATGAAATGTTGGTATGACAGCAGCGACCAAAAATACTCTTCAGTTATTAGCATTGATCACTATTTTTAAGTTATATCTTGAAAAAAGCTTGGTCTTGTTTATTACACACATACAGTATGGTCTCATGGAAGCCCAGCCTATATTTAAGCTGCAATGCTGGGAATGTCTAAGAAGGTGCATACACCAAATGAGCAACTGTAATTCTCCCAGAAGACTGTAGCTCAGTCTAGAGGAGCTCCAGAACATAATCAATACAATAGCCAAAACTGGCTTTCCCACGCTCTGCAAAACTCAAGGGAGGCTTGGATTTAATTATTCTACAAAATAAGTGACATGCTATATTAGCTTTATTATATAATAAATACATGCAGTCACTGCCCATCTGTGTAACAATGACAATGACATTTTAACGTGATTTAATGAGAAATGGTCGTTCCAGAAAAACAGATGAGGTTTGGGTAAGAACCCCCTGTGCTGCGTATAATTGCAGTCTTGTGGCAAGACCTTACACACAGGGGTGCTGGTTAATGATTAAATTATATAGAGATCTGATGGACACTGGCTCAGTCTCACGTAATAAGTCCGAGTCAGAGATGCCTGATCCATTTCAGCAGCTGCTGCTTCTCAAGCACCACAAATCGCATTAGTGCTTCTTATTTAAAGGCGTTACATTAACATTTTATATTTCAGCCGGCTGCTTGCAGGGGAGGAGATTTCAGGGAAACAGAAAGACGAGGAGGAAAAACAAGCACTTGTTCAGGAATGGAGCGTGGGACGAGTTGCCTAATTAACACAGCTAAATCCTGCTCATTTCAAAGCGTCCCGGGAAGAGATCCAGAAAGGCCTGAACTTTGAGTTGCCACTGATTGGACAGAGCTACACTGCATCTGTGGGTGAATAGGAAACTTTATCTGAATCCACGCATGCATTGGCCAGGAAAAGTCTTTCATTAATGGAATAATGTGAAGCCATATACTGTACAGGCCCAGGTCCAGGCCCTGCCACCTCCCATGAGCCCCGGCTGTAATATGTAAATGCCAGAGAGAAATAGATGTCCCTTTATTGGTCAAACGCCACCTATTGTCCAGACTGGGGTCTCGCACTACTCAGAAGAATGGACATGAGATAAGATCTGTGGTAGGGCAATGCGTCTCTATAAGAAGCAGTAGGAATTCTTACAGGACTGCTAAGCCAGCCAGAGCCTCCATAATATCACCAAGGCCGCATGGCACCGCTTCCCTGCTCTGGTCCTACAAAGTGTCGGGATGCATGTGTTGTGCAGTGTAAGAACTGGACGTCAAAAATGAGCAGCGGCAGACATGTTTACAGGATATAATCGCTGTGTATCTGTGTGGAACCAGCAGCCTGTCTGGCTGTCTAGTCACTCATAGGGGAAAAGAAACCAAACAATAAGAGACTATCTGACATCTCCTCGCTGTGTCTGGCGAGCCGTGATATGAGAGCATATTAGGATATGCCAGTGTTGTTTATACACTGGGGAGAGTTCTGACTGGCAGTTAAAGGTATGTTATAGACAGGACTGAAAAGATGATTGAGGAAGATGACTGGTTAGCAAAATACCAAAAACTATGAACAGAACGTTGATTGGTGGGAAATTGCACCAATCAGATAGCTGTACAGCACCTAAGCTTGGGTACTTCAATGTAATATAAACACACACATGGCTATTATGTATTACTCATGCATCTTCCATAACAGTTTATTCAGTAAGGGGCCATGGTGAGCCTGAAGTCTGGCCCATGAAGCCAGTCCATCACAGAGCACATTTCACCAAAAACATATGCTTTTGGGCTGTGAGAGGAAACGGGAGTGCCCAGAAGAAACAGTTGGGGTCACAATCAACCCCAAAACCCTGGATTAATGATGTTACAGTGTCACTTACGGCCTTGTTTCAAATTACTAAAGTTTCAGCAATTACTGGCGACCAATCGGCTCCGCCTTGCCTTTTGGAAAAGACTGAGCAGCTGGAGAGATTACTTGAAACTCCAAAGCAACACACGAAGTGTTCGGGAGGCCCCTGAAACAGCACTGAACTGTCATGGATTAACATGGAACTCCTTGGTTACCGATGTCATTCAAAGGTGAAGTCCCAGTCACAGTAAGTGATTAAGGAGCAAGAAGTTGCTCCTTCGAGTTCCATGGCAATATATGAAATAATGCCCAAATAATCTCTACCCATTGTAACAGTTACAGTGATGAGTGATTGTGGATCAGAAGACACAGGAGAATGAACATTTGCCATATACGTCAACTGGGAGAGACGCATCTCATTTTCAAACTGGGTGAGTGATGTAATACTATGTAATGCAGTTTGCATGATGCCAGAGAAAATGCTACATATTTATAACAGTAAATGACAACTGATGTCCAAGATTATAAACTGTTAATGAAATCAAGATTATATGAGACTTGAGGCTATTTAAAAGACTTAATTAAAGCTAAGATAAATCAAATGATAGGTAAACAACCGTTCACACTGTTGTAATGCAATCTGAAGTATGTGAAACTAAATCAACACAAGAAGGGATAATAAGAATTGTTAGGATACTCCGAACGTGCGATTTACGACTTTCCAAACAGGACAGCAGATGTTACAGCTTCATGGCAACCTGAGCTCAGTTCCCAGTGACATAAGCTAAGCAGTGCATAGCTTTACAGAAAACTAATGCACTCCATCTGCATTCTCACACATGTTAATTTGGCCTGAGGATCTGCCAACAATAAAACAACGTTATGTACTGAAATTTTATGTCATTATTATTTATATCCATTTTTTGGATGGGGCATTGCGTGCCTCTGTAGGTTACCACTCTGTGCCCATAACTGGAAGGTCGCCAAATCCCCTGACTTGCAGGGTGATGTCACTGTTGGGCCCTTGAGCAGGCCCTTAACCCCAATTACTCCCGGGACACTAGCTGACCCTGCTTTTTCAATTTTATGTTGCTTTGGACAAAAGCGTCTACTAAGTAAACACAATAAGAATCCTGTAGGCCGACCCTACAGTTTCAAACTGAGCACCATACAGAACCAGTTCAAAGTTTGGACAGACTAGGCTGCCTACAGAGGAGAACGATAGTGTCAGATCATGTGACCTGGCCACCTGAACCAAAACACAGAGTTTGATCAAGAGAGTAAAGGAACAGCTGGAAAAGCATCCACAGAGGAGACAACAGGGTCAGCCAGTCCGTAGAGCAATTGGGGTTAAGGGCCTTGCTCAAGGGCCCAATGGTAGCATCACTCTGCCAACCAAGGGATTTGAACCTGCAACCTCCTGAGTCCCAACTCACAGGGCTACCCCTCCAACAAATAATTTCTGGTTTCTTTTTTTTGGTCAGTGCATAATTCCATATCTGTTATTTTATAGTTTTGATGTCTTTATAATTATTCTAAAATGTACAGAATAGTACAAATAAAGTTTTCTGTGGGTGGGTGTACCCAAACTTTTGACTGATACCGTATATAAACCATTTGTTAACAAGTTAACTAAAATCTTTTTTTAAAAAAATAAATTTTACACAAATGAACCCAAGTAAAGTCTACAGCATACTCCCAATCCAGTCTGCATAAAAAAGGCTGCCCACTTGCACCGCAGATTCCACCGTCATCATCCTTAGGGTGCCTTGCTGTACCACCAAAGCCAGGCTAATGGCTGCATATGACCCATAATAATTGCTGAGAAAGATGTCATTACTACGCTTTTATGAGACACATTCATCCGATGACGTGGACATCAACCTGTCTCATGTGAATAACCCATTACAATGTTGGCTCTGCAGTCTCCCCAGCACCACAGAACGGCCAGGTGAGGCATTCAGTCTAACGGAACTGAGGAATTCCTTATTCAACAGCTAAACTGCAGCTGCTCCTGCCTCTTCCCAGTCTGATAGCTGGCCAGTATAATAATTAACCACTGAAATTTGCTGTTACGGTGGCGCGTTTCTAAGCATCCTTCAGAGTGCTGAAGATCCCTGCAAACCCCTTCCTCCTTCCATAGATGGCTCCATAGATAGATCACATTGATAGAAGCGCATCAAGGGTCTTTCTCTTTGATCCCCCTCATGGAGAACACATGGCCTAACCCAAAGAAATCAAGGCTCACACCAGAAGCTTACCCTAGAATATGATGTCTACTTATCACTCACTGCCAGAATGATAAATTCCACCCCAGACTAAATTTAGTATTACGCATACCTGATTTTCTCCAACTCTGTGAGCTATGCATGCATGGGAATAACCTGGCTTGTGGCACATTCCACCCAGCCTGAAGCAAGCTGGTTGGTTTTCAGAAACGTGGTGCTCCTTTCCTTAGGGGAATGAGTATTGGCAACAGAATGAATTCCTTTATAGGGTTGGATGTGGCTTCTTAATCTTGTTATTCTTAGATTCCGACAGGAAAGCCAAACATCAGCCAGGCAAACCATCTCTGCTTGAGACCTACCTTACATCATGTGTAAATGTGGCTTAAATTTAGAACAGAGTCATTTAGATCCAATTATAATTTTAAGTTCCACTTCGCTGATGTACACGTGCACCCATTATGTTGGAGACTTTTGAAAACGGGGGTGCGATAGATGCCTATGTCCATTCAGCAGTCACTGCTGTAACCAGCACCACTAATGTAACGTGTGTTGAACTGTGATCTCCCTGGCAACCAGTCGCACTGGCCCCCGATCTGCACCTCAAAATTCACCCCCCCCACATCTACCCAGACTCAGCTGCAGCAGCACGTGGACCTGCACGAGCCTCCACTTCATACCCCTGCACAGCTTCTACCGCATGACGCCATCTCTCACAAGTGAGACCCTGGCATCCTGAACCCCAAACATCACATTGATGACTGGTAAGTGTTCGGGCCATGATCACTTAAAACTTACATAACGAATTTCCAGGATGAATCATGTTTGACTAACCTGGTGCACATGTGCACCTCAGCATAATGGTACGGTGAGCTGCCACTGACCAGAGTTTATCTTCAAACATGTTCATTTGTGTACATATGGTGTCACCACATATGGAACATGCAACAGAGATGTATGACAGACAACTAACATTCCACAAAAGGTCATAAAATATTGTAGAATGTATTCTAGTAACAGACTAGCAGTGCAACTTCTAAGCAAGCACAGATGTTTATCACTTGAACCAAATGTAATTACAATACCTTAATCTTATAGAACAAATTTCAGTAAGTCAAACATCTTGTTAATTTATTTATTTGCGGGTTTTGTTTTTTAGTTCTTTGAGTTTTCTTTCTTTCCTCTGTTCTTTTGTATTGAATTATGTAATCACTTCTTTTTCTTCAGCCAAAAAAAATTGTTTACTTTTGATTAAACATGACTCACTTAAATTGCGTTGTATTGACATTTGGCTATTATTATTACTCCCAATTTATACACTATTCATGCATCCATCTATTCTCCACCACTCATCTGGGACCAGATCACAGGGGCAGCTGTCTGAGCAGAGAGATGCCCACATCTCCCTCTCCCCAGGCACCTTCTCCATCCCCTCTAGCAAGATACTGAGACATCCTAGACCAGTGTGTACAGGGTCTGCCCTGGGGTCTCCTCTCAGCTGAACATGCCAGAGGCACCTCCCCAGGGGGGTGTCCAGGAGGCATCCTAGCTTGGTGCCTCACTTCAACTGGCTCCTTTCGATGTGGAGGATCCGCGTCTCTACTTTGAGCCCCTCCTGAATGTCTGAGCTCCTCACCCTATCTCTAAGGTTGAGCCCAGACTCCCTGCAAAGGAAGTTCATTTCCATCACTTGTATCCACAATATGATTCTTTCAGCTACTAACCAGAGCTCATAATCGTAGGTGAGGGTAGGAACATAGTTTGATTGGTAAATCAATAGGTTCTCCTTTTGACTTAGCCCTCTCTTCTCCATAACTGATCAGTACAATGTCAGCATAACTTCTGATGCTGCACTGATCTGCCTGTCAATCAGATGCTCCATGCTTCCCTCACTTGTGACCAAGATCCCCCAGTTCCTCCACTTGAGGTCATCCCAAACCTGAAGGGGCAGTCCACCCCTTCACGAATGAGAACCAGGACCTCACATTTGTTGGTGCTGATCCTCATCCTGGCTGCTTCATACTCAGCCACCAACCACCCCAGTGCATGCTGAAGGTCACAGCCTGATGGCATTGGCTTACCCAGTCAGACTGAGGAATAGGATCTGCTTTCTTAAAGATTGGGACCACTGCCCCAGTCTGCCAATCCAGAGGCTCTGTCCCCAACCTACACATAATGTTGAAAAGGCATGTCAGCCAAGACACCCCAAGAACATCAAGAGCCTTCAGGAACTCTCATTCATCCTAGCTGACTACCTCAAAGACTTCAGTACTAGTGATAGGTAAGCCCTTCTCCATGTCCGCCAGCTCTACTTACTCCAAAGAAGGCGTGTCAGTGGGATTCAAGAAGTCCTTAAAGTGCTCCTTCCTCCGTTTGACTATATCCCCTGTTGAGGTCAACAGCACTCCATCCCTACTGTAAACAGCATAGGCGAAACCCTGCTTCCCCCTCTTGAGTCACCCGATGGTTTGCCCAAATAACTTATATTTTGACCAAAAGTAATTTTCCCTAGCCTCACTGAACTCCTCCCACACCCAAGTTTTTGCTTCCTCGACTGCTAAAACCACACTTTGCTTAGCCTGCCAGTACTTCTTCCGGAGTCCCATAAGGTAACTAAGCTCGACAGGCATCCTTTTTCAGACTCACGGCTCCTTTTACTGCTGGTGCCCGCCAGTGGGTTTGGGGATTGCTGCCTCGACCAGCAACCTTACGGCCTCAGTGTTGCACAGCTACATACAAAACATACTATACAAGAGAAATTCTGTTAGAGGTGCGCGTTGAAGATCTCCCAGAAAGGGGCCTCTGCTAAATGTTCCAAGCACAACTTCATTATAAGGGACTGTCTGGCAACTACTCCCACTATCTGATCCAAATCAGCTGGCTTTTCAGCTACTCTCTTCACCCGAGTGTCCAAGACATATGGCCGCAGATTTGAAGATACAGCTATATAATCAATCACAGAGCTATGGCCTAGTGTGTTCTGATGCCAGGTGCACTGACGCTCAAACATGAAGTTGGTTAGGCACAAACTGTGGCTAACACAGAAGTCCAATATCAGAGCACCGCTGGGATTCAGATCAGGCAAGCCATTCCCCCAAATCACACCCTCCTCAGTTTCACTGTTATTACCTATGTGAGTGTTAAAGTCAACAGGAGAGTAATGGAGTGTCCAGAGGTCTCCAAGATGGCCGGATACTCTGAACTGATGTTCAGTGGATAGGCGCAGACAACAGTCAGAGACCATCCCCTGACTTAAAGTCTAAGGTAGGCAACCCTCTTGTTCACCAAGGTGACCTCCAACATACTGGCTCCGAACCAGGGGGTTATCGAACACCTCTGAGTCATGACAAAGCACACGAGCAGGGTTAGCAGTGACTTTTATAGAGCTGTGCCCCACTGTGAGGATGCCCTTCAGATAATTTTCCAGTAACATTGCAGACAGTTCCTTAAAAGATGCAATATGTCCAGGTACTTCCCTACCTCTCAGTTAGCATGTGAGGCTGAAAACTCCTCTTTTTGCACTCCTCAGTAAGATACCACATGCTAAATGCTGAAGTAAACAATGTCTCAATGTCCTCAATGCACCACTGATAATTTTACAGAATAACAGCATTAAACACACAAGCGATACCATCATAATAATCTGTTACATATGTTGCTCTGAAGGCTCTGTGATACGTATATGACTGAATTAATCTAAAATGAATTATCTGGCAAAGTTGCCTGTTACAGAAAAACCTCTGCAGTGTGTAATTTAATCAAAGAACACATTCCTGGTGAATAACCCAAAAGACCCAGATGACTTGTCCTGGAAATTTTTAACTTCACAAAACAATTTGCTCCAATAGTCCCTGATCATCTCTCTTATAGTTACATAGAATGACACAACCTCTTACTAAGAAAAGAAATATTTTAACACAAATTGCGATTTCTGTACAATACTTTCCATTGTTCAACCAATTTTAAAATCAAAATTCCATCCAAAAATGACCATCAGTTGAATTTGTTCAGTACCAAACAATTTCCTATGTTCAAATAACTTTTTGTACACTGAAGTAAAGTCTGGACACCTCCCTTTTCTAGAAAAAAATCTGGCATTATTTTATGAGATCATGGAGATGTCTATACTAAATTGTACCCAGGGTCTATGAAGAAAGTAATACATGCACACTCTGTTGCACAGGATTCTTCTGGGTGCTATGATTTCTTGCCAGATTCCATTAGACACGGAGTCCAAAGTCTTTGCCTATAGTGTGTGAGTGTGTGGGTTTACCCCAGCTTTAAACCTGGGACAGGGTTTGGCCCCCCCAGTCACTCTGACCAGGATTAGTAGCCAGAAGATGGATGGATGGCCAGGACTGTAGGAAAATCCTGTGTTAATGGCTGTGGAAAACCTGCAAGAACACGAGGAGAACATCCACACACACAAAGCCTGGTTAAGCTACCATACCACTCTAAAGGTTAGAATAAAATAGTGATACTTTATTGATTCCTGTGGGGAAATTGTCTTTTTGCATACCCCATCTTGTTCTCCATTAGACATGTTATAGGTGGGGGGCACAGCACAGGCTTAGCCAGCATGTAGCACCCCTGGACCTGGGGGTTAAGGGCCTTGCTGAAGGGCCCAACAGCGGCATCAGTCTGCTGGCCCCACAATTCGAACAGGCATTCTTCCGATCACGGGCTAACCCACTGAGCCCCACACTACCCCATAATTGGTTAATTGGTTTTCACAAATGCCAGATACAATGTCAATGATTATATAAAAGGACCTTAAAGAGGAAATGTAGGCTATCACTCCTGCAGTGATGTCTGTAGTGCCGTTAGCTAGCTGCCGTCATCCTCATGACCGCCATTAGAGGTATCTGTAGCTGCTCACCTACCTGACTACTTTGGTCCCGCCTCTCGTTAGCTGCATGTCAATCATGCATCCATCACTGACGTAGGATGCAAGGTTGATCTCCGAAAATTCGGCCTGAAAAACAGAACAGTACACTTTTAAAAAATGCAATAGTTGAAACATTCCAACAAATGCCATTAATTCCCATCATGACTCATAAGTGCAGGAATGTTAATTGTCTAGGGCCCCTGATAATCCCCTGAATACACTGTTTTTTGCTTATTTTTCTACAAATTTGTAATTTTCAATTGCCCATTTTCACAAAGGTTTCCTTCAAGCACACAACCACCACACCAACTGGGGTTTCCAGGGTAAAAGCAAAAACAAAACTCGTCCAATGTCCCTCTGTCTTCTCACCCCTGGAGATTGTCAAGTGGTATCACATTTAGAGGAGAGCACCGTTTGATCTGTTCTGCCCAGAGCCCTGTAGGTTCCTGGCTGACAGCAGATGTCTCCATACAGGTATGGAAGTGGAAAGAAACCCCTTAGAAAGTCTAACACACTAGAGCAGTGTTCCCTCCCAGCTCCCAGCACTCCTGAACTAAACAATCAACAACAATGAATACCTGGTGAAAGGGTGTTGGGTGCCAGGAGGAAGCCAAAAATGTAGACTGTCTAGGGGTTCCTGAGGACTTTGAGGATCACTGCACTGGAGGAAATGTAGTATAATTTCCATTTTTAGGCACTGGGGGGTGATCTGTAGGCCATTCACATTTGTATGCCTTTCTGCTATCCATTGTGTAGGGTCCTGTTACGGCTTGCACATCACATATAAGTTATTCAATTGTTTGTACGTCATTTCACATTTACTTTTCCTCTAACAAAAAAAAGTTATTAATTCCTGTTTCTTTAACGCTGCATATTTGTTTGTTTTTATTAAGCTTTCTTTTGTCTTGTAAAGTAATCTGTGACCTTCATGATGTCTGGATTTTTCCAGATGGTGACCTTTAAATGAATAACTATTCTGTTTTCAAGTGTGAAAGTGGTGCAATATCAGTGTAGTTAGCAACATGCAATACTAAGGGAAACATTTTTGATTTATCATATCAGGACCGGATACTCATAGCACCGGCCAGCAAAGTTTGCGGTCCACAGGCGTGGATTTTTCTCAGCTGTTTTCAAGAAGATGAACAGAAAAAAAATACCGAAACACCCAGTACTTCAATTAGATGATTTTAAAATACCCATTGATTATAGGGCCACCTACAATACAGGGGTGTGCCATAAAATAAAGCTTTTCCTAAGGCTAAAATTTCGATGAAAGTCCCCATCATAAGTCTCTGTTAAACTACATCTTTTCAAGACAGAATATCAGATGTGTATTATCTGTGCAAAATGTGCAGAATTTTTGGGGATGTAGAGTCAGCATTGAAGCACAGAGGAATCATACAGTTTATGTCTAAATGCGATTTTTATGAGGACTCCGCAGTATTTATGCATAAAGAAAGCACAACCATTATTATGAAATGAAGATGAGTCAGCCTGTGAGAGATTGGCCATTCTCTCCTCTCTGTGGAGAACAATGATTTCTCTGAGGAGATATAAATTGACCATTTTACTAGACTTCAGAGACTGCAGATGAGGAGCTTCTGAATGCGAGCACACATTAGCAGAATTTGGGGTGGGTGCCATCATCTTACACAGAGTAAGACACAGACTGTCTTGATTGTGTGTCTTGTCTCAAGGACGGGAACTTGGCCCGATCCCTTTTTAGCCACACGGACACTCTACTGACACTAGCCACTGCGCAAAGAAAGCAGCCAGTGTGCAGGGTTGGTGACGGACTCCAGCCAGATTTGCGCTAGATGTCCCTCTGCCAGACAGATGGGTAGGCTTTGCAGCAGCAAGTCAGCGGGGTTTGTGGTTAACAGACTTCTAATAGAGAGACCCGTAATTCTTTTGACAGACCTCTCTACATGAGAGACCTGTGGTTTTTATGGCTTACAATCCAAAATGGTGACGCGTCTTTCTGTTGACACAGAATTAATGAGGATCAAATTAATCGAGTGCTAAAACTGTGGTAAATGGAGGCTAAATGGAGGTGAGCTACCAGGGAGACCAGTAATGTTTGTGGTGATACTCCCGCGGAGGATGGCTGAGCTCAGATAATGCCTCACAAGTGAAAGGCACTGGCTGCTTCTAGCTCTTTCCTGAGCCTGCCAGCCTAGTTGCCAACACCGCGGACACTGAGGATGAGCAGTTGGGGATTCGGCCTTTAAAAATCATGGGGCCCGTTTTTCGCTACCATGGTAACCATTTAGACAATGCATTAGCTTTCCTGGATTAATTCCTAGCAAAGCAGTCGACACAAATGCCGATGAGTTCACTGACTCCCAAATCTGTCTTCGAGATGTCGTTTAACGATTTCTGAGCAGGTAAAAAGCACTGGAAAAGTTTTTAAAAGGAGACTCTTTGCTCATTCTGTGTATTTCTGATAAAATGTGCATTTTTGCTGTTAGCCTAAAAGCATCCCAAAAGAATAGAAATACAAACAAAATCGTCTTGTGCACGAGTACATTTTTCTATGTTTAAATTATAAGACAATTCCTGTCTACCTCACAGGGTGCCACCTGGCACCTGCTGCATGGGATACATTCTTTGCTCTACATAGGAGCATATTAAACTGGAGTAGATAATATTCAGAGAAGAAACTGCTAATCGTGTGCTGGGAGCTTCACCAACTCGCCTGATTGGTCAATGAGGAGGACACTCAGCTCACAGCTTCTGCTCCTTTCAGCAATGTCAAGAGAAGGAGGTACTGAGAGGTAGGTTAAAGGAACTGAACTGAAGGGCACAAGTGACCAATCTGAACTCTTGGAAGAAGTTGTATAATACTTATAAAAGTATTTATATCTCAAATGTCAAGTTAAATTTTAGCAAACACACCCAGATGGGTAAAATATACTACAAGCCATTTAATTACTTTGGTTTAATAATTTTGATATAGCATACTGCTTTTTTGTGCTCTATAATGATCAAAAATAATCATGAAACATTGCAAAATTGTGAAAGGAAACAAAAATGATATGTTACACGAAATGCAAACTGGTAAATCTTGAGTCTTGAACAAGGTCAGTGTAAAAAAACTGATCAACTGGCAATTAGCGAGATTTTATTGTACATCCAGCCACCAAATACACATAGCTAGACATTCAACGTGAAAGTGGCAAATCAATATGCATGTGAATGAAGGAAATAGAGTCATTTTACTGCAACAAAAAGGGCATTTATGCACAAACACAGACCTTTTCCCCACTGTTATCTTAGAAGAGAGCTGGTGCTCTGCATCCTAACAACAGGAAACACACTGGGAAGTGTGACCACATTGCCTAGCAACCACATGACGACAGCTCCATCAGTGGCAGAAGAACCGTTGTGTTCTGTGCATGGCTCATTTTATCCATCTGTTAGCAGATGTTGTTGCCACAGTACAAGACTAGTGACCTCACTGCCTAGCAACTGCTTGGTAACCAGTTCAACTGTTGCCTTAAGATCTCTATATACCTGGTCAGTTTCCTCAAACCTCCAGGATTTTAATCCTGCCTCCGCTTTGCATATGTGGAGTATCTATGTCCTCCCATCATGGGGGTCTCTAGAATGCCCCTACAGCATGATTTTCCGTGTGTGTCTATGTGTGTGTGTGGGGGTGGGGGGGTGGGGTATGTATATATTACATTGTGGGGACCAAATGCCCCCACAATGTGATATAAACCTGTTATTTTGACATTGTGGGGACATGTTCTTCGACACCCACAAGGGAAAACTCACATTTAAAAAACTTTGTGAATGCAAATCAAAAAACTAAAAATACCAAATGACTTTAGGTTGGTAAGGTTGTCATAGCTGGGATTAGGGTTATGCCAATAAAAATGCACAAAGTCTCCACAAAGATATGAATACAAACCTGTGTATATGTGAGTGTGTGGGGCACTGTGATGGACTCCCACCCAAGGGTTACTCCCAACCTTTTGCATCCTGTGCTGCCTGGGATTGGCTCCAGGCGCCTGTGATCTTGACCAGAATAAGTGGTTAGAAGATGGATGGATGTTCTGTTGTTCAGAATTAGGCTGTGGTGACTTTCTAGTGCCTGTCTTGGTTCTGACACTCAGACCAGGATGATTAAGCATCTCTGTACTGATTCAAAAGCAAGGAGAAGCGCATGCAGTAATCAAATGTTCATTTATTGATAATGCTGATTTTAACTATAGGAGAAGCAGGAACATGGACAATCTTAACACACAGCCTGTGTGTTAAATCATAGTATTACTGTGTGTTAAAACAGAGTATAACTGTTTAATAACCTATATAGCATATAACTGTTTTTCTTGTTCTCAGTTTTAGGGTTAATTTACATTTTCAAAGCTGATAGGTATTAATAATTTAAAAAAATATTTTTGTGGTCTTTCAGAATCGCCTCCAAAGAAAACAGGCAACACTAAAACCTCCAGAAGCTAAGAATGTTCGTGCTTGTAAATTTTTTTTAATGACGCTATCTCCAGGTCAGTAGTTAGTCATTTCATTATCTCAAGATAACAAAGCTCGTTTTCGTTCATTGGTCATTTTCTTATAATAAATTAACCTGTTATCACGAGAAAATGAGCTTTGTCATCTTGAGGTAATGAAACAATTAACTTGTGATCTTGAGATGACGGCAATAAAAAAATAATTGCAAGCACGATTCTAGTAGAAACCTTTAATCGAATCACTTGGTTTAAATTTGATCTTGTGTTACACATCTCCACTGCACAGGGCAAAGAATTTTAGAAACATAATGATTGTCTTATTTTATAACGTTATGTTTTATTAATTTTATTATATTTTTATATTATGGAGATCGGGTCTGAATGCTGATGGTTTTTACAGATGCTCATTGCTTTACAATGGTCTAACTTGTGATATTAAGACTTTAGATCAGGGGTGGGCAATCTTATCCGCAAAGGGCCGGTGTGTATGCAGGTTTTCAGGATAACCTTTAGATCAGCTGTTCAAAC
>JAAGVU020000001.1:29485090-29507673 GCA_011763525.2 Mormyrus iriodes
ACCCAGGTGTGAGGACTCTTCAACCAATCAGTCCTCTAATTAGTAATCTAATTAGGGAGCTGCAGCGAAAACCCGCACACACACCGGCCCTTTGCGGATAAGATTGCCCACCCCTGCTATAGATGATACGATAGCGATGCACATTCAGCAGTCAAATTTTGATCTGTTCATGGGCTAGTGATATGCCTCCTTTATACTGATGCTGGGCGATGGCAGCATCCACGCGTCCAGTCTCTGTAGCGATCACAAGCATAAATATCTCATACAGTATTTAACAATGTATCGTGATTTTTTTTTTGTATTTATCCAAGTAAATAAATAAGTAAAACTTGTATTCATTTATTTACTTTTTCAGTTACTGGCATTTAGTTAGTTACAATAATTCTTTACTGACATTTTCAGTGACAGTAGTTATTTATTCATATATTTATCAAATCATATTCATATGTGATTTATGATATTTTCCACTGACGATGGGTTCATCGGACCATAACCCTATCGTAAGTCGAGGTGCATCTGTGTTTTTATGAGACCCCCCGGTGGGGCTCTAGTAAAATTTAAACCATCTGAGTTCAGACCCAATTTCCATTATTTTATTTATTTTATGGTATTTATCATCTGTGTTGGTAGAGCGCAGTTTTTGAACTTTTTTCCAAATATTATCCTATTATATGGATAATAAAAACAAACTACTGTTTAGATCTGAACGATTAAAACTTCAGTAAGATGGGCGGAAAATCTAAGTTTGTGGATTTGGCGCAAAAAAATAAACAAATAAACCAAAAGGGAAACTGATAAATTAACAACATTTTCAGTTCCGCTTTATAAGAATTCAACACAGATTAGTTATTTTGAAAGTGTGTCCTTTAACCACCACAAATTTTCAGTTGTTTAATGCTGTGTAAACATTTATTTATACTGAAGTGGCATGTACTGTGTTGATTTAAAATGTTTTTGCCTTGTGCAGTTACAAAAAAAAGTTAAAATTCAATTTTCTCAGCTGTTGAACAACAGATTAAGCACCCAGTCTTTTCCAGTACAAATTTATATTTGCAAAGATAGGGTTCTTAACCCTCCCACATTTTCCCAAAATTATTTTGATAAAAAACGGCAAAATTGAGATACTACAGATGTTTGTAATATTGTAGAGCCATTCCTCCAAAAGCCTGTAATACCACTTTCGACCACGACACGACGACACAATCGGGATGTTGACCCCAAACATTGTGGGAGGGTACATGCTTATTGAAATAAAATTTTAAATCATAATAATAATAATAAACCACTGCTATTTTCTAGCCATCCAGCTTCTAACAGCTTACCCTGCCCCAGGGTCACCTGGAGCCTGTCCCAGGCAGCACAGGGCACAAGTCTGGGTTCACTGGCAGTCCATCACAGGGCTTGTACATAATCATACGCTATGGGAAACACCACAAAGGGGTACAATGCAAAGATTGAAGGTGGAAATCAAACCAATAGACTGTGGCACCCCACATTTTGCCAGCTTGGGTTAAAGCTGCCTCTTTGGGGAAACAGTGCCACACCGGCATCCAGGCACGTCTCTGCAGCAGATTATTACCTAACCTGTAGCTTATTAGCTTGTTTAGCGGGTTCGGTATTTTAGGACTTTTCAGTCACCACTTTGAGTGTGACTGGATATACACACTGTACCAAGTCACGGGCACCTTACTATTCTGTTCATTTGTCTGACTTGTCACGTTTATCGGATTTCCATGCTTTAGATTAGCTGTTTTTCTCCACGGCGCCCTTGCCTGCCCTGCCAAATACTGCTCATGTTTTGACTCCTAATTTAGGAAGATTTCAGGATTTAGAAATAAACTCTGTACATCGGCATTTGTGTCCCCTCACCATTGTGTTATAAACAGTAAACTCGGGCCAAAACAGTTGTTTTCGCTGGATAAAGGCCATTCATCCTCTCTGTGTCCCTCACCTGCTCTGCCCTGAAATAACATGATACTGAGCTCAGCTTATCCTAAAAGTACAGGCAAGTCAGTCAGTCTGCTTACGCCAATAACTGCTGCTAAATATGACGTAATGTACTCATGACCTTGATATCTGAGCCAGAAAATGAATAATTGTATCGTCATCTTCACCTCAGGCAACAATGTAAATAACAGAACATTTGTATTAATTCATGTCTGAAAATAATTCAGTAAGCAGAAGGTACAAAAATCTAAGTCATTAGCCAGGTTTGCTAGTAAATTAAATAGGTAACACTTTATTTGGATAGTCCGCCTACAGAGGGTATACATCAGGGCCGGTTCTAGGCAGGGGCACGGGTGGGCAATGCCCCAGCAAATTCTCCGTATGCCCCGCTAAAGCCAAAGATGCGACCCACCAACATCTCGTATTGCCCCCCCCATTTGATACAGTCAAGAACGGGGTTTGGTATACAGCGTATTTGTAACATTTCAACAACTTATATAACATCAATTGACTGAGTAGTCAAATTCAATTAAAGTATTCTAAGAATATGTATGAATGTTCATGAATAGTTTCATTTACTCTATATACTGTATATTCTGTTAAACATCTACAGGTTTAGCTAAACAGCTGAGTTGTTGAATCTCAACTAAGTAGCTGAAATGCTCCAAAAACTCTCTAGGCATACTATCCAAATAAAGCACTACCATTAAATATTGTGTTTCTACTTCTATCATGGCATTAAATCCTGGTCTCTAAAACCAGTGGAACATGAGAACACAGCAATATAGATTATGCAGTGCAACAGCGTTACGCTGACCACCTTCAGATGACCTGTATATGTCATTGAGATCTCTGCACCCTTGGCCCACCCCAACCGATAATACGGGTGTGCCCCATACTGCAAGCACCTTTATTTTCTGTTAGCAATTTAATGTGTGACCTTGCACCTGAAAGTATCTGCCCCCCACCCACCATGGGACCACCATGTTGGCTGTCTGGGGTAGCCTCCTAAGCTACTGGCCAGCCCACAGTGTGGCCGTACTAGATGTGAGTGGGAACAGTGCTGGGCTCAGACAGGTTCTCCTAGCACTGTGGAATGTCTCACATGGCCTCCACCTGGCCTCCACCTGGCCCACGTGGAAGAGCCATCAAAGGACATGACGACCACAGAACAGCTGACTATGACCCTGCCACCACCGTGTAAAACATGGGTGACTGGGCCTCCATCCTTACAGAGCTTTATGGTACGCCAAGCAGATGTTGCCCTGAATAACCCAAGAGGCAATGTCATCCTGGGTCAACTGGGAGGAAAAGGACAAGTGTTTTACACTCCAGAGACCAGATCGGTCTGTAGATCTGGTAGTCTGGAACAATAGGTAGAAGGTTTGTCATCCAAATAAAAGCTCCTCCCTTCTCCCAAGATTTTTGAAGCACTGTAAAGCAATGTGGTCCGTTATCGATGTAATTTGTGCTGACAAGCATGGGTGTGTGCCTCTACGTGTAGAGATGTCTGGGAGCAGTGGTGTAAGCCAAAAAGCCAGCTAATATTAGTCTGATCTGGCAGAAATAATACAGAAAGCAGAAACAGAAGCAAACACATGGTTCCCATGACCCAAAATGAGGATCCAGCTACGTGACCTCCATCAAATATTTGCCATTAGTACATATTTATCAGGCTTACCTCTATTGGCATGACAGTTAATGACTGAACTTGCAAAGACAGACTTGCTTATAATTGATAATACAAGATGTTTAATATAAAGTAAAAATCATATTGATTGACTGAGTGGCTCAATCAGTCAACGATCTGTCTGGTGCTACTGTTTGAGCTCTAATCACAGGGCCAAGCAGCTCTAATAAAGGATATAATCAGCTCCAATCACAGGTCAATCGACTGCTAAAAGTTGGACCATGTTGGCAGAAGAATGATGCCAAAATGAAAAGAGAGAGGCTAATCAGCCGGGGTACCTCCACATGTTGTTACAGAGTGCTTCTGCAGACCTCAGGGGCAGCTGTGTTTCTGGCTGAATGTAAAGGGAGAAATTAGGCCAATAGCCAATAGCGCGTGGGATTACAGTGTACTGTCGATGACAGGGCTGATTCACCTCATTTATTGCAGATGAATAGGTGCCAAGTTGACGACGCCTGCATGAATCCCTTCTTTGTACTCTACACAGAACGCTTGCCTTCATAACGGAGTTACAATGCAGGACAGCCTTTCTAAACATGTCAAGCTAACCAGGAGGACTGAACATGGGCACAGTTGAGGGCTGGCACATGGAGATGTTGATGGAAGCATTGATGGGAGCAGGCATCTCCAATTCACTGTAAAGTACAATGTAGAAATCGTTAGCACTAACTGAACAGTGACAAGTCTGGTCACAGTCCAAAATCGTGTGCCCAAGTGAACCGATTCCTCTATGTGCATGTGTGTGCACGTGTATGTGACCCGTGCTCACGACCTCAAGCACTCATAAATGCATTTGGAATGGGCTATATTGTCCCACCTGAATGAGTCCTTCAGTGCTTTGTGCCTCTGAAGTCTTCAAAGTAAGTAGTGCTATCCTACTGATAAGGGCTAGCAATAATATTTTAACATCCATCCATCCATCCATCAATTAACTGTAACAGCTTGTCCTATTCAGGGTCGCGGGGAGTCCAGAGTCTATCCTGGAGACAATGGGTGCAAGGCAGGAAACAACCCAGGACAAGGCACCAATCCATCGCAGTCATGTCTATGAAGGTTTGTGAAGTGTGCACACAGAATCAGCTTACATCAGATAGAAACTGAAAAAAAAAATGTATAAACCCAGAAGTAGGAATCACTGCGGTCTCAGACCCAGGGTTGTGGGTTTGTGTACGTAGACTTCCACATGTTCTCCCCATGTGCTGTGGGTTTCTTACAACTAATCCAATTTCTTGTCACGGTCAAAAATAATGGGCTTAGGTGAACTGGTGCCTCTAGTGTGCATGTGTGTATGTGTATGTGAGAAGGAGAGGGGGTCCCATCCAGGGTGACCCCTAATCGCTTCCTGAATGCAGGCAGACAGATCGTGTACTTGATTAAAACAGCACTCATTTCAATGATAATGATGACAGGTTTATACATTTACAGGACATCTCCTTCTAATTGGAAAATATGATGCAATATATCAGCAAAGGGAGAGCGGACTGGACTACGCATCAGGCCACTGCATCTCTGAAGGAGACTTTCACACTCCTTCTTGGACAGGGAATCAAAATCATCTGCGGCAAATGGAATTGTCTACTATTGTAACTCCATCTAACCAAGTACATAACCATTATGGATGTGCTGAACAATACAAATGTTATGGGCAAAAGAAGTGTTTGTAAGAAACGAGAGAGACTACACAGAAACATTACAACAGACTGTTACATTCAGTGCCATTCGTTTTACTTTAGCATAACTTAAAGTCCAAAGGCATCTTAATCAAATCATTACAAACCAGAAATCCATCAGATAAATGGAAGTTTTCCCAAAAGAAACTGTCTTTGAAGATTGAATGTATTTATTGCAATTAATTTACTGAACTATTGCTGAAACATAATATAGGTAGGTGAATTTATAAGGGGCCATCCAGCTAAATGTGACAGAAAGAAAATAAAATGTAGATTTTCTGTAAGCTAAAAGCATGACTACTTGGAAAAGTAGACATTCACTTTCCATTTTAATAACAGACAATTTAAATGCCATCTTCTATGTAAAGGACTGGCTCTCCTTTTTGAATGTTTTGTTCTTTACCCAACTTGTTAATCAAGTCATTATATAGTCTAGCAAAGTGCTATTTATTATGCCAAAAGTCTATTAGTCATAAAGCCACAATCAACAGATTTATGCCTTTTCCATTATCCTAGTCTTAAATGCAATGCTTCCAAGAATACAAGCAGTGTTAGCTAATCATGCTAACATCAGCTAACTCTCATTTCACCAATAACTACATGTATATGCTAGCATTCCTGCTTCTTCAGACATGCTACTGACCTGTTCCACTCTGACCTCATACCCCCCGTTCAGCTTCCTTCCCCGGAAATACCTCGCCCTGCAAGGTAGACGGAGAAAAGGTGAAGGGAAGTGGTTAAAGAACAGGCCTCTGACTAAACGTGAAACTACAGCATTGCAGGTTCAGATTCTGTAAGGCTCTCCTTGACTTCCCTCTTGGTAAAGGTCAGCCTGAACCGTTTCATAAAATAATCGAGCTTTGTATAAACACATTGTATAAACAGGAACAATGTTGACCTATGCAAGTAACCTGGAACAAAAGCATTTGCTAAGAAAATAATCATGGCATAAATTAGAGATACGTTGCGAATGACAGATAAAGGGTTCTCTCTGCTAAAAGACATCCAAAAATTAATAATGAGGGGGAATAATAAAATCTTATATTACATGCCAATAACAAAATCTTAATAAAAGGAAGAGGATTTTTAAGACAAAAACACAAAAACCTAGTGATTTTTCAGTCCTGGACATGATAAAACATGACATGGTGACAATAAAATAAAATTGTACTAAATGAATGATCTGATAGAGCTTTAGTTATGTAAGCATACTGATTTGCACATTCAAACAGAAAGTGTCTTAATCAGCATAATGGCTAGTAATGAGTGTAAGAAAATGAAAGCAGCAGAGGAACCTATCTGTTAGCCAAGTCAGGAACATTACAAGGTACCACTAATCTAATCACACGTCTCATATCACAAATGCAAAAGATAGCAGCAGGAATGAAGGGGAAGGAGGACAAAAGGCCAGACTTCAAAAGCCTCCTCTTCCATGTCCTTCACTCAGTTCCCACTTGGTGACATCTGGCTCTGCTATACTGACTCTCAGCTCCCCTACATCTCCACACTAACACTGACCCTCTGCTCCCCTAGATCTTCACACTAAGACTGACCCTCAGCTCCCCTGGATCTTCACACTAAAACTGCACCTAAGCTGCCCTGGATCTCTACACTAAGATTGACCTTCAGTTGCCCTGGATCTCCACACTAAGACTAACACTCAGCTGTCCTGGATCTCAACACTACGACTGACCCTCTGCTCCGCTGGATCTACACACTAAGACTGCTCCTCAGCTCCCCTGGATCTCCACACTAAGACTGCCCCTCAGCTGCCCTGGATCTCCACACTAAGACTGACCTTCGGCTGCCCTCGATCTCCACACTAAGACTGCCCCTCAGCTCCCCTGGATCTCCACAATAAGACTAACACTCAGCTGCCCTGGATCTCCACACTAAGACTGACCTTCAGCTGCCCTCGATCTCAACACTAAGACTGACCATCAGCTGCCCTCGATCTCCATACTAAGACTGACCCTCAGTTGCCCTTGATCTCCACATTAAGACTGACCCTCACATGCCCTCGATCTCCATACTAAGAATGACCACCCCAATTTCCAAAGAAGGGGCTTCGAATCTCTTAGAGGCTGAGGAAACCAATGTATCTAAATTTCCCATTTCGTGTATGTGTTCCTGTCATGGACTATCATCCCACCCAGGGTGTCCCCCCTTCCTTGTACCCCCTGCCCTCCAAAGAAACTGTAATGGATACAGTTATAGGAAAGTTGGAGGACTGATTTAAGGTGAAAGACCAATTTACACCTGGTTTTATTGTTCTTTTTTGACTGTGACAAACACGTTTTCAGACATTGCGTTGGCATTTAATAACAAGTTGTAAGTTTCACAGCTGTGTGAAGTGTGGGAAACACCCTCAGGATTAAGGAGATTCCCTCAAGTCACAAATGATGCAACAAGCTGTTTTTTTGAGCTTATGACAAGTTTATTTAATCTCTGGCCTTCTGCTCTCCTTTTGCTCACAGACGTCTGCCCCGTCCAGTTTTCTGTGCCCACCACATTTCACATTCAGCCAGGCCCATATAAATGTTCTATGGATAAAACAGACGGAAAATGTCTGCTTCACTCTCACTTAAAAAAAAAACACTAACTAAACACGCCTTCACTTTACTGGAATTGATGGCTGGTGTCAAATAAAAATCTTTTCCTCAAGGCTAAATTCCAGAGCTGAGCTCTTTCGTCCACATGTTCTGGAAACACTGAGCAGTTGGTATTCTACCAATGCCCCATGGATCCCAGGGATGACCTTTGACCTTCCGAATATGGGCCACATTCCACTTCATCAAATATTAGATTCTAGTAAACTATCCCTGCTGATCACTTGGTAAACAGTAGCATTCCACGAAGCCAAGAAGTATGACAAATTTGTACCAGCCATTCTCTCTTATACACCAGATGTGGCATTAACTCTGTGATGCCATCGGGTCCGTGACACATACCATCTGCTCTCAGCATGGCATGGGATTGGTCCTCTCTTTCCTTATATTTTTCTGTCTGACACTTTAGCTGCTCCTTTAGCTGTAAACCACACTGATCCTGGTTTATGGTTTTACAGTAATGCATGTGTAGCTGGTCATTACACTTTTCATTTTAGACTTAAAATCGCTTATTAGCAACAAAAGTGACAAAGCAGTTTCTGCATGCTAAAGGTCTACGTTAAACATGATCCAGAAGTTAGTCAGAATAGCCAGGCTGCAGTCAGATAACGGTCAGCAAGTGGTTAAGGTACTAGTTAAGCCGTGCTCAGACAGTGGTTGCTAATGAGTGACTAACTGAATGGAGAAGCACTAATAATTACATACGTGTGTCCATACGTGTGTCTCGGCTGATCAAAACTTACAGACTTAACATTAATTCACAGCATAGAGACCCTCCGACTGTGATGTTTCTCATCCAAGTGTACGCACTCATGGGAGTTTTACCTGCACAACAATGTTCTGAGGGCAGAAAGAAAAATGACTGGTTTAGGAGGAGCTTCCAAGCAACTAGAGGAGTTGGACCTGGACCTAGCAACTAGAGGACCAATAAATCTAATTTGTTGGCTCCACCTCCTCTAGTTGCTCGGGCCCTCCTCCTCTACAATCTGATTGGTTATCTCTCTGAACAAATTATTTATCGTTCTGCCCTCAGAACATTTTTGTGCAAGTAAAACTTCCACGAGCCGGAAACGCCCCCAGAAGGCCCAGCCTGGTCCGAGCCCTGTGCCTGAGTCCTACAGTGGGAGATCCTCATACAGGATGGGCTGAGCCAAGGGGGCACCGTGAGACATGTCCCCACGAGAAGATATGCACGGACCAGCTGGTGTAATTCCTGTGAGGGGCACTCTGAGAAACATGACTGTGGCGGGGATGTTTGAAAACACTGACCCATGCTCACGGCATCAAGCGCTCATAAATGCATTTGGAATGGGCTGTATTGTCCTGTCTGGATGAGGCCAAACTGCACAGTGGGGATTAGATCCCCGTAGTTATGGGCTTTCAGTTTGAAACCCAGCTGCCGAGGTCCTGAGATCCACTCTACACTCAATCAGAGAACACATAAAATTATCAGTATTTAACAACTAAACTAAACGGTGTCCTCAGTAAAAAGTACACAGTGCAGGAAAGTGCACGCAAGCAATATCTTTTTGGGAATCGTTTATTTTCTTTTTAAACAATATCTAGAGAGACACGTTAAAGCTCTTGGAAACGCGGCCACACTGAAGTGGCCTGTACCACACCCTGCATCCTCTATTTAGTTTAGTGTGGGAAAAGTCGGCTCTCTGAGTTTACAGTGCATCTGGAGGAGAACTGGCAGAGTACAAAGTAAAATGTAGAACTAACAAAAGCTACGTACCCATGTACTTATGGTACTTACATAAATGGGCCTAATAAGATACACAGACAAGGGTCATCTCTATATCTAAGCTACCTTCTATCTTCAAACAACTTGTCCTGGTCTGGGTGACGGGGGTATGTAGCCTTTCTCAGGCAGCATAGGGCACAGGGCTTGGGTACAGCCTGGATGGGATGCCAGTCCATCACAGGGCACAAAAATCTTTTATATGATAAATGACATGAGCGATAAGCATCACCCAGATCTAGACATTAGAGATCGCTGATAGTTTTACCACTGGGTTTTCCTTATGTCTAGTAGCCCTGATCAGGCAACACCAAAACAAAACCTGAACTACTGTATCAGGAGAGAATTTCAGAATCACACAAGCCCTCAGAACTTGTTATTCTCTACACAGCAATCTTGTAAAAATTGTACACAGAATTTGCAGTTCACAGTAATGAACTCGATGTCCAAACCACCAAAAAAATTCCACTGACAGATGTTTACAACCTTGGGATTTCTGAAATACTGTCAAGTAAATCAACAGGAGTCCAAATCCAAACTCAAATACCGTGTCTGTCCCTGCACACTGGATAAGCATTACCAGAATTTTATCAATGTTACTCATATAATGATTCTGCAAGGCTCACAGTTATTGGCCTTTTGATTTCATCCTCTCTTTAAATGGTGCATAAAGCCCTAACATCACACAAACATGCCTAGACAACCGTTAAAACACAAGCATTTTAAGGCAGACATGTTTTTATATCATCTGTGATGTGTAATTTTCCAGACCATTAGCTTTATTACTGCCATTCATGCTTTGTGACAACATTGGACCAGCTTTCCAAACACTTTCATCTGAAAGTGAGTTCTGTGGTCACAGACACACAGCAGGAGAGACTCCCATGAGGCCTGTTTAAATATTTCTAGACATGTGATACAGAAAACCTGTTTACACTGACAAATCCTTGACTGAATGGCTAAGAACATGTGCTTAACCACAAAGTTGTTGGTTAAAAGTCCCGGAAGAGAGTGGGCTCACAGTAGTCTCTAAGATAGGACACTAACTGAAACCGATTTTGCATTTGGTTGCTCTGCTTATGATATTAAAAGCAAAAAACTTACAATGTTCTGCCCATTTGTACAGCAGGGCTTTTTTACAGGTGAAGTCAAGTCAAGTTGAGAAGATCTTTATCGCCATTTTTAACTATACACAGTTAAGTACAGTACACAACTAAAAACCAAACAGCGTTTCTCTCGGACCAAGGTGCTACATAAATTAACACAAGACTAACACATAACAGCCACGCAACATAGACTGCATAGTGTGCAAATACTGCCCAAACATTGCCGGTTAGTGCAATGATAGGACAACTGACACCGACAAGAGCAACAGCACAGTAAACCCAATGCGGATAAGGTGCAGTTTGGTTGTGCAATGAAGTAGCAATAAAAAATTAATTAAAATAATTGTAAATATGGTTACAATAAGATAATAAATAGTAGTTATATAATAGTGTTAATGAGTGTGTCTGTGTATGTTGTGTGTGGAATCAGATCCTCAGTCCCTGAGAGTTCAGTAGTCTGACAGCATGGGTGAAGAAACTGTTTCTGAGTCTGGATGTGAAGGTCCGGATGCTCTGGTACGTTTATCCAGATGGTAGGAGGGTGAAATGATAATGTGAGGGGTGGGTGGGGTCATCTACAATGTTGGTGGCTTTGCAGATACAGCATGTGGTGTGAATGTCTGTGATGGAGGGGAGAGAGACTCCAATGATCTTCTCAGCTGTAGGCTCTTGCGATCTGAGGCAATGCAGTTCCCAAACCGGACCGTGATGCAGTTGCTCAGGATCGTCTCAATAGTTCCCCTGTAAAATGTTGTGAGGATGGCTGATGGGAGATGGGCTTTTCTCAGCTTCCGTAGAAAGTAGAGGCGTTGCTGTGGTTTCTTGACTATGGCGCCGATGCTGAGGGACCAGGTGAGGTTCTCCACCAGATGGACACCAAAGAACTTGGTACTGTCAACGATCTCCACAGATGAGCCGTCAATATGCAGCGGAGAGTGGTCACTCCGTGTTCTTCTGAAGTCAACAACCATCTCTTTTGTTTTGTCTACGTTCAGAGACAGGTTGTTGACTCTGCACCAGTCCGATAGTTGTCGCACTTCCTCTTTGCAAATAGACTCATTGTTTTTACAGATGAGACTCACTACAATCATGTCATGAGCAAACTTGATGACGTGATTCGAACTGTGCACTGCTGTACACTCGTGAGTCAGCAGCGGGGACAGCAGTGAATTGAGTACACAGCCCTGGGGGGCTCCCGGGCTCAGTGTGATGGTGCTGGAAGTGTTGCTCCCGATCTGGACTGACTGAGGTCTCTCAGTCCATACGCCCAGAATCCATTTGCAAAGAGGGGTGTTCAGGCCCAGCAGGCTCAGTTTCCCAATCAGCTGATGCAGAATGATTGTGTTGAATGCTGAACTGAAGCCTATGACTGTGCAGGAGCCCTTAAGGTTGAGGATCTTTATCAATGGTACAGTACCAGGACCCTTCTTGGATAGTTAGCAGGCAGCTTTCATGTTACAGGTTTGTACCTTTAACCACTGTGTTACCAGCTACACTGTCTAAATGGCGCTGTTTTTCTAGGCCAAAGTAATAGATGAAACAAGGCTATAGCTACTTGAAGGAAAGACATTATGTTTTCAGTAGGATTTTTATATTCAAACAGTATTCTTGCATTAACAACCAGCACCATCTGCTGTTTGTCATGCTTTTTTGGCTGAGATTCAGCACTAGTTACCTGGTCATGAGCCATTTGTACATTTACACAATGGCACCACCTTGTGGAGAACTTGCAAAATGAATTTAATCACTGGAATCCTTACTGTACTGTTGGACAGACAAAATTTTGTATTGTGGTTTTTCAATATCCAGACTGGTGGCCCTTTTTGCTGATTATGTAATATCATCATTGTACTTCCTAAAGAACAGAAATGCATTCTGGATGAATCTCGTAACACTTTATTTATGAAACACATCATCACACTCTTGAAATATTTAAGAATATTGGCAAAAAAGCATGAAAAAATTGATGTTAAATACCAAAAAAAGTAATGAAAAATATAATGTATGTGTAAAAAAAATATGATAATCCATGAGTCCTCATCTTCTGTTTGCATGGTTTATTTTAAGAACATTAAGAAAGAAAGAGTGACGCAAATCATGTGAGCTCTTCACCCTCCCCATCTCCATCATCATTTCCAGGTGTGACGCTCTAATCTGGCACCGTCAGCCTTACCCTAACAGCTACCTACTGCTGCCAGTGTTCCCACCTGCCAGCACCTAATGCTGTTCCCACCTAAACAACCTTCCGCAATGGTATGAAATAAAAACAGACCAAAGCACATGCTACACAACCTAAGAGTGGCACGATCCAACTGAATGACCAAAGAGCAACCTGTAAATCTCCACAACACAACGCCCACATCATCCTATGGGGGGGTTATGGTAAGCACCCCCCACCCCACCCACTTCCTTTGCACATGCTGCTTCTGGAAGGGAGAAAACCCTTCTGCCAGTCCATCCCAGGGTCCCGGGTGACATTGGATGTCAGCGGGATGATAGGACCCTGACAAATCGCAAGTCAGTGTTCTGTCCTCTGGGCCTTTTGGCCAAGGGTGAGTGAAACGGTCGACTGGGAACAGAACCTGGAGTCTCGCTAGAGAGTCATCACATGGTTATTGCAGAAAAGCTCAGAAAAAAAACTAAAATAAGAATTATGCAAATGAACAATAACATAATAAAAAGTGACAAGAATTTCTCCTGTTCTTTTGAAAGTTTCTGGTACTTTGTTGGATGGCTAGATCACCCAAGTGCAGAAAATTTAAACTTAATTTTTCTATGGTAACCTAAGCCTTCTTCACAGTACGGCATACAAAGGAAAAGTTTAAAATATTCAGCTGAAGTAAGAAGTTTACATACACTTAGGCTGGAGTCATTAAAACACATTTATAACCACCCTATAGATTTTGCGTTAGCAAATTAAAATGGAAGGAAAATTATGTGGAGGACTGGGCAAAATCCCAGCAACTTATTGTGGAAGGCTACCTGAAACATCTGACCTAAGTTAAATAATTTGAGGGCAAAGCTACCAAATACTGACAAAGTATATGTAAACTTCTGACCCACTGGAATTGTGATATAGTGAATTAAAAGCGAAATATTCTGTCTGTAAACAATAACTGAAAAAATTACTAGTGTCGTGCACAAAGTAGATGTTCTACCCAACTTTGCAAAAATGGAATCTTTAATAAACGTTTATTAAAAAATGAGTTTTATTGATTTCAGCCTAAGTGTATGTAACCTTCCAACTTCAAATCTAAACATAAAAATACGTTACTTATTGGGTCCAGATTGGAAGGAGTTCACTGTAGGCTGAAAGTAAAGACGGCAAACTAAAACTTCAAGAAATATGCTTGGCCTCATAAAGTCAATGTGATCGTTACTTGTGTTACGGTTTAAAAACCCACAGAGATGGCATCTGATCCTGTGGAGCAGGAACACGAAAAGCTCAGCCTCACAGATAAGCCCCAGTCCCAAGTGGTGCAACGAGATACAGAGCCATATTAAGGGATGATCTTATTTAAGATGGAAGGCAGCAAAGGGGAGACAAACCCAACGCGAGGAGGCATCCCGAGCAGGCATTGGTTAGGCACCGGTAACCAGGACAACACATGTTCATAGCCTTATTTAATAAAACAGAGTTTACTTTACACACAGATGGAAGGGGCAGTGTTTCATGCTCTAAATCAGGGATAATCAACCTCAGGATGAAAGGGCCTACTCAAATGGTCTGTAATTGCATAAAAACACTGATATCAACTATAAAAAGGCAGCCGTATAATATCCGCACCTGCTCGAGTCATTTTGCTTTATTATCCCTGCTTAGGTCATTTATGGAGCAATAACAAGACAAAGACAGTGTGTAAACCCTGCACACCCCTTTTGTGATCAGGGCAGATCCCTCTTCACCTTTTCATTCATTGCCATTTCTGTGTGGCAGACATTAATGCCCAGGGCTGTGAGAGCAGGGCAGGAAGGCTAGTCGACTTTTGGGATGTGGCCTAGTGGTTTCGGTGCTCTTACCAGTCTGTATGGGGGTCATCGATGACCAGAAGAATCTTGGGCTTGCGTGGCACCAGCGTAGGCGGGGCAGTCGCAACTGGGGCTGGCTTGGAGGGGATGGTTGTGGGTGGGGCCAGCTTGGGGGAGATGGTTGTAGGTGGGACTGGCTTGGAGGGGGCAGCAGTGGGGAGGGCCGGCTTGGAGGGGACAGATGTTGATGGGGCCTGCTTGGAGAGGGCAGATGCAGGAGGCCGTGCATCGGGCTGTCCAGCACTCTGATTGTTCTGTGAGGGTTTGACCACGCTGGAGAAGGAGCTAAGAAAGGAGGAGGCAGAAGAGGACGAGACAGGGCCTACGCCAGCGTTGGAGCCCGGCTGGGGTGGTGGTGGTACAGTGGCAGGTCCATCCGGCCGCTGCAGGTCCATCATGTAGCCGTTGGGCAGGTTGGCCACAAAGCTACTGTCAGACAAACGCCTGCGCAGGTAGTTCATGGTGCGGGTGGGACGACGCCTTTCTGGGATGGATCACACTCCTGTGGAGACACCATGACATCAGCGTTCGATGGAGGAAATAGAGAGCAAAGTGCATGAAAGGCAAGGGAAAGCTGACCAACACCACCTACAGGCCCACTAGCATAATCAGTAACTGGAAGATATGCAAGACGTTCTTAAAAATCACATTTCATAAGCTGTTTGTTCTAGAAAAACCAGCAGATTTGTAACTCTAAACCAGAGAAAGAGAGTACTATCAAACCGAAAAGATTGAATATTTTCTGAAATTTGGATCTATCCAAAGAAAGAAATGAGAAATACATCACCTAAAATTGTACAGTCTAATCAAAACTACTATTATTCCAGTAAAATGAGAGTTTCATCTGACATTTTTCAGCAAACCCCATACAAATCACAGTAAGCAAGTCAACAGTGTCATCTCATTACAAATGGGATGTTGGAATAGCCTGAATAAAGGCAGGTATTCCCTTATAAATATATGTATTAGTTTTGATAATGGCCAGCACAGGTGTTTTGAACCTACAGCTAATCATACTTATTCACTTAATTAACTGCATAACACAACCATTAAGTGACTAAAAAAACAGTATACAGTGCAATATTAAGTATTCTTACAGACAATTCCCTCAAAACAACAAATGAGTTAATAATTAAACATTATGAAATCCATGCAGTAATGTCCAGGGAACTTCATATTCATTTTGATATGTTTAAAATTTAAAAATACCTATTAGCTGAATATCAGTCAATAAGTTTGCATGTTCTGAGATAAAAACCATTAAGCAGGGGTTCGAACCCCATCAAGCAATGTTTTGTTTACATAAGGGTTAAACATATGCTGTGCTGCTCGGGGAAGTAAGCCTTGAGATAGTACATAAAGTCATCTTGAATAAATGCGCATAGTGTGAAAGTGGAAACTCAAGGATACCGTGGAAGCATTGCGTGTGTATTTTGATTTAAACTGTTATCATAATGAGTTTGTCTGATACTCATTTCTCCATATGGTCACCGGCATGATGAGCACTGAGCACAAGAATCACCATGGGGAGACCTGAAGCCGCGTGATGGGGCAGAATGGAAGAGCAATGAACACACTGCTGTCAGAGAAGTGCCCTTCTCACATCCAGCAAGGGACGAGAGATGGAAGCCAGCACCCCACAGCCCTGAACAACGATTTTCACCCCTTGTGTATGTTTCTCCCAGGTACCCGGACACTTCCCACCATCAAAAAAGGTGCGATTATTGGAATCCCAAACTGGATAAGTGATTATGGTAAATGAAAGTTCTGAGTGTCGAGTTCTGCTGACCATTAACAGCAATGATCTGAATTTGATTTGAATGCTTTTCAAAAGCATATATATTCAAGATGAAAATGAAATACTATATCATACAGAAGAATAATTGGACGCCTATGTGTAAATTCTTAATAAGTACTCATATATATCAACTGCTGCTGTATAATAAGATTGAAGGTATGTCATAGAAGCGAAGAGGAGCTGTTCCCACCCCCGCTGGCCGGTTTCTCAGCATCATAGCACTAACTAGCAGCATGTTTCCCCAAGCAGTCAAAATCAGACAGCTAAAGATGCACCACTGCAGTAGTACTCACACTTGATGTGACGAGCTGTCAAGTCTATAGGTTTTTACTGCATTGTTGCACATCTGTAGTCCATTGTCTATTCATCATTCGCTAGTTAGTTGTCTTAATAGCTATTCTTGTGTTAGTTCCTCTTCACATGGGCTGTAGCTGAACGAGTGAGCTTTTCCAACTCACATGTTGCTCGTGACTAATAAAATTTCTTGACTGTTAAAAAAAAATAACTGATGGATAAGACAAGCTGGATATTCATAAAGATGCGGAGAGATTACCCAGAGGTTCCAGATACCTGAAGTGATGGAGAACCTCTCTCACAGCAGCGCTGCCTTTAATGCGCTTAATACCTGGCCTGGAGGCTTTCACACATAGGTCAAAGCAAGCTGACAGGAAATCGCATTTAAAACACGACAGGAAAATCGCACTGAAAGTTATTTACTGAGTCAGGGAATTCAAGTCTCGAAATTTACTGGCTATTTTATTAAGAACTGGGTTGATTGTGTATAATAAATGTCAATACTTTAAATACAGCCCTTTCATAACATAAAAATGAATCTTTCAAAAAGAAATAAGTATAAATATTACAAGAAAATATACTTGTGAAAATGAGCTGAGGGATCATAATTGTAGTGGAAAAACCAAATTAAAAACACAAAAACATATACAGCAACTGATAGAAGCTTAAATTTTCTTGGCCTGGCAAATTTTGTAATATTTTACCCAAAGCACATATTACTCTGCAGCAGTTCCCTCATCCCATTAAATTCACAAAACAAAAAAAGAAAAAAAAATGTGAGATTATTCTCAAACGTCATTTCTACATGCAAATTAACCTGAGACACTTGCAGAAAGGCTTGTGTACCTTAGAGCAGTTATGTACACCTCTGTTCAGGGTGGGTATAGAGCTGTCCCATGCGCCTGGTCCTGAAAGCCCCTCTTAAGGGACGGACACAGAAACCACCATTTGGCCCCAAAGCACCACCTTCTCACTTGGCTCAGTGTTTCTTCTTGAATGACAGCTAACCTCAATAATACCCAGTTAAAATAAAGCTCTCTGCGCTGACTGCCAGCTGATGCCCATGAGAGTGGGGATTAATGTAAGGGGCCTGCCTCAGTAACTCCTCCTGGCCGTACTTCGGGACCCAACAGGAGCACCCCCCAGCAGCTGTTCTGGTGCCGTCCCGTGCTCCTGCCCTGCTCTATAATTACAACACATGCCCCTGACACAGTAAATAGCATGCTGAGCTCTCTGCTCAATCTGTGTAATCAGGTACACAAACTCAACAGTCTGTACCAACACCAAGAAAAAGGCAGCATGACTTTGATCATTATTATCATTCCCCATCTATCTATATCCGCTTATCCAGGAGGTACAGGGCACAAGGCAGGGGACACCTCGGACGGGATGCTAGTCCATTGAGAGACACACATACTCACACAAGTTGGGCAATTTAAAGACACCAATTCAGAATTTACCCTACAAATCCAAATCGATGCAGTTTTTTATTAATGGTGTGAATGTCCAGACTGAATAATCTCTAAATAAAGAATTGCTTAAAATGTATATCAACTTCACTGACCTGTCATCAGTCATGACCTAATATGACCTTATGTTGAGCTGCTATAAAATTGATTAAATCACATCTGTAAGCTGTCAGTTAAAGTAACAAGAATAAAACTGGTTCCAGTAGCAGAACAGTCCAGAGCAGGTGACTAAGCTCTGCTGGGAAAACTGGTTTGGAGTCTGTAATATCCATCCCACACCCTCCTCTACTGGGCAAACAAGTACTGACACAATATAGGGTCTGCACATAAGTGAAAGCTTTGACATCTGAGGAAAATCTATGCAGCTGTGTGTGTTCTCTCAAAAGGCTACATGGCTGAATAGAAGCTTCGTTTCTGGGTGGTCATCAAGAACTCCTGGGTTCCAGACTTGACTTATTTTGGTTGCTATTCCATTTCATGTTATGATTAGCCTGACATCATGCAGAAACGGCCGCCACGATCCATAGTGCTTCTGCATCAGTACCATCATGTGACACCTTTGGTGCACAATAACCTAATTATTGTGACTCCACTGAAACTCTCTAGTGTGAGACTGACGATAAACTACAGTCACCCCCCCCCCCCATTTGTTGCTAAGCAACCATTTTTCCCCCCATTTTCTTCTATTATTTGCCACTGGACTTTGTGAGAATTAATTATTCACACATTTCTTCTGACTTGCACACAATGGTGGTGTTTTATTTTGCTCACCTATGGCAACAAGCTACTCACTGCTGCAGGGTCATGGTTTGACCTCTGACCTTCAATCCGCAGCCACAGGTCACATGAATTGGAAGAATTCTCGTGCCGACGTAAATTAAATTAAATACACATATATCAGCAGATCACTACTATTAGTTCCCATTGGATCAACCAATATTGCATTATCACTTCTCAGCACAAATCACTCTGTTATGGCCCTAGATGAGGGTCAGATATCACACACTTGCCAAAATCCTACACAGTTTGCAGTGTTTGGTAACATTATCCAGAGGTGGGGTGACCAGGAAGGGCATCCTCTGAGCCAACTGCAGTTCACAGATGCGTCAACATTTTTACACATGAGTCAGACACATGTAAAAAATGTACGTATTCAACAAACACGGAGGTCATTTTTATGATATTGCTGTCATCGTATATTAACCTCCAAATTCATATAAACTACTGATATAAACTACTAATAAATACAACAAAGTTTCACAAGTTTAAAAATCACTAAATAGCACAAATACAGTAATACAGACGCATGAAGCACAAAGCAGTGTCTGCATAATGTGACAATTATATGTCATCAAACTCTTCTCATTGCGGTGTGAGCAAGTCTGTCATACTAATGTACCAACTACCCCCATTCTGATTAGCATTTACCCTTAGGAGTAACCTTCATCAGCCACAAAACCCCTAACATAGCTTGCAAAAAGGCAATTTTAAAACTGGATGGATGCAAGAAAAACAAAACATGTACCTTTCATATCAACACAAATGTTCAAAAGACTCCCTTCATAAGCAGCCTAACAACAAATCTAGAAGCTCAGATAATTTTGCAATTACTCAAAAGAGTAACGTTAAATTAGCTTATAGTGAAGAGTACTAAATCAGAGTTTTAAAGGATGGGATTAATCAAATGCAGCAAATATCATTAGAAGAAATGAGGCATTATTAAAGAAAGATATTGAGGAAAGACATATAGAAATTTGAAGCGGCAGTGAGAGTGCGGTTGCATTCGTTGCATATCGTCTGCGTTTTTTGTTAGATCACGTCATGGTCATAGGATCAGACCAACCTGAACGTCAACGTCAAATGTCCCGAATGAAAGCGAAAAGCAGGTGCAATCATGTTATCATATCCTTGCATCAAAAGTGTTTATAATGCATCGTGGCGATTTAACAGAAATTTTTGTGGAAAAAGGCATTCCTTGATAATCAGGGAATAAAAACCCCGAGGCAGTATGTCTGTAATGTAAGGTGTGTGAAGGACCTTTAGCTGCGTCCTCCACTCGAGCCATGTGCCAGCACTGGTCTGCAGCAGATCCGCATCGCAGTCACGCTCTCAAAGCGGCGTTTCCACCTTAGCCTACGACAGACCTAAACGCCGCTCATCTAGCAGGAACAGACATTCAACTTTTCTGACTTTAATCCATTTTTCATCCTTAACAGAAAATATGACTGCCTGTTATTAGTATTGTTCTTGTGCCGTGGGTGTGACAAAAAACATACAGGATCTTAAAAAGTGCTAGCAAACTACTGTTTTCCGAAAAAAAAAAAAAAATGATGCATCTAGTTTTTTTTGGGGGGGGGGGGGGTAACCCAGAGGTATTTTCAACAAGTGCCTCCCCCCACCGGCACATCTGAGTAACCCCCCAAACCCGCGCCGGCTCCTGTCGCATTGGATACATGCAATCCATGCAGGTATCCGACTGCTTTGTCATATTTTAATACACTTGGCAGAGAATATTAGTCATTGTCTTTCGATCGGGTACAAAGAAATACCGGAGCGATGTCAAAAAATGACCCTTTACCTAAGAATCACCTCAATATCTGATAATATACTTGATCAATACCTACAACTGTGAAAATAAAGATTTATTTGTACATTGTATTAAACATCAATACAGCGGTGCCACGTTAGACATTGACAAGCAATCGCTTTCGCTTACGAAAAAGTCATGCCAGCGACTGAGACCTTCTGTTAACCCGATCGTGCAATTAACGCTCCAGATCGACTAATAATGCCAAAGTCAGCGCTTTGCAATGCTTTAAGAAACGCTTTAACAAGTATTTTGTAAAGGGATGCCCTTATTTACCTGTCTTTCGGGGCTCTCCGCCGCCTCCCAGCTGAACAAAGCAGGCTGGAGACGCGCTCGGTTTATTGCCTTCATTCATGCTGCCGGCTTCTCATTGGCCGCATCGTATCTGAAATTAAAAAGACGCCCCTAGCCCCCACCCCATTCAGTCCTACAAATATGGCATTAATATTTAAACAGCGCTAAAATTAGGTAATGTCACGCACCTGCTGTTGAATAGCCGAACTGTTACCAACCTTTTACCAATCATACATTGTCTGCAAGTACATCAACGACTTTATTATACATTACTGCCGAAAGGGCTGTTATAGGATATGTAACAGTGACTGAAGTAAGTATTGCAATAGGGTCTGCATCCCTTGTTTAAAGTCTGTTACTGTATTGTAATTAACATCCTGCGGCCACAGAATAATAATGTTCGCCTAGGCCTACGCATGAAGGTTATCCGAAGTATTATTTCATATTTATAAGAATATCCTTCAGGGCCCACAGCTGAGCTCTTACATGCTATTCTATTATTATATTTTTCTTTTCCTGCTGGTCCATTAGCTTCAATGACTGCTCAATCGATGGGTACACTAGCTATTTGATGTATGTCCTATGATGTAAGGAAGTGGTGCACTAATTCAATTTGCCCTTTCCTCAGGCCCCCACTAAAAGCCAAGGTTTCTAGACCAGTATAATCACCAATTAATTGAATTGTACTGTTTGTATTCAGGGTGGTTTTGAAAAATTGCCCTGAGCTGAAAAATTGCCACGGGCAAAGTAACTTATACGCAAATTTAATATTAATGTTAAAATAATGATGAGGTTATTTTATATTTTCCATCTATCCATCTTCCAACTCTTTATCCTGCACAGGATCATGCGTAGGAATAATATATCCAGACAGCATCTGCATGAGGCACCCACATCACCTCAGGTCTTCTCAGTCCAAAGAAGTAGAGGCTCTATTCCAGAATTGTAAACTTCTTACCCTATCATGAAGACTGATCCCAGCAACCCTGAAGAAAAACATCATTTTGGTCACCATGGTACTTGCAACCGTCTTTTTTTGGCCCCCGGTGGGGTCCAGGAGAGGGCCCAGGAGGGAGGCAGGGCCAGCTTTAGCTATAGGAACAGTAGGTAGTTGTTAGGGACTCCGAGTTACCTACTTTGCAGAGGACGTGAAATGATCCTTTCTTTTCTTGATGAGGGCATCCGAGTTAAGCGTTGCCTAGGGCCCCTGAAAAGACCCAGCCCTGGTGAGAGGAGAAGCACATCATGGTGGCCCAGAGGAAGTAATTTTCCATCCATCCATTTTCCAGAACCGCTTATTCCATTCCGGGTCGCGGGGGGTCCGGAGCCTATCCCGGAGGCTGCGG
>JAAGVU020000001.1:29521027-29542335 GCA_011763525.2 Mormyrus iriodes
CTTATGCCCTGTGATGGCACTCTATCCAGAGTGTTCCCCTGCCTTATGCCCTGTGATGGCACTCTATCCAGAGTGTTCCCCTGCTTTATGTCCTGTGATAGACTAGCACCTTACCCAGAGTGTTCCCCTGCTTTATGTCCTGTGATAGACTAGCACCTTACCCAGAGTGTTCCCCTGAGTTATATCCCGTGATTGTCTGGCACTCTATCCAGAGTATTACCCTGACTTATGTCCCATGATGGACAAGCACCCTATCCAGATCGTTCCCCTGACTTATGCACCATGACAGATTGGCATCCTGTCAAACGGGTTCCCCTATCTTATGACTGTGCTTGCCTCCACATTATGTTGTATTGAATAAGCGTTTGGAAGTTGGCTGTACTTATAGAAAAGAAAGAAATATACAATCTCATCTTACCTCCATTTCTGCAGCTACCCCAGATATAGTAAGCACAGATATCTGTTTTTTCTAGAAAAGGGAGATTATTGGGAGATTATTGGCACATCAGAAATAAAGAGTCAGAGTTAACCCTTTACACTTAACCAGCAATTATGTCGTGAAAAGAAACATTTGTTGTAGCATTATAATAATGAACCTAACTAATTTTTAAAGTATGTAAACTACTGTACATATAACAGAAACTGACTCATTACAGCAAAGCTGCTTTTTTTAATACTAAAGTTTCAAAAGTTTTGAGTACAAAAGTTGTACTGTTGCAGCCTCTGAACAGGCAGGTATCAGTTGTGTCCCAATTCAGGGGCTGCAGCCTTTTAAGACTGCATTCGAAGACTCAATGCATCACAGCGGCAAGACAAGGCCGTCCCATTTCGAAGGCTCCTTCATGTGCAGTCTATAAACGCATCTTTCTTTTCCTTGCCCAACCTATCTCACGATTCATTGTGCCGATTTTTAGAAGGACGTGGCCTACAAAGTACTCCGAAGGTATATGCAATTGATCTTGTTTTCTCGGCAAAAGAATAACACATTTCTAGGCTGCATTTGAAAGAGGCTTTGAAATGGGACAGCCTTGTCGCCCCACTGTGACACCTTCAGTATTCGAATGCAGAATTAGATGGATGCACCCTCTGAATTCGGACACAGCTAAAAGTCTTAAGCGGTGCACTTGTAACTGGGCATCCACTGGAAGCTCAGCCTAGCCATACTTATGCCTAGTCGACTACTCAAGAGCCTGTATGTTTCTAATGTGCTATTTGTCTTACTAGCATGTCGCTTTAGACAAAAGCTTCTCCTAAAAGTAAATGTAAATGTGCTGCACTGCGATTCATGCAGTACCACTGAAATGCTTTAAAATTGCAACCAGTTACAATAAATTATTGTCATATCGCCCCCACTAATCAGAATATTGTTATAACTGCTGCTGCAATTATACATTCCTCGTTTGGCATCCTTGTGCTACTTGTAATCCTCATTAATGTACTGCTCAACACTTTGGGCTGGTTGTAACTATCAGTTGCTCTGTGTTTTTGAATATTGTCAGCATCTTTTGGTTTTTGAAAAGTGCTTTATAAATTTATTATAATGATGATGGTGTTTATTATTATTATTATTATTATTATTATTATTATTATTGCATGATTTGGAAGGCTTTCATACATATGCCTAATGAGTATTACAGTACAGTGGTTACTGTACTTGCAAAATATTTTAATCTGAACATTAGCTTTAATAACCTAATTCTCATCATCACTTGAATGGGTCTGCCTCAGGACCTTTCTTTGGCACTCCCTCTTCACCAGCCTCCTCCTAAATCTTCCCATTTTGTTTTTTAAGATAATCAGCTATAGACTACTTCAGTTTTTGAAACACATTAACACCACAGCTAAAGGGATTGTTTTGCCCGTTTTATCATTAGTGCATGAATACATATGTACTCCTGCGTGGAAGTAGGGAGAGACCAACTCAGAAAAAAGACACACAGGCAAGGAAGAAGAACAAAAAAATGTATCATGTGTTACTTACCTTTATTAAGTGGGCTGCCAGTCAATGAATCTACATCCATGCAATGCATGTTCCGGTAGGTGAACACCATGGTCCGAATCAGCTCTTTTGGTACTCCTGTTTCCTGCAGGACCCTCAGTGGGTGAGGCTCGAAGAAATCATGTGACTTGGAGCAGTCTCTGCCTGCCTGGCAGGTGCCCTTTATGTACTTCTCACAGACATGGAGTCTTTTACAGCTCTCCTTGTTGGGGCAGCATCCATACTTGCCAGCTAGTTTGTTGTATGTAAAGCATACCTGAAAAGAAAAGAAAGTTAAAATCATGCAAGATTGCAGGTTTTACACAATACCATGTTACAAGCTGAACTGCATGAAAACCATGACAGAATCCTAGAGGGAAATAAAATGCTGATATGTGAAACCAGAAATAATTATTAAATAATAATAAATACAGAAGCGTGAGGAGTGATGCTACAAACTACAGGGCATATTTGTGATGAATCATGAAAAATTTGAATAGGCAAATATTACCAGTGGAATGACTTTTAAGGTAAGAAACAACTGTATGCTGTCAGCATGTTTCAGAAAGTAAGCAATCTTTAAAAATCAGACCCTGTCACTCAGACACAGCAAAAGATGTCCTGGTACCGTTTAGACTAAATAGCATGCATGACGAATTGTAGCCTCATAGGCACCTAGATCTTTATCCCTGCCTATTTTTTATGAGTTCAACATGTTGACTATGAGTACCAAATGTTGGCTTACCGTCTAAAATACTGCAATATGCAAATATGAAAATATGCAAATGAACAGTAACACAATAAAAGAACAAGAGGAATTTCTTTGTTTCTCCAAAAAGTTACTGATATCTTGTTGGATGGCTAGAAGAACACAGCTTCAATTCCCAAACTTCTCCTCAGGGGCACTTTAGCAATTCTATATATTTGTTAAATTTCACCACCAGTTCGCTTAATTAGCTTAGTTAAATAGATCGTTGAGGATTAGCTAAACATGGTATGCAAGTGACTCAGGCAACAAATACATTGGTATATTGGATGGCTAATGCAAATACTTGGGAGACTTTAGGAGAGATGGCTAAGGTGTTGGCTAAGCTGACACATTTTGACAGACATTCAAAAAACATTATCCCAATTAATCCAAACATTAATCCAATAATAAACATTTGTTTTACATGCTACAATAAAAACTGCAGGACTTTGCAAAAGTCTTAGGCAAAGACAATAATGTTTAAGTGAGCTTCATTACCCCAACATTAAAATGATTTAATCATGGTTTTCTTTGGCAACCTAAGACTTCAGCATAACACTGTATGCTCAGGCCTGCATCACAGAGTTGGGAGCTGTTGGGCAGAGTTACCGGAGGCAGAATGGCAGTGTCATTCTGGAGTAGCAGAGTGCAAAGTTCTTTCCTGCTCAGGTCTTGGAGGAAGTTCACCCTCAGCACTCTGGCGTTGTGTGGAGAGTCTAACGGCTCGCAATACTCACACATGTGCCTACGGTTGCAGCACAAATAGGAATAATTTACACACTGGCAAATTAGTCTAGCATATATGTTACCAATGTCATATCTATGAAATGAAATGATTTTAATGAAGGCTACATCCATTCATCATTTGCCCATCCATATACTGTTATCTTTCAATTTATTATCCAATACATTCTCATGAGGATGTCACTCACTCAAAGGGCACACACACAATCAAACACTATGGACAATTAACAGATGCCAATTCACCGGACTGCATGTGTCAAGCATGCAGCAGAAACCAGAGTACGCAAAAAAATCCAGAAACATGGAGAGACACACAGAGCACACACAGCAGGGATGCTTAAAGCTACAGTAAACATAAATATTCATATATACATATGAGCTTTCCATATGTACATGCTGCTGCCACCAATGAGTCTGTAAAGGAAAGGAAGGTCAGGTTTAGTCTGCAGGATCATCAACTGTGGGGTGTGAAGTGACCCAGCTAAACCCTGAAGTGGGACCAGCTGCATTTATAACAATAGAAGTTAAATGGCTCCACTTGCTTGGAAGTGAATCACTTGTGAAAACACAGGATCGTTCTGAGATTATTAGCAACATATAGTTGTTCTATATTGAATAACATAAGTAGCTTGCTTAAAAATAACGTGATCTAGTTACTCTGAACATTATATGAACATGCTGGTGATGGTAACTATTTCACAAGTTACCTTTAACTACTTATTCTGAACAGGGTTGAGGACAGAACCTGACAAAGGCAGCACAATGTACATAGCAGCCTGAATGGGATACTATGCCAACACAGGACATGTTTTGAACTCCTGACCCTTAACTAATTTGTTGTTAATCCAAAAATAATTATCTCCAGTAATTTTAAATCACTTACCCTGGTCCATTTTCACAACACCCAAAAAGAAAATCCTTGCATAAGTGCAAATTGTTGCACTGAATACATTCCACCTTTGTACATAATCTGACTTTAGTTTTGGAAATGACCATTTTCTTCCTGTTGAAATTGGCGACACAAAACAGATCTCGGTTTTGCAAGACCATCTCGAAAATGCCTTTTAAATCCATCATTCCGGATCCGATATCAGCCAGTTCACCGAAATCCAGGGCACCATGGTTGCTGCAAATTATTTTTGTTATGATAGACTCAGTCATGTTGAAGATTTTATATATATTTTTTGTGCGTAGCTCTTCGTTTGATTAAGGAAAAGTCCACTCTGTGCAAAATGTAAAGGATAATCACATAAAGAGAGCCCTACTCAGTTAATCATTAAACTCAAAACATAATACTACGTAATAACAGCCTGTCACAGGATCGGCCAGGTGACGCACAAAATTAAACACACAAAGTTATGCCTTAGTGTTGCTGTTATTTATTAACCTTTATTGTTAATTATATCTGGCAGACAACTCCACTTTTTCCGGAACTGAATCCTACCAGTTTGTCCAGAAACGAAACCAACCAGTTATGGTGTTTTGATATTCTACCCATTACCTTGAATCATAGGCTTGTTTAGCTCAGATGATTTAACAAGAATTTTAGCCCCAGATATTATAAGATCCAGGCTATACTACTGATCTAAATACTTTGCTCTCAGAATATATTATTCCACAGTCTGTAGTATTGCAATATAATTGGCCAGTGTACCCTTAGTGCTGGGTCCCCCAACCCCCTGGTAAGCTTCCCAATGTCCTTGCGCCTGGAGCTTGATAAATACCACCTATGCATTTCTCTTTAGATTGATCGGTGATTTCACTATATATGGAAAAGTTTAAAAGATGGTTTGTACTTGTTATAAAAAGGACTTTCTCAGTTTCTGTGTTTTAGGCAGTTGTTTTGCTGCGGAACTAAGGATTACACACTCAAATGTGACCCAACTCCTTCATCAGCAAAGTAACCCCAGATCATGATACTTACACAACTGTATTGATGGCGCTAACCACAAATGCAGAACTCATGCATTCCCCCACCCCCCCCCACCTTAGTGCTGAACCCAAATATTTCGAATTTTGACTCATTAATCCACACAATCAAAAAATAGGGTACAGGCCTGGTACAGTTTTGTTCCCCAAGGTACAAATAACATTAATGTACCCCCAGTGGCACGAAAATATTCATCATTCATTCCTGTACCAGTCATTACCATTCATAGGTACATTTACCTACAGTCTCAAACTGGCAGACTCTGGCGGATCTAGTCCTAATGATAGGTAATTGTACTCTGAAAGGTACAAATTGGTACTTTTTTCTGACAGTGCATAAGAGTGATGTGCACTTTAGTTTACAGGCAAGTGGCAACAATTCATATCACAGAGAGTCCTAATTCTGATTTCAAGCAGGTGTACTCAAATTTCTGCCTGGTGCTGTGAATTAGACATTTCCACTTTATCAGTTAAAAAAGATTATATATATAACATTTTGTGGAGTCATTTGGCAATCTGGTAAAAAGTGACGTTTTCTGTAAAACCTTCCATCTGTCCTGGATGCATGGCAACCACCCGCCTGAAACTGGCCAGGTGATAACAGCAATCAGAAAGCAGAGTGGTTCTTGGTTCTGGGAGTGGTGTTTATCATGTGGGTTGGTCCTACTGATGCTTTTCCCAACAGTGATATTATTAATCTGCCCACTGTCCAAACAGCATTAATGTATCCCCAATGGTAAATAAATGTTCCTCAGTCTATTTCTGTACCTTAAAGGGTACACTTACTTATAACTACGGTACAATTGGCAGACCTTTGAGGGTACAGCCCCAGTGACAAGTAATTGTACCCTCAAAAGTACAAATTGGTACTTTTTTTCTGATGGTGCGCCAACAAAGGGATATGAATCCACAACATTCTGGGTGCTGTCACAGAGCTCTAACCCACTGCTACACATAAATGTTTTCATTTGAATCACAAATGACCAGACTAAAGTTACTTTGTGCACATGCTGATTATATCTAGTGAATTGGAGAAAAACATCATGATTGAAAAGGAGGACAGTTATCAACAATGTGGAAAGACTCAATAATCACAACCAATGAAGATTCAAGTGAATGAAGAACAGGCCTTGTTAGATCATGTGATGTACCGAAAGAAGGCTTAGAAGACTGATTTCTCCTTCATAAAACATAGATACCTGTTTAACCAAGACAATACTCAGCCTAATACTGGTTCTGATATTTACCAGTATAATTAATCCAACAGTATTTGTATATTTGTTTCACTGCCCAACATTTAACAGTCTGGAGAAAATAAACAGAAATAAAGTTGGTTCTCCATCAACCACAGATTTCTGGCAGCACAAATAAGTAAACAAGAAAATATTTTAAAAGCCAAATGGAGGAATTTATAATTCTGTCTAAGGCAAAAAGGTTTCCCAGCCAACTTTCAGAATATTACAAAGAAAAAAGTAACACTTCTTCTTCTTCAGCTAAAATAAAAGTCTGGTTATAAAGCCTTTACTACAATTTGTCAGATTATGAAACCTTCATCTAAGTCAGTGTTGACTTGTTATTACGTGAAAACTCATGAACTTGTATCCCTTTTACTTCCTTGGTTGGTACTGAGGCCCCCATATTATCCTCAGCAAGGTGAACAGTTTAAAAAAATCCAGAGAGATCGCTTATAAGATTTTAATAAAATATAACTGATTTTAAATATGCTTAATAAAGGATATCTGATCTTAAATATCTCTGCTCTGTTCGTTTGTAGAAAAACTAATCTTAAAAAAGCCCTTTAATACTCTTATGAAATCCATAAATTATTTCTGTCAATTGTCATATTTCAAATTCACGTCAGTTCTCAGTTCTATGATTTCCACCAAGATGCAATGATTTACTGTTGACGACAGGTGGCGCTGTTTTCCAGCATACTCAAATGAGTCTGCATCTTAATAAACATATATTCTGTTTTAGCTATGACATATATGACAGCTATGACACACACATACACACACACACACATGGGATGAATGATGAACTGAACTGAAACACCTGGTTTTAGGCCACAATAATTTATAGTAGCCAATACAGCATCATTTCATACTGGGAGTGACATATACAAGCCCTGCACAGTGGCCAGAGGGATTTTGAACCATTCCTCGTGCAGAACAGTGGCCGGGTTACTACGTGATTCTGGTGGAGTGAAACATTTCCTGACTCGCTCGTCCAAAACACCCCAAAGTGGCTCAATAATATTCAGATCTGGTGACTGTGCAGGCCATGGGCGATGTTCAGCTTTATTTTCATGTTCATCAAACCACTCTGTCACCAGTCTTTCTGTGTGTGCTGGTGCATCATCATCCTGATACATGGCACAACCATACAATGTTTCAACCATTGGGTGAACATGGTCTTCCAGACTGGCTCAGTGGTCCTTGGCATTGACGCATCCATCTATCACAAGTAGTGGGCCTAGGGAATGCCATGATATTGTTGCCCAAACATCACTGAACCACCCCCGTGCTGCACTCTAGGTATGCAACAGTCCGGGTGGTAAGCCTCTTTGGGGCTTCTCCACACTCCGACTCTCCTGGATGTAGGAAAGACAGCGATGATGGATTCATCAACCATCAACAATACATATTTTACATTGTCCACAGCCCAGGATTTGCGCGGCTGGCACCATTAAAATTGATGTTTGGCATTGGCACGAGTGACCAAAGGTTTGGCTATAGCAGCCTGACCATGAATATTGAGCGTGTGGAGCTCCTGATAAACAGATTTGGTGGAATCTGGAGAGTTGAGGTGTGCATTTAATTCTGCAGTAAGTAGGGTAGCTGTAGTATTTTCTGGATACAATCCGGGTGCCTGGACATTCCTTTCAAACAGCTTTTTCTTGTGTCCACAGTTCCTCCAGGTGGATGTGATCCATCCTTCGTGGTGGAGTGCCAAAATTTCCCTGGATGCCGTGACTCTCGATACACCACAAAGACTTGCTGTCCTGGTCACAGATGTGCCAGTGTGACATCTACCAACAATTTGTCCTCTTTGAAACTCTGATATGTCTCCCATTATGTTGTATGGATTGCAATATTTTATGTACAGCTATGCTATTGCTCTGCTAATTCAACCTTCACACTCTCCTCTTACTGATGGAATGTGCAATCAGTGAAGATTGGCCGCCAGGCAGCGCATATATAAGCGTGAAACCTCAAACACTATATTGGTCAGCATTGGCTTTATTTTCCAACCTCTGTGTGCGTGTTCGTGTGTGTATATACACATATATATGTTCATACGCACACACACATATATATGTATGTATATATATATGTATGTATGTATGTGTATATATGCACATGCATACATACATACACATATATACTCATATATACATATACGTGTACAATCTGAAACATTGGCTTACATCAGTTGTGCCAGTCAGACAGGCACATGCATTTTAATAGTGCAGCGAGGCCACCTGCTCTTATATTTCCCAGAGCGTCGCTTTACGCCCCGCGCTGCAGAGCCGGGCTTCCCCGTGGCGCGGGCCCCTTTAAGGGGGCAGTGCCGCTGGTTGGGGGCAGCGCCGCGCAGCGCCCGATCCGCCTCATCTCTGCCTAAAATCAATGAGAGCTGCCCGATCCGCCGTTTCTGCTCTCAGCCTTTTCCAGGAAGAAACTAACGGCGGGGCGCGATGGGCCGAGTAATGAAAGGAGGAAACGGAGAAGTTCAATTTGTCCTTTGTGAACAATGGCCATAGACTGGAAAAATCCTCAGCAATCAAAATGGCCTTGCATGCTTTTTAAATGGATCGCGACCGAAATTCAGTAATAGTGTGTTTATAAAGGATTATTTTATAAGGGAGAACAGGGGAAAAGTGGGGAAAGGGAGAACTTCCTGAATTAAGAAAAACATGGTCTGAACCTCCATGCAATGTACATTGAAGATATTTGCGGATTCTTCATATCCGATGTATTTTATTGTATCTAATCCTCATACGGAAGGATAATATTACGGAGGGACGCGTAATTATTGTTATCTATTGCAGCAAGGACTTTTGATCGTGCTGTTTGTGTTCTTACACAAGGCTCGGTAAGTGACGTGCTCGCTTAATTCCGCTTCACCGTCCAAACTGACTCCTTACAGTCTCCATACTGTGCATTTTGACATTAAACTGCAACAGGCTCTGCTCAGATTGTTAAAAAGTAAGCTTTGTGACTGTATTAGGAAAGGTACTTTTACGCTGTAGAAAATGCCATTGCGACACGGTTTCTTCTTTCGGTTTCATGGATCTTGGTGTGTACCATATACCGTAAGCAGTAATACATCCTCCACACACTTTGTGGATCACAGTCGGTGTCTGAATGACAGCTTGCGAGTGAGTTTACATCCTCTGTTATAAGCCTTCCTATTATGTTTGTTCAGTTTCTTTGTGGTTCAGTTGTGATTTTACTTAGTGTTTTTAACTAGTCTCATTGTGCAATCAGGAACTCCATATCATCATCCTCCTCCAGACGTCCACACTCACCTTGACCCTGTTTCCCACACCAACACATAGCTGAAATCCAGCGGAATTTAACGGAGAATCTAAAGTTTAGGGTTTCATTTGGACCAAATCGTAGAACGTCACTCATTTGTTGTTGTATATTTGTCATAAGCTTACACAGTTGTATATTCTAGGCAGCAGGTGACTGAATATAAACTTGCGAACTCTTCTATGTGATGAGGGCCCTTGTTACAGTTTTGGCTTGATTGCTATTCAGCCTTTTATAGGAACAGAGAAAATAACGTTTGCTACATCAGGTATTAGAGAAGTTTTCTATATTTATTTTACCGCATAATTTATGTACAAGTTTCAGAGCAGTACATTATCAGTAGTTCCGCAGTCCCGCTGGCTATCACAGAGCTGCTAATCCACAGGGGGAACTCCACTGTCCAGCTTGTAGCTGCGCTTTGGTGTGTGTGTGTGTGTGAGAGAGAGAGAGAGAGACAGAGAGAGACAGACAGACAGACATAGTGAGAGTGTGCTGTGGTACACTGCCACTCCATTTATGCTACTGCACCATATACATTGTGTTGCTTCGCTGGCTCATCACAAATCTAATTTAGCTAATATGGATGGAGAGTAGTTTTGAATCTAATCTACTTAGAAAGAAATTATCCATTATATAAAATTGTGTTTCTTTTGAACTGTGTGTGTGAAATTAATGTCTGTAGTGATTGTTAGGAACCTATATTGCACAGAATCAGGCTGTGATTATTTGTTGAGGCGATTAGAGGTTCATTGTTCCGTTTGTAATGGTACTGTGTGGTACCATTCTTTTTTTCACTCTGGCTACTGACCATGCAGTCCTCTGGACCCCATAGGAGCACCTGTTGATTGGGTTTTGTTCATTATGGCACAGCAGGAGGTAGTCCAGTGTTCAGTCAGGGCATCTTCTCATCAGATGGATTGGTCAAAGGGGGCTGATATTGTACCTGTTAACCATGCCAAGTACTGGCTGGGATGCATTCCAGCAATGTGCAGGAAAGAGAAAAAAAAAAAATATATATATAAATAATCTCAGACATTATTTTTGTTATATGTTAAACTTGTATATGAGACTGAAGTTCTTTTAAAGATGTTTTATATAAAATATACCTGGAAAAATGTAAGCGTACAGGTAGACCAAAAGTTAGATAGACCTAGTATTCATAGTTAATTATGGCAAAACACTGGGTAGGGATTATTTATCTATTAATTAGTTAGTTGTAAGATGGCCTGATTCACATAAATCAGTTATAATATTCAGCATTGTGAAGTATTCACACACTATATGGACAGAAGTATTGCGACACCTGGCCATTACACCCACAAGAACTTTTGACATCCCATTCTAAATCCATAGGCATCAATATGGAGTTGGTCCCCCCTTTGCAGCTATAACAGCTGCCACTCTTCTGGGAAGGCTTTCCACAAGATTCTGGAGTGTGTCTGTAGGAATTTCTGCCCATTCTTCCAGAAGAGCATTTGTGAGGTCAGGCACTGATGTTGAGCTCGAAGGCCTGGCTCACAATCTCCATTCTAGTTCATCCCAAAGGTGTTTTATTGGGTTGAGGTCAGGGCTCTGTGTGAGCCAGTCAAGGTCTTCAACACCAAACTCTCCCAGCCATGTCTTTAAGGACCTTGCTTTGTGCACTGGGGCACAGTCACACTGGAACAGAAAAAGGCCTTCCCCAAACTGTTCCCGCAAAGTTGGAAGTATAGAATTGCTCAAAATGTCTTGGTATGCTGAAGCATTAAGAGTTCCCTTCACTGGAACCAAGGGGTGCAGCCCAACCCCTGAAAAACAACCACATAGCCTTATCCCTCCTCCAATAACCTTTGCAGTTGGCACAACACAGTCAGGCAGGTAGCACTCTACAGGCATCCACCAAACCCAGACTACCAGATAGAAAAGCGTGATTCATCACTCCACAGAGTCCAGTGACAGCATGCTTTACACCACTTCATCCAACGCTTGGCATTGCACTTGGTGATGTGAGGCTTGCATGTATCTGCTTGGCCATTGAAGCCCATTCCATGAAGCTCCTGGTGCATTTTTAGGGCTGGGGTTCATGCCAGAGGAAGTTTGGAGCTCTGCAATTAGTCAGTGGAGCATTGGTGACTTTTACGCACTATGCTCCTCTGCACTCAGTAACACTGCTCTGTTACTTTACCTGGTCACTTTGTGGCTGAGTTTCTGTTCCTAAACATTTCCACTCTGCAGTAATACCACTTGCAGTTGACCATGGAATATCTGGCAGGGAAGAAATTTTACAATCTGACTTATTGCAAAGTTGGCGTCCTATGACTGTACCATGCTTGAATTCACTGAGCCCTTGAGAATGACCCATTCTTTCACAAATATTTGTAAACCTGACTGCATGGCTAGGTGCTTAATTTTATACGCCTGGGGCAACACATGAATTAAATGATCAAGAGGTGTGTCCCAATACTTTTGTTCACACACGTGTCTGTGTGTGTAGTATAAAATTTATATCATCAAACACTAACCTCTTAAATGATTTCAAGTACTGGATCAATCTCAAGGCCTGAACAAATGTCTTGTACTTTGTGATTTTGCTCTTGCATGATAAACAGGAATGGTGTGTCCTGTAATAGCCCTGTGCTACAGCATTAAGAGCTTTGAGTTGATATTTGAAGTTGAATTCTTTTCTTAAGCGGACCTCCACGTTGCAATTTTCCTGTTGCTGCGGGATCAGCTGCCGCCTGTGAAGAGCATGTGGCCTGCTAGATATGCCTTTTGTTTCTGTATCTCCTTGGAGCAGGAAGGGATCCCATTTCAACCTCTTAGTGAGTGCCCTGCCAAACTGCACTTCCTCCCCCGCCCATGCGCCAGCATTGCAGCCGGCCAGCCGGATGGAGGAAGGGCCCGCTCGCCTGCCGGCACACCTGCGTGAGTACACATACACGCACAAACACGCACACACCTGCTCGTGCGTAGCATGCGCGTAGCGCACGAAATGTACAGTAACAGACTCGCTTGATGACCCATCAGGACAGTGTTCCTGAACGTCAGCCCCACTATGTGCTCTTGATTTAATTTCTGTCACTCCTAAACTAGAACTACATCGATGTCTCTTTGTAATTCTGCGTGGCTGCTTGGAGGACATGCCTTGGTTAGACCTGGAATGTACAGAAAAGCAAATATGAATGAGTGATCATTTATCAAGGGTTCTGTGGGGGTTAACTTTTGACTGCATTTGACAATGTTTAGTCTCCCTCCCTTTTTACCTGTGACCTGTCCATTAGTTTTAAGACCTTTGAGGAAGCTAGTTAACCTAAGATTGCATCAAAAAATAGGAATTCATTTGTGGCTACAATGCAAAGATTCCTACTTGTGAATTTACTATGCAACTCAGTGTGGTAGCAAATAAGAAACCAACATAAAAGCAAATGAATTCCTTCCTTCTGTCTGTTTCTGCCGGCCATGGTGATCATGAATGTTTCAGTCATGTTAGATTGCGGTTTCATTGCAGTAGATGCATTTATGTGTATTTCTTTAAAAGTACATTTTCATTTGCATACCTATTTACAGCTGTTAGGAGCTATTACTATAAATATACTGAACTTGGCATAAAGTCATAAATCAGCTGTGATACATTTCTCTGTTTCTGTTTTGCATGAATAACTAGCCTCTTGGAAATCAGTTTGATATAGTTGCACTGTATAAATAGATTTTTTTTTTGCATTCATATTTTTAAATGCATTTTTATGTGTAAATGAGTGCTGCATATATACCTAAAGCAAGGTATCAAGATAGTTTTTATGAATAAAGACTGTACAAGAATTTCATTGTACTGTCCACCTAAAAATAAGTTACTTGAACCTTGATTTAAGACATTGATGCAATAAATAAAAGTTTTAAATACATATATATCATAAGGAAATAAAAAATGAAATAAAGCTGAATTTGAGCAATGGCCTTGAAAGTTTAATATGAAAAATGGGCAACTTTGCTTTGAAAAACGGCCAGGAAAACCAGCTTCACCGTCCCGGCCTCTTGTGCTTCACTTTTGTATGCGTGACACTTTCACTCCCAGTGCATGGGAATAAAATGTTAGAGGTGCTTTGGACTGCCCCCCCCCCCCCCGCCAAATCCACAAAGAACTGTAATCTAACAGCTGGCCATAGCAACAGAAGTGGCGATACAGCCCGTTAAAGTGTGAGGAAGTCGCAGCTGTGCCCGTCGTTGTTTTTTCTCGGTAATCTCATCTGCGGGGCTTGACCACAGATCTCAACTGGGGACTTTTTGTTTCTGCAGCTTTCGCTGGTTCGGCGGGTTTACAGCCCATACTCATGCACCGATGGCATCCTATGCTAGTGAGCAACATTATCTGGGCTCGCTTGCCCTGTTTGAGTGGGTATTGTTTTAATGAAAGCATTCTGTTGTGACCTCCTGAAAGCCTGCAGTGAAATGCCTGACCCTAATCTCTTAAGAACTTTACCTGTGTTAGAGATGTGAAGAGGAGACCTCAGATAAATGCCACGAGTCACCCTTTCGATCCATAACCATGTGAAGGTTTCTCTGAACTGAGGAGGAGTGTGAAATGAGTAAGATGGCTTGCAGAATGAGGCATCTGTCAGCTTGAATATGTACTGTCAGTCTGTTGGTGTGTGTTTGGGTTTTTATTCTGCTCATGAAGAGTCAATTTCGGAAAATCCAGCCCTAGAAAAAGCACCGCTGTGATGTCGTTAGGCATCCTTAGCTGCATTAAATGAAAGCTGATGGGAGATCCGACAGAGACCAAAATGCAGAGTGTCTCTCTCTGTCATGGAGGGAAATGTCCTGCAAATTTCCTGCACCTGGAAGCCACTGTTTTTCTTCAGAAATTTCCTGAGTGGCCTGAAGGCCTTTCCTGAAAAGTGGAGAATAAAAATCTGGAAGGGAGCCTGTTCTTACATCCCAAGGGTGGAATAAAACACGGGTTGTACAGTTTGCTGTCTTCCTTGGGTAACCAAGGCCCCGCACTGCAGAGCAAAGTGAGATGACACAAGCGGTTCTTTACGCATTGGGTATGTGTTCAGGTGATGAAATGAAAGGGGTTGTTTTTACACGGCTCTCTCCTTGGCTGCTAAGTCAGGCTGGTGGCGAATAAAAGCAGCACCACCGGTTGTCTTAATTATGCAAACATCCTTGCAGCATGAAACTGGGGTACAAGAGTTTGAGTTTGGCTGTACACAAAATGCAGACGGCGTGTTAATTACATTTAATTGTAATTAATTCCATTTATTTTGTGTAATTATTATTCTGTGTGGGCTCCAGTTATTTATGTAAAGATCAGACCTTTTAGGGGAAAATGTATGCCAAATCACTACCGTTTGTGTTGCACAAACAGCTGGAATTAAAGATTTTCTTTTTATTTCCAGCATAACTTTCTTAAGAAATAAACTAGGTTTCGATAATTTAGAATAAAAATGCACAGGTTTAAGTGATTTATAAAAAGGTTGTGTCCTGCCTCATTGAAGGATTTTTATAATTATTTACGCAGAGGGTAAACATTTTTGGACACAATTTCTTTTTGAGGGAAAAATCAAGTTCATTTGAATGGGGGAATAATTATACTGTAGTGTAACTATAGGATGTGTATATTTTCAACTAAGTGTATTATTTGACAAGATACATGTACAAGCAGACAAGCTAGGATGAGAAAAGCATGTGTTTCTGTTACGTTATAATGTAACTCAATTCTGTAACTTTGCTCGTTTTTATGCAGTGTATACAAGTTGCATGAGTGATCAGAAATCAAAGTCTCAGAGATGGAGTGGTGTAATGTACTGTCAGAAATCGGGTCACATGAAAGTGTTTTTTGCTGGAGGTGGGGAGGGGTTTTGACAATCGTCCTTTGTTCACTTTTTTTCCAATGACTTATAACGTCACTCTTATAGCTTGCAACATTTGTATTTTTTTTCCCATCAATATTATTGGTAAAGTTTAAATAATGCCAGTGAAATTGTTAATTGATAATATCCGCAAATCAGAATGCTTACTTATTACTTGCTGATTGTTATTTCACACCAGTGATTGTTGCAGATCTGAAAGATTTGCTTTCACTTCTGCTCTGTCGTAGATATGTTCTCGCCACTTTTGAAAATGTAACATTCAGATAGCAACATCATGGCTGCATTTTCATGATCCGTGTTCCCCAGCAAGACGAGCCAGCTCAGGTATCTGACTATGCTGAGCTCATGAAGGGTCAGTCTGATGGAGCGTTCACGTCACATTGTGGTCTACTTGCCTGCAGTGTTTTAATTCAAATACAGAGGCTCATTTCGAGTACAGAAGTGCGGTTTTACACACACATGCATTTCCTGGGCTAATTAATGTGGCATTTGTGTGAAAACACGGCACGTTGTAAATGTTATGGCTGAACAAGAGTTTAGGAATGACTCGCAGTGAAGTGGAACAAATGCCAGTAATTTTATTTTATTTTTTTCTTTTTTGCTTTTTTTTTTTTTTTTAATCGTTCATTTCCTAGGTTGCTTTACATATCCCAATTTTGTTTTATTATTTTTTTAGATATGAGAAGTTGACCTTAGGTTCCCAATGAAATAAAATAGGCCTGTGGTGTGAAAAAACGACGGTCCACCCACATACAATGCTCATTTCGGGAACGGATATGCCTTTGTGGGATGTATGTTTATTCAAAAATAATATTATACATAAATAATGAAAGCAACCGGAGTTCTAGAAATGCATGCACACAAAAGAGTTTGTAAGTAAAGACCTACAATGCCTTTGCAGTTTAGAAATTTCGGCATGTGTCCTTTCTCACTGGGCAGAGGAGATTAGGGTAATTCCCATGTTGATGTTACCAGGATCCAATTTCCTCTTTCATTAGAAAGTGACGGTTTACAGATGGCTGAAAGAAATGGACAAATAAACAAGGAAGAAAACAACTGCTTTTATAATCAAAGCACCAAGGAGGATAATTTGACTGGTTCTTTTTTTTTTTTTTTTTTTTTTTAATGGAACCAGTTTTGGTTTCTTTGCCGCATCAACTTCCTCATAGGACACCTCAGGGCTACAAACTTACAGATGAGTCGGCTTCATACATTATAAAACATGAGCATATAATGCCTTCCTCACCACATGTAACAAGGTGGTTCGCTGTGGACAGGATTTAACAGGGAGACTAAATTTTCTGTAGTGTGAATAAGGGGAGGGGCAAATCCCAACAGCGAGGTAAATATTGGTGACCCCCCCCCCCCCCCCAGGAGTGATGTGAATGTTAGCTCCTACATCCTGCGTCCTTCTTTCTTCCCCAAGAGCCTTAATCTGTTTTGTGAAATCCCCCCCCCCCCCCCAATAAAATAAACATCTCAGATTTACTCCAAGGTTGCCTAAGAATGATGTCACCAGGAAGTGACCCTAACAGAGGGGCTTGTGGAGGACCCCCTCCCTCCACCCCATCAAAAATACAACAAAGAATTCCACTCAAAATCTGAATCTTGGTTTATATCAAAGCCATTGTTAACTAAGTTGTCAGTTAAGTGAGCTTATTCATAACCATATTGATGAATCATCAGTCTCTGTGCTACTTTTAAATATGTAGATGCATCCTTGTTTTATAGAGGGTTGCATTTTTTAAATGTTGACTTCCTACTTAAGGATTTATTAACATTTTTAATACAAATAAGCATTCGTTAGAATTAATTTAAAGATTAGCACTACAGACACTAAACACTTTAGGTAACCTTTGGTTGCAATACAGATTATGTGGAGTATTTAGCTTTTCAGGCCCTTGGCAGACAGACAGCTTGTAAAATAAGACAGCTCTTCAGAAGGATATATGGCAGTGCTCCTGGCTTCCTCTTATCATTCTCTGTCTTTCCTCCTCTCTCTGTCTGTCTCCCCCACTCTGCTCTGTGCACTGGTGATAAAAGCACAGCTGCTGCAGGGCCTGACCACAGGAAGTTTCCTGTGCTGGAAGAAGTGAGTGGGGGGGGACTTCCTGCCAAGAGGGGTGCTTTGTGGGAAGTTGTTTAGAGCTTGCTTCCTTCCCACTCAGCAGCTGCGCGAGGCCGTCGCAGATGGTCACGGCGGGGCCCTCGAGGGCTGCCCAAATCTGCCTTTTCCGCCATTCAGCGGGAGCCCCCTGAATATTGCAGGGGAGTACATATTGTAAACACAGGCTCACGTGACAGCATCATTTGTGCATTTGCAGCTCCAGATTGGCCACGTTTTTGCACTTTCGAAAAAAGAACAAGCACAGCATCGACGTGGAGGCGATAATATTCAGCCTTTTAAACCGTTTTGTTTGTTTTGTGGTTTTCCGCTCCCCTTATTCTGTATATTTTCCAAGCAGATTCTCAGATCTTTTACCCCATGATGTTCTGGTTGTGCAGTAGAAGAAAACAAATATATTTCCATGATATTTTTTGACTCTGGCTTGAACAAAGAAACATATTTAGAATGGTACATTTTGTACAGTTATTTACCCAGCTAGTTATTTACAGTTTATCTTTTATTAATTTAGGGATAAAACAGAATTGGGTTAAGATCCTTAAACCTTCCAGTGGCTTGCCCAGATGATTGATAACATCTCTGTGCTGGTTGCGCTTTGCTAACGATGCAGCCTGTGTTTTAAGGAAGAAAAATGTCTATGAGTCAGTATGAGTGGGGTGCAAGACGCGCTTGTGGTGCGTTTTAAGGAATCCTTCATGCAATCTCTAAAAGGGAGGCATCTGAACTGTGACAGAGCAGCCGCATCCAGACACATGTATGGGAATATACAGCAATGCTGAAATAAGCTTCTGTGATACAATGAAAGTGAGGAAAGTCTCACCACGATGGTAGACTGTCAGTATTTCTTAACACTGTATTTTTAGTATTTTTAAACTCTGGTGACTAAAATATCAAGACCAGCATCTTCAGGGAGCTTCTTTTCAAATGATAAAGCTGATAAATTGAAAGAAAGGGATATTACAAAGACTCTGTCATGGGTGGCGCTGTCCTGCCCTGCATGGGTGAGTAATAACTCTAGAATAGTGTCATTCGCTGAGGATGGAAACAGACAGTCTGTATTATTAAATGCTCGGGGCTCTTGGAATGACTTCTAAGCTACATACGTGCATTTCACCGGTATGTTTTTTGTCCACTGATGTCGAGGCCTCCTTTATGAGAGAGTACGGATTGGATAGCTTTGTTTACTTCTCATGTTCCCAATCTTTCCATTTCGTCATGAGATGGAGCACTGGACTGGCAGCTGACACTGTGTATTTCTTATACAATGACCAGTTAGCTCTCCATGTGCCAAATATATAATCTCATAGCCTATTTCTGTCTGCCTAGCACTGGTAAGGTTGTGTTTCCATAGAGAGAGATTGGCCCTTCCACTGCTGGTGAGTCAGTAAAGAGATTTTTATCCCAGAGGGGAGATGTTTCCCCTCCCACGTCTCTGTGGGGTGCTCCGTCACCCCCTGCTTCTTTTGCTCTGATTCATTCACATTCTCTTATTCTCCTCCAGGCCTATCTTTCACTCTCACGGCAAAAGGGAGCTCGTGTATGCTCCTCCAGGCTCCAAAGTCTAACCCCTGCTTTTCTCTTAAATCCTTTTGTTAAAAATGCTGTGGGTAAAGACTGGGGTTAATCCTGGTGAAGTACTAAAGCAAAGTCACACACACACACACCCATCACCCAAAAAGAGTATAATATGAAGCTTCCTGAGCTTGGGACAAAAAAGAAATTATTGTCAGTATATCGGAATTTACAATTTTAATTAATTGATTGTGAAAGCTTTTTTTTTTTTAACTCTGTGCAGTCTCTCTGAGCAAGCATGTGGGTAGTTTATCTCTAATTTTTATATTGGTTTGGGGAACATATTTGATTTTGGATTATTCCTCTATGCAGAACCTTACAAGATGGGTGATATTCTGTGGTTTGTACTTATGGACTGTTTTCTGTAGGTGAATTTATCAGTTATGGAGACTAAGGTGAGCGTAGCAAAACATTAGGGGTGGGGGGGAATCAATTTAGTTAAATGTAGATTACTATAATTATGTTGGTCACTTTTTTTTTACTTCTGAAATATTTGCTCACTTGCACATGGTCCGGTTTAAGGGGCTGACAGACGAATCTGATATGGTGCTATCATGAATGAACAATCATGTGCAGAGACTTTTCCAGATGTCTCTTTAAATCCAAAGTTTGGACAAACTTTGGAACCTGTAAAGTAAGCAGACACCTAGGCACGAGTACAGCTGTCTGCTTGGGTTTACAGTGCAATTTTAGTACAACAGGGAAACAGAATTTGTTTTAAAATAGTTTATTATTAAAATTACAAACGGTATAGGAACAGTTGTAAACATAAGTAAATGTGTCTGTCAACATATATGAATTACAAAAAAACTAAGAGGTGCACGGTAAAAATAAATATTTTAAATAAAAATTCAAAAATGACTGCATTATAACAGTAATTAACTAAACCCCACGTTCTTGACTACGGAGGATGGTCACATAACTTTTTGGCCCAGTCTGATTTGCCAGGTAAAAGTGACCCTAAATTTGCCAGGTAAAAGTGACCCTAAATGCCATGAGGAGTCATATGAGTGCCGTAAAAGGGAATAAATCTGTAAAAAGATAAGAACAGAAATGTTGAGTAAGGACGTAAAATAAATACAAATAACAATAAAATAATATGAAAATAAATATTTTCTTTATTGCTTCTGCTTTTCCCCTTTTTATTTTAATTTTCCTCGAAGGGCCAAGCTGTCAATCGGCTGGCTTTGTGCGGACCTTCCGAAAACAGGCAGGCGGGAGGAAAGAACCTCGATCGTCGTGGCTCTACAGGGGTGGCACGCTGTGTGCGGTGTTGTACGTCGCTCCGTACAGTAGGTGGCAGCAGTATGCGAACTGGTGTCCCATGGTAATAATGGAGAAGAAGAGGCGAGTGGCGGCAGTCGTAGTGGTAATTGCGGAAGGAGGCGCAGAGGAAATCAGGAAATTTCAGAAGCATACATAGGTGTGTTTCGTGATTTTCACTAGATTATTTATAATGCAGTTATGCGGTTCGTTAGATTACATTATGGGTACGACAGAGGAAGCACTGCGAGAGTCACGATGACCCTTATTTTGAAATCCCGTTGGACCCACCTCTGCGAGAGAGCCACCATGACAGCGGCCCCTGTTTTCCCCCTAAGATACTGCGCACTTTGGTGACGTACGCTGACATAAGACGCAAAGTGCACAAGTGTATGTAAAGAGCGGGCGAGACAGGTACACGCGTATGTTTTGTTCTCTTAACAATAAAGAACTTCGTCTTTAATTGTATTTTATATTAGTTTTTATTCAGACTCAGAGAACCACGTTACAGCTTTCTTTTTTCTTTTCTCCTTGTTCCGTAACACTATTGACCCCT
>JAAGVU020000001.1:29553347-29563475 GCA_011763525.2 Mormyrus iriodes
GAGCATACACAGAGACAACAGACAAGACACCCAGGGAGTGCCTTAGCCTGAGTCTCATAATACGCTCGTTGAAAGGGGTGACATCAGCCACCATCGGGAGGAGCCGATCCGCCACAGCAACAGCTACTCCCTGAGTATGGCAGCCATCAGAGCGACCAGACCAAAAGTAGGTGTACCCACCTACAGAAATCTGGCCACTCCCCGGTCTGCATACCTCTTAGAGTGCCGCCACTGAAATGCGGAGTTTACGGAGCTCCCCCGACAGCCATAACCTTTGCAGGACGCAATATGGGTATTGAGTAAACAAAACTTTTTGTCAATGAGTTTGATCAATGCATATGCCACATGGGTTTTGGGACCTAGCCCGCAAGACTGAAATACAGTTGTGCCTGCCCCAGACATGGTTTCCTACCACATCCCAATGGCAAGATATGGTGAGAAAGGCTGAAGACACTTCAGCCAGGTAACTGTATGTTTAAATTAGTAAGTAGGTGATGTTTAGCTGGTCCAATGCAAACTTACATGCAAACCATTGTAACGGTTGTTAGGTGCAGGTGCCTTTAAGGCACTCCCCTTTTACCCTGAGCAGTATGTAAACGCTCTCCAGAGAGAGAGAGTCGTCAGTCGGAGCTACGGGTGTGTAGAAGCCGGACTAAAGAAGGCTGGTTGTAACCCCTTCCCCTCCATATCTCTCCTGGACGAGCTACCGTCTGACCCCTCTAAGTAACGCTGTGTGAGGGTAGGCTTCTTGTAACCGTGGGTACGTGGGTTTGTGTTGTGTTAAATAAAGGTGCCCGCTTGTGGGAAGTGATCGACTCCCATGTGCATTAGCCCCATTTAGCCGCTAACTGCCACACGGCCCGGCTCAAGAAGTGCACCCCACGCCCCGGGCAGGAAAGAGCGTTACACCATGTACCAAAGACAAAGCAGATGAACAAAAAACGTTGGACTAATGGGGGGGGCATTAGTCCAAGGTGTTTTGTTCATCTGCTTTGTCTTTCACGCTTTGCCTACTTGTACAATATGTATGGCTAAAGCTCTGTGGGGCAGTTATATTGGGAAGGACACTTTCTAAAAGAAAAGATTAATTCTGTTTAATTTTTATGGAACAGAAGCACCAAATACGGTTAACATCTGTTACGTCTAATGTTGGAGCCCGACAGAAAGTAAAGGAAAAGGGAACTGGATGACAGGACAAACAGGGTAAGGGAATAAGGGAACACCAGTGGATGAAGGGGCTATTTTTTGTAATTTTTATAATTTATTCACACACACACAGGAACACTTAACGAACAACCCGGTGCAAGAGACTTCAGAAGTAACCACAGCCAAAATAAAAATTACCGAGCGCAAACCACAACTAATCTAAAATAAGGGCAAAATGAAAGGGAAAACAAAAGACAAACACTTCTCCTGACTCCCTAACCAAATACACCAAACCCAACACGCACTCGCAAAAGATAAATGGCAGTCACTCCCTACACACCACTACTCACTCGCACGGAACACACAAACCAAGGCAAAAGTATCCAAAGGGGGCGAGCGAAGATGTAAACCAAAAACTGGGCGGAGAGATCGGATGCCAAATAATCAAAACCAAAAGACAGCGAAAGTACAGAAAAGGGCGAGGCGACAATCGGAGACCAAAACAATCCTAAATCATACACAGGCAATACAAAGATAAGAAAAGCACAATAACCAAAACAATGAGCAGAGCTGGGGAATGGCCGGAACGGCATCCTTTTCAGGTCTGGGGACCGGAAGTGTGGAACAGCGCGGAGCTCAGAGGGAGGGTGTGACAGGAACCTGGAGGTGGAGCAGAAGACGGGCTGAGGAGATGGGTCTGCAGGCGGAGGTCTGTAGGCGGAGCAGAATCAGACAAACGTAGCCACAGAAAACCTTATAACACGTAACACATGCTGGATACAACTCTTGGGACGGCAGGTGAATTGACAGTTACTGAAGTTGATTGTAACATTGGAACACCGGCAAGCTCCTCACAAACCAGTATCAATAAAGGACTGATAATAGGGGATCTGAATATACTGCATTGAAGGTGAACCATCGCAGCCAGAATGACTCCTTCTATGCAGCATTAGTCCCATTCTCTTCAAAGAATGTTAATCATGGGCAAGGTTCCACAGCCACCAAGTGGTGGACTAATAAACAGGATAAGTATTATGGTCAAGCAACTTTATTGCTACAGCACATGGGCACCCCACAAGCCAGCCACACCATGGGCCCTATTTTGCACCGGCGCAAAGTGGCTTTGTTAGCTTCTATAAGCGCATTGTTCATTTTCATGCCATGCACGCACTTCGTCACAATAGCGAATGATTTTGCACTCCTAGGAGTGCTGTTTTATTAAATGTGGAGTCTGGGCGCATTGTCTGCGCGTTGCTATTTCAAGGCAGCGAAATGACAGAACGCTTTTGACCAACAAAAATGTCTAAAGTCAGTGCCGCATTATTAATTATTAAAAGGTATTTAAGCCGGTGCATGACGCTGGTTACGGACACAGGTTCGCGCAAGAAGTGCACTAATGTTTTTTTGTTATTTTATTTCATTTATATACGCTTTATTATACAGTACATCTGGTCCTCCGTAATCATACTGTTTAATAAAACACCTAAAGGAAATATTTATATGTATTCCTTATTATAAAAAAAATTGAGTTCGTTCAGAAGTAAGCACGTAAGGAACGCGGCCATTTACACATGCTTAGCCAGAGCATCACATCTTCGAAGGCATTGCAGCCTGCATTCCTATAATGACATTACTGGCCATCAAAATAACAGTTTATGGGTTGTGAATAGAAGGATCTCCATAGGGGACCATCTTATATACTTGTCATATAGTTGTCATTGTATGAAATTGGCCTTGATCCATCACAAGGGACTCTCTTAGCCCTTTCGCACCAGGGCCGGTGCCCGTGCCCGTACCGAGCCTAAATTCCGGCCCGGCCGTTTCACTCACATCAAAGATAACACCGGCTATTTAAGTGAAATTTACCTGTCGTCTTTCGTGTGCTTGTTTTAACACAGGTGAAGAGAATGCAGATGGACAGGAGCATCAGTTTTTATATTCTATTATCCCACGTGAAAGATTTATATATTTCTTGATTATTTGTTTATTTAGAAAATAAAAGTTTACTAAAATGTTTCTTTTTTTCTCCCTATCAAAGTTGTCCATTAATGCATACTGCGCAGTAGTTCCTTCAGCGTCGAGTACCTATGTGCATTTGCGCTGATTTGACAAGACATTACTATGCATTTTAACCTTTATATGCTAACTCGTACTTCAGTTGCGATATAAAGGTTAATATGCACGGTAATTTCTGGTCATAGCAGCGCAAATGCACATAAAATAAGTACGTATTTGCACTGATACAACAATCGATTGCTGCACATATTGCATTTAATTGTGAATGCGTACAAGGGTGACAGTTATGTGCATCCCTGCGTATTAGCATGCAGGACTCGCAGTTCATCCATAAAGGCATCTCCGATTGCGACCCGCTATTTCACTGGAACACACAAACGGTAGTTAGTGTTGGACCGCTGAAGTGCAGGAGTAAGTCGTTGGCAGATGGACTAAAATAACTTGCGGAACACTTAGAAATTTTGAATGAACTGTGTTGGGTTAAACCCAGGAACAATAACATATAAAGCCAAAAATAATGTAAGCATTTGCAGTAAATTCAAAAAACTCTTGCGTGCGACGTCATCGTTATACCCTATCGGCACCAAGTGTAGTGTGAATGCGACACGGTTTTTGGTGGGGCCGATGTGAGCTTCAGCTCAGCTCCGGCCGAGCACGGGCACCAGCACCGGCTCCACAGTGAGGTTTGACTCACACCCAACTTGATGGGGATGGGTGTCTGTATCTGATGCGCTGGCGTTCCCTGGCAGGCTGCTCTTCCAGTGCAGGTATTGGGACACTGAGGTTGTCTCCCTGGTGGCTGAGGTGAATACAGTTCCACCACCTCTTCCAGTAGCTGTTCCAGGGCGTCTCCAAGTACAACTGAGGCTGGCAAATGGCCAGTGCTGTACTAAAGGGTGCTATGAAGATACTGTATAGCTGGATGCTCGCCTGATAATGTCAGTATGCGGTTGTGACTAATTCCCCTGCTGGTATTCGTGCAAGAGCCTCTGCATATACTTCCTCCTACCAGGACAGTGACTAGCCTGTTACTAAAGTGTTGCAGCAGCGTGTGTATGTTGAGAAATGCATCTTGGCGAGGACAGACCCCAGCCTTGTCCTGTTTCTGGTGAGCTGCTGGGAAACATGTACCCCTGACCCTCTGTGCATACCTCCTGGATAATGGGTAAGAAACAAGTTGGCACCTAAAGGTATCTCCTGGTGGTGCCCCTATATTACAAGAGGCCTGTCTGTGCAGATGCTCCTACCAGGGTGACAAGTACCGTGACCACCTTGAATCCTGTGGATGACTCCTCTGGGCTTCCCTTCCCAACCAACTAAAAGCAATTCATTGTCAAGATATTCACGTTTGTGGACCCAGCCTCTCAGGCAACATCTGCAGGGGAAGGTATTGGCACAAGCTAAGGCTGTTGGCCTGTAAATGCTGAGTAACGCAGGTCCTGCTGTGGCCTCTGCAGGTGTTTATCCACTGTAGCCCAGCTGTGTGCTGCCCTTCAGACACTGATGCCTGTGAACAGAGACGCTTCAGGCAAGGTGCGATCCAGGCTGGCTTCTCTTCAGAATGGCTGTATGTGTCTGACTCCTGCCACTCTGCATTTCAGGTAGGGATGTTGCTGCTGTACATAAGGACCCCTCCCGCGACAACTCTGTGATGTCCAGTGGGGACCTGAAGCTGGTGACCCCAACAGCCAGATTCAGATGCACATCTGGCAGGTGGTGATGGAACTATCTGTCACTAGTAGCCAATGACAAGCATTCTTAATGGTGTAGCTGGCTTGTAAGGTGATCATGAGCTTGTGCTCTATCAAAGGTGATTGACATAATGCTTGTCATGTGTTTGTAGAACTATGTTTATGAGCAGCTATCTTTAGATGTGTTAAGAGGATGTAGCTCTTGCCACAGCCAATGTATCAAAGGTCCTTTTAGCTGAAATCATTATTGGAGTAATGGATTACATTCAGATCCATATTCTGTTGTATGATCACTATCATTCATACCATGTTTAATAAATACTCTTTCAATGGATTGATGTCAGTAACTTGCCCTCTTCAGCCTGATGAGTATTACCCCCTTCAACTCACTTTCTACCATATAATGGTGTTAGCCTTGCGAATCCTGTGTGGCTCACTAAGTCAGCCAGTTGGTGTTGGACCTAACAAGTTCCTTTGTCAGTAGGTACTCCAAATATAATATGCATTTGTCAATACACTCATATGGCAGAACTCCCATTATAAAATTAGAGCCAATGTCAGACTTTGAGAGCTCTGGATAATTTATAAAGTGCCCTTACCAATATAATTGCTATGAAGTATTCTATATACATGAACGCCCGAAGACCTGTATCACATTCAGCCATTAACTCTCAACTTTGAAATGATCCTTGTAATCATGCTTAGAGGCCTTGTCACACTCCTTACTTTCCCAGCTATCCACAGTGTAAATAAAAGCTATTTTCAAGATACTCTAAGTATTCAGATAGGCTAGGCATGTTCCAACACAAACTACGAAAGGGTTAAGCACATCTACAACAGACCAAAGTTACAGAAAGTAAGTCTAACATAATACTGTTTGAAGATTTGAGGAAATTGTAAATTGGGAACTAGCCAACTGGGGAAAGGGCATTGTGATGTAATGGTAGGACAAAGACAAACCCTCAAACAAACATCTTGAAAGGCAGAATAGAACAATTGAGGCTGGGGTCACAACAATGGCAATCAGTATTAAAATGCACACACTTAAATAAATATTACATTATATATGCATTTATAAGGTCAGTATGGCATCTATATCTTTATAAGGAGACACAGCGGCTAGCACTGTTGTACCATATCTCTATGATTGTGTGTTCCAATTGTACTTTAGCTTCATCCATGCCCCTGCTTTCTGTATGGAGTTGGCAGGTTGTCATGTTGTGTGGGTTTCCTATAGTACTCCGACTTAGGATTGGAAATATGGCTAGAGGTGGTATTAGGCATCTGGATAGGGTTGGCATTAGGATAACTGCTAAGTTTATGTTAGGCATTTGGGCTAATGTCAGGGCTAAGGTTGGCCTTAGTATTAGTACTATGGGTAGGGTTAGCATTCGAGTTAAGGTAGAGATTATTATTAGAGTTATGGTCAGGGTTGCTAATAGGTTTAGGGTTGGCATTAGGGTTATAGCTAGAATATGGATTCAGCATGAAAGTAGGGCTAGGATTTTGGTTTAGGTTTCCATTAAAATGAGTACCAGTAATCACTTTGGTTTTTATGTATTTCAGTGTCTAATGACTTTACAGTGTGCGTTCATTGACTTTGCAAAGAAACATTATGCTTCTTGTTGGACATTACAGCAGGGTTCCTCCTAGGCCTCAAACTAGGCCTCAGTCTTTAGCTTGATCTAAATCACTACAAAGACTTTCCCATGAACAACACAAGAAACATCAGGCCATCATACACTGGTATTTAGGCTTTCCATCATCATTTCACAAAAAGAACAGAAAAATAACCCCTCACAGATGAAAGCACTGAAACTATTTCAAGTTGAACGCCTGCTTCCTGTTTCCTCTCCTCCCTCTAGTGGAGCCAAGTTGTTTAAAAACAAGTTTCAGCTATTGTTGCTGTCCAGATAGCTCTACCTGGAAGTCAATTGTCCGCGCGTCTCCTGCCAACTGCCTCTGCTGCTTTTCAAAATTCACAGCTAATAAGCTATGCCATTCTCTAACATTTTCAACATTCATGGTCAATGAGCTTCTCAGTTGTACAAAATTGCCCATCTTTCACCTGCCAGTTGGTGTTGAGAATCTCCATCTTTCTGACAAAAAATATTGACAACCAATGAGCTCCACTATTGTCCAAAATTGCCCATCTCGAAAATTTTCATCTTAAGATTATACAGTATGCAAGTTTTCTGTCATGTACTTTTTATAATATCAGTGATTTGTGCTTATGTAATGTATTATTTACAGTAGCTTATAATAACATGATACAGGTGTCTCTTGATCAATGTATATTGTTTACTATGGACCTCGGACATAAATGTGATCGGACATTATTTGATAGTATGTACTGGTAAGTCGACGGATACCTTTATGTGTCTATTTCTTCTTCTTCTTTAATTAGTTTTGTTTAATTTTCAATTTGTGTGTTGATTTGAATAATTTTGATCCACACACGAGGATCGGACAAGGTTCACATATATGACATGGCAAGGACACACGTGACAATAGGGAATACAACACAAGTATTTACAATAGCACAAACAAGGGGCAATTCACATTTTCCACACATGCTCTGGTGCTACAATATAATACACAACCCATCTAAATTATGCCCCTGTATGTACAAAGTTACTACTATATACCTTGGGAGCATTACATTTTGGACCCATTAATAAAAATTCCAAATTAACGACGCTGAGAAGTTTAAAGGTGCCATAGAATTAAAATCTGACTTTTTCTCTGCATAGTTGAATAAGGAGAGTAGAGTTCAGTACTTGGATCTGACATACTGTGAATTTCATACATCGTTTCTCTTTCAAATATAAACCCTGCACTTGTAAAAGAGGGTGGTAAAACAGGCTGATTCAAAGATCCTGGACTGTTATGTAATGGTCTTTAACTACACTCTGTTGGGACATATGGGTGACTTTGCTCTGTTATGCTGGTGGTCTTGGGGAATTGTTGGGATAACAATGTACTGTTAAAAAATAAGGTGAATGATACATTTGAAGAGCATTGTTTTGGTGCTGGAATGGAGGGTTTGGGTGTTAGAATTTGGGAAATCTATGTGATTTGTTTGTTAAATAGCTAATAATACCATCAGTCCTTGGACAACCACCGGCTCAGTTCTTTGTTGCAGCAGATAGATATCCCGACCATCGTGGGTATTACTGCGGCACTGGAACTGGCTGCAAGGACGCCAGTTTGTGTATGTGAACATACTGCGCTGCCCAACTACGGTAAGACAGTTTAAGCATGAATGGTAACCCCAAACTTATCATATACCAGCCCACTTTCAATCCCAATGGACCTGCACTACTTGCAACATACATTATTTCTCTTGAGGGGCATGTGTGCACAGTTTACACAAGTTACACCATTGATGTAAGGTTATTTATAACTAGTAGACAATACAAATGCGGCCATAAATGTGACCTCAGTATCATGTGTCATTATTTGTCTCTGTCATGTTCCTGTTTGGCCAACAGAGGTCTCTGTTGGCCATCCTATTAGCTTCCTCCTTCGGTTTCCAAATTACCCGCACCTTTGTTTTATCCTCTGTGATTCCTAATATGTGACATGCTACTTGCTACACCTGTCTCTCGTTGGTAATTAGTGTGTAGTACATATATGTGCCTCTCCTGTATATGTTCCCCAGCCCTGTCATTGTTACCTGTTGCCAGTCCAAACTCCCGGTAAGTCCATATAAGGACATTGCCACTGCTGTCATCTCATTAATAAAGTCCCCTTCGCAGGTTTCCAAACTTTGGTTAGCTGGCAGGCATATGATTTTCAATTTGAGACAAATCTACACACACACGCATTAACATGTATGTAACGGTTTCATTACCTTGTAAATAGTCTGCAGGGTTTTCAAACTACTCCAGCGTTTTTGATGTAGCTAATTTTAGGTTTATAATGGAATAATATAGATTCGTCAAACATGAGAGTCTGAAAGTGTGTCACACCAAGTGTGTGAGTGTTGGCAACCCTCGATTTCCCAGCTCAATGGCTGCCTCTGCATTTTTTTTTTTTTACTCCTCCTTGCTTCCTTGGATGTTACATTACGATCATATATACCATGGCACTGTGGAATGCTGTGGGCAAGCACAACATCCAGGGATTTTTACCGTCCTCTGTATTTCTGTTCTTGAGTATTGGAAATGGTCTTCTGCAATGGAAGATGATGTAAAACGGGTACACAAAAACAAGTACTGTCAGGACCGCAGGGCTGACGGTGAGGCATGACGCAGGCAGGGAGGGAGGGAGGGAACAATCCAGGGAGAGCAGGCTTGGATTCACCTCATGTGGGGACTTTGACAGGTTACAACGATGCACAGGCAACTACATAACATCAATGACCCGACAGGGGAGCACAGGCCTGAGGAAACTCTTATACACAGGAACACCTAGGAATGAACGAGGGGCACCTGTGACTGATTAACAATAGGGCAGGAACACAAGGTAACGATCATGAGCTACAGGCGTGGCTGATTAGCAGCCCTACCCGTGGGAAACACAGGGAACAGACTGGTAGGGCAGGGCTGGACGTGACAAGTATGGTCAAGCACACATATTGGGATACACCCTAGTTCTGGGTTAACCACTGCAGTGCCTCATTGTAAACCAGCCATTCAGAGCAGAGCTTCAACATATTAATGAGGACACCAAAAAAAGGAAAAACAGACTGTTTCATTCTTGGGCCAAATCATAAGGTTGTAAATGGGCCTGTAAAATATCTGTGCATTTTTTTTGACCTAACCAAGTTCACATACCTTGTGACCAATTTAAAATATTGAAAAAATGCATTCTATGGCACCTTTAAAAGTTAATGAAACACAAGTTTTCACAGTCACAAAGACATTTAAAACTTGAGTGAGGCTGGTATCTGAGAGTAAGATGCTCAGCGTGCCCAAACCAAGAGATTTAATATTAAAGATTTAGTATACACTTACACTAACAAATATTATGACTCACTATTATTTATATATCATATGATTTTCAGTATAGGCTCCGGACCCCCCGCGACCTGAAATGGAATAAGCGGTTCTGGAAAATGGATGGATGGATGGATGATTTTCAGTATTGTGTTTGTCTTACCTGTCTTCTGCAAGATTCTGCGAGCTCCAAAAATATTCCCATTTAATTGTAATAACTGAACCCAGGAATGTCAAATTTGCTAATGTAAAGGGGGTATACACTCACCTAAAGGATTATTAGGAACACCTGTTCAATTTCTCATTAATGCAATTATCTAATCAACCAATCA
>JAAGVU020000001.1:29572938-29585743 GCA_011763525.2 Mormyrus iriodes
GTGCCCCATCCTGGGTTGTTCCCTGCCTTGTGCCCATAGGCTCCAGACCCCCCGTGACCCATATGGAATAAGCGGTTATAGAAAATGGATAGTTGGATGAATTCACAGATGTACTGCTTTATAGTGAAAGAGAAGATGCTACCATCACTCCTTGGTCGTCATCCACTTTTCCAACTTGACAATGATCCAAAATGCATATCTAAGGCCACTGTTGCATTTCTGTAGAAGAACAGGGTGAAAGTGATTCAGTAGCAAAGTATGTCTCCTGATCTGAACCCAATTGAACACCTATGGGGAATTCTGAAGAGACAAGCTGAGCATCACTCTCCACCCAGCATCCAGGCTCTAAAAGAGGTCATTCTTGAAGAATGGAAAAAGATAGATGATGCAATATGGCGCCAACGTCTTTATTCCATGCCTAGAAGACTTTGTGCTGTCCTTAAAAATTATGGAGTTCAAACAAAATGCTAGATGTAGTAGTTTTTGTTGTGGGGTGTATTCATTTTTGCATCACCTGATTTGAGTAAAACTGAAGATTTTGTAATCTAAGTTATGTTATTAACCTTACTTTCATGTTCATGAGTTAAGCAACTGTTCTATAAAACTCAGTCTTGTCAAAATTTTGGAAATTGTTCTTGTCATTGAGGTATTGAATAAAATCTTACTTTTCAAAGGGGGTGTACTCATTTATAATGAGCACAGTATGCCTATGATCTTAAGGCAGGCTATTATTATGCCGAGGCCACAGGACACGTTTGGGCAGGGATTATCTTTGCCAGTGTCCTAGTTAGTATAATGGTGAGTAGTCAGTGTAACTAGTTAGTATAATGGTGTGTCTGTTATCAGAAGGTCACTGGTTCAAGCCTGTCCTCAGTATGTACGTTAGCCCTTAACCCCCCAGCTCCTGAGGTGGCTGGCCTTCTCTGGTGAGCATGTTCTCACCTATGGAGAGCAAGATAGGTTAGCTGAAAAGAGAATTTCCTCATGGGGTTCAGTGAAGTATAGGTTCTCCATTAATTTTGGTGAGCCCATACCCACTGTATGTATCCTGTTCATAGCTGACAAGAGTGGCACCTGGTGTGGTCTAATGCTACTGGAGCTCATCTGCTTCAAATGCTCTTCTGCATACTTTGGTTGTGACTAATGATTGAGTTACTATCGTCTTTCTCTCAGCTTGAACCAGTCTGGCGATTCTTCTCGGACCACTGCTATCAACAATGAATTTTCGCACAGAGAATCACTGCTAACTGGATGTTTTTTCTTTTTCAGCCCATTATTTGTAAGCCCTAGAGATGGTTGTGCGTGAAAGTTCCAGTAGATCAGCAGATCATCTGAAATATCAGCTCATGTAGTGCCAACTATCATTCCACGTTCAAAGTTATTTAAACCGCCTTTCTTCCTCATTCTGATGTTTGATGTGAACATTAACTGAAGCTCCTGATCTGTGTCTGCATGATTTTATACACTGTGCTGCTGACATTTGATACTTGCTTCAACAATCAGTTGAACAGGTGTACCTAATAAAGTGACCAGTGAGGGTATGCTTTACAAGTAATTATGTTGAAAGAAATGATAAATATTCAGTGCCTTACCAAAATTTTTGATACAAGGGGCAAAGCATATATTAGCATCCTGTTGTGAAATAAGTGGCTAATACACACCTGCTAATATTAACTCTTAGCATTTTTGTCTAATCTGTGAAACCTTGGGAGCGCCAAGCCGATGAAATCTAAATAGGTTTGAATGAAGACGAGGCTAATGGATCAGTGAATCGTTTTAAGGCATATGGGTATTTCTGTTGTTGGAAGAGGATTATTTATTATGCATTCCAGGTATTGGGTTTTTGCACTGAAATATTTACAGGCTCAGCCGTTTAAATAAGAAAATATGGGTGTTTAATATCAGTAAATTATCATGCTCAGGAAAAGGCCTAATGAGCCAGCAGAGTGGAAATTTATGTAAGAGTGTGTAGTTGGGGAGCTTGTAGCATGGTGGTCTGATAAGAGCACCTTAAAGGATGATACCAGTGTATATTTAATTAATAATGTATTCATTTATCCTCAGATTTTTAGAATAGTAAATGAGATGATAAACTTGAAGAGGGACATGAAATACTGTCATGTTAACAACAGCAAGTCTTTGATTATGTATACAAGCTAACCATGTGATAATCAATGCTGATAAGCTGCATTACTTTCCTCAAGGTGTCCCTGTAGGTACCTTCTGTCCAGTATTAATTCAATAATAATTCAATCATTTAATGATCAATACAGATACATAGTTAAGCTGTTAGTAATGGTATGGGGCTCTGAGGATTCCCTTCAGATACCCCTGTTCCTTCCAAAAAAATAACGTTAGGTGAATTGATGTCTGTAGAATGTAATTGCGTGTGAGTGTATGTAACCTGTGATGGACTGACACTCTGTCCCGAATGTCCCCTGCCTTGTGCTCTGTGCTTCTTGGGAAGGGCTGCCCAATGACTGTGAAAATGGGTGAATGGATAAATATATGGTACCTTTGTAAAATTAGATATTTGATACTGATCTTCATGAATGCATGTGGTAAAATGTAGACCCAATGAATGTCAAGATGCATTTCCATTGATGACAAATATGCCTACCTCATACATGCAAATCCAGGTTAAATTTTTCTGGACCAGAAATAGATCAACAAAGAATGACAGATACAAAGCCAAACTGAAGTCATTCCTAAAGATGAGATATTAAATTTGTTTTTATTAACATACGGGTGACAGTTTGTGTTACTACACCGTAGAATTTTGTGGTAATTAAGTAATTAACTGAGGTAACTGTTTGCTGTAGAAGCATTTTAGTGTGGTTTGAAGTGGTTCTGTTAACCCTCGTGACACTTGGGAAAAAAGATTCAAATGTCTATAACTTTAGCCAGATAATCTGGGAATATAGGAGTGGTTTTTAAAAAAAACACCACCTTTTTAGGATTCAAACCCATGTGATCAGGGGGAGCCCTGTCAGGTACTGGGGGAGGGTGAGGAGATTAGAGTCCTGAATAAGCTGCTCTGTATATTAATCTAATATTTATCATACATATTTAAGAAAACAGTCTTAGAGATGCAGAATGTTCCTTTGTCAGCATGTTGTGTTACCACTTTAAAACAATACAATGGGCATTGTACATATCACACGTTTAAATAGTACCTGCATTTTTTGAAACATAACATATAAATGAAACTTAAAATGCATCAATATGGCTTATCACTAAAAGTAATATTCTTGCTTATTCATTTGTAATGCCCCCATGAAAATGCATTAAAATATCAAGTTATTCATGGATTGCTTGATACACGTCATACCCCTAACAGAGTCTAACTAGTTAGTGAAGTTTTGCCAGCAGAAATCAATGTGTCATTTAGGAATATCTCATCCACTCAAGAAATGAATGTCAGAGCTATTAATGAAAATTAACATTAAAGCTGATGAAAAAACAGGATTTTTAGTGCAAAACTGGCCTTTAATTGAATCATTCACTTTGAATCTTTTTCTACATTTTGGGATATTAAGACGAAAGGTTTACGTTGAAGGAGAGGGAACTGTGTTCTGGAAAGGTGTGATTTGAACATACGGAGACGGAGTTGCACTCCGGTAAGGTGCAATTTGGACATAAGGAGGTGGAGCTGTGCTCCAGCAAGGTGCTATTTAGGCATGAGGAGGTGGAACTGGGCTTCGTCTATATTTAAACCCTTGCATATGATTTCTTGAATTGCTATTTATCTGGATTGTGACCTTATTCTGTGCTTTTAAATTTTTCCCAGTAATATTTCTGGCATTAAGCAGATGGGTGATTTGTAGTACTGTTCCCACTGCCCATTCATTGCACCCTCTGCTTTCCTGCCTACACAAAAAGAAGCCAATTCACAGTGTCTTATAATCTTCCTGTACATTTTCATATACTACCTGATACGTTGGCAAATACTGGTTAAGCAAATACGAGTGAAAATTTATCTGAACAGTTCATTTTAGCTGGCCAGTTGTAAAGACTTGATTTTATTATATTATTATTTTTAATAAAGCATCAAAAATTAACCTGATTGGCTGATAAGCATAGTCATTTATCTATAAATACCCTTACATGCTATGTACTTTTACCAAGGATTTCTTCTGGGTAAGGCCTTCATGTTTGTTGTCAGAGGTTGTGGTGAAGGTCACAAGAAATTTCAAGCTCAAAAGAGCCAACCAGGCCCTCAGTGTGTAGAGTGAACAAACCAGATTGAAGGTCGAAGGAAGGAGGGGTGGGAGTTGGGGTGGACATGTGTGACTCAATGTCACCCTTAGCTGAGCATCTCCGCACTGCTGGCATCAGAGAATGTGCTGATTTCACTGCGGTGTAAACGATGCCCCTTCTGAACACCCACCGGATTGATCTCCCAACCAGCTTCCCATTCACAGGCTTCTCTGCAGAGCTATTCCTGGCCCGACTAGGCCAATTAACAGGCATTCCCAGCAGCTGATGTATCAGTCCCAAAGCATCCTGCTGTATGCTTAACAAGAAACATCATAGGGCCAATGGGATGCATCAAGCCCCTCATGTGCATGGCTTGATCATTTTAACAATGAAAAGATGAGTAGGCTTCAAGAAGCCTTGACCTTTTAATTTCCCCAAAGTTAATTTTACAGTTGTAGACAACTAACGTTCATAACTTATTAGATGCTTTTGTTACAGCTGGACATGAAGTTATGAAAATTGAGGTATAATCATGGTAGATCATCAGAATCAGAAAAACTTTATTGATCCCTGGAGGGAAATTATTTTGTTGCAGTTGCAGTTGCTCAGCATAAGTTAAGGGAGAAGAGGGAAAAAGCAGTGAGTAAAAAAGTAAGTACAAAAAAAATTACAATAAACAATTAAAACAGTAAAAACAATACAGCAATATGTGTAGTAAGTTACCCTATGTGTGGTAGTGTAGCTAAAAGTAAATTAAAATGTGCAGGAATATGATACATAGTAAGGTATTGTACATTGTACACAGTGCAGAGTATATTATACACTCATATGTACAAATGGAAAATTATATCCAGGTTGTGTAAAAAACTAGGACTGAACAATATATATTATCCCCATGTTATACAATGTGCAAGTGGTATGGATATAAATGATAGGAACACAAATTGTACATGGTATATTTCAATGCTCGGCAGGCAGGACAGGAGTTGTATAGTTTGATGGCCACTGATTGGACGGATCCCAGGTGGCGTTCAGTAGTACACGTAATCATTCTGAATCCCTGGCTGAAGGTGTTCCTGTGTTCAGCCCCCAATCTGTGCAAAGTGTGGTAGATGTTGTCCACAATGGAAAGGAATTTGGACCATGTCCTCCTCTCTGCCACCATTTGGAAAGAGTCCAACTGCACTCCCAGGACAGCTCCAGCCTTTTTTATCAGTTTACTGTGTTTGTTGGCATCAGCCACCCTTAAGCTCTTTCACCAGCAAACCACCACATAGAAGATGGTGCTGACTACCACAGACTCATAAAACATCTTCAGCATAATGTCACAGATGTTGACGGACCAAAGCTTTCGCAGGAAAAAGAGTCTACTCTGGGCTCCTGTGGAGCTCCTGTGTTGCTCACCACCATGTCTGACGCACAGTTCTACAGTCGTACATACTGAAGGTACTGGTAAGTTTTCTATTGGTTTGGAACCTCTTGGACATAAATTCATTCCATAATGGTTCTGCAACCTGCTGAGAGAAGGCAGGTTCACATATTCAACAGATTTAGCTTTCTGTGGACAGAATCTTTTTGTTGTCATTTTTTTGCACATCCACTACAAGGTCTTGTCTTTGATGTTGAGATTGCAAGCTCCTTTTGGTTTTTGATTTCAGTTTTCTGCAGAAAATAAATAATGAATTGTAAACCTCTTGTCAAAACGTAAGGATGCCACAGATCTTTTTCTATGTGCATTATGTGAGTTGACTTGCAATCAATATGTGAGTGACTGTGTCATTTGTTTGGCTTCAAGGACATATGCATTAGTGACTTGTCTATACGTATTACCTCTGCCACAGGGCTCCCATTTGTATGCTTTTCTAATTTAGCCCCGCGTTTCCGACACACTGACAGTATAAGCAATGACTTCTCTGCAGTGCTTCATCAGTGTAATATGGACCAATCAAGTGTTGCATATTTTATAAGGTGTGACCATGTTTGTCTTAGCCTGTCCTTGCATAGTCAGACAAGAATTTATACAATTCAAGCTGTATTGTTGGGGGCAATCACTCAGTGTCCATTTAGAAATCACAATTTTTTAGATCTCCAAGCATTCCTGCCCACTCAGAAAATCTAAAACAGAATCACATTAAAAACAGAATCACATATACAAAGTAAAAAACACCAGGTGGGAACATATGAAAAGATAAAATTCCTAAGAAATTACTGTGTAACCAAAGATGTTGGCAGTTCCATTGTGACACTACATCCTTGTGCTGTCACTGACATTTCTCAGCTTCTGTTGCATTGTTCTTTGTTTATCAGCAAACTAAGATGATGTATATGCCTCTAATATCGTCCTCTGACACCTTTTGGGTGAAACTTGAATTGTCTTCCTCTTTGTCTCATTGGGTGTGTATCCTAGTTCTGTTCCCCCCTCCCTCCCTCCCTCCCAATTCTTATCTGCCCTGTCAGATGTTTTCTGGTCAATGTTATCCTGTTTCACGCTGATGGTGTGCATCAATTTACTGCAGTACCGTCTGTCTTATCTCCCTCCGCTAGAGTTGTTCTCCAGGATGTCTGATTGTGATGTGTCAACAGTGCTTGTCGGCAAGCCAGAATTCCTTATTTTTAAATAATTTATTCCAGACAAGAGCTTTTTCATTTATCAGTGTGCTTAATTATCATATACAAGCATATTCCAAAAGCTTATCTTGGTCAGGGTTGCAGGGGCTTATACGTATTAGATCAGTGTTTCCCAACCCCATCCTCCGGGACCCCGAGACAGTACACGTTTTTGCTGCAGGAACTGGAAAGGAGCAAAAATGCAGACTGTCTGGGGGTCCCCAGGACCGGGCTGGGAAACAGTATTAGATAAATGGGTCCATGGAAGACTAATCTTGAGTACGGACAGCTACATCATTTACATTTTAACACAGATATGGCAATCAGTGATGTTACGGAGGGGCATGACGCTGGCAGAAAAAAAGGTTATGATCCACTGAGCAACTCCAAGACAAAAGGGATTTTAGGGGTTTTAGATTGGTTTCTTGTATTCCCCATTTTATACTTTATTTTGTTCCCATTAGGTTCAATAACTAACAGTGTATGGTAAACCAACTCTCCCCGGCGTTCAAGACCTCTTTGCACTACTATTAAACATCTCCCAAATTATACTGCAGTGTCTACAATTTATTATTCTGTGCAAAAAAATCACATTTAATGTTATGTATGTGGTTTCAAAACTTGTTAAATTCAGAGGATTTGCAAAGGAAATTGAAGTCAGTTCCATGTGTCCCCATTGTGTGAAGTAGGCAGCTGGTGTCTTTGTACCGAGTAGACATTTCCTCACAATCACAGCCGGCCCTATGAGTGCCTTGTGTAACATTTGCAGTTACTAGGAACACTTCTGATGTTTGACATTATTCTACTTTGTTTCTGGCCTTCTCAGTGACAACCAGCCAGATATCTGGGTGAATGTGGTGTCCTGTTTTATGGGTTCGCATGTTAGCTAGCTAATCTAATTAGCTAGCTAGATAGATAGATAGATAGATCTTCTGGGAAGTCTGGTATTTGGAGTGGGTTACATTCTTTAGAAACACAGGCAAACCAGTACAGGTACTGGATGTTTACTCAGCCTAACATCTGTATATGACTGTTAAGAACTTGTTATGCAGCACTGCTGAGAAGTATTTAAAAAGCAATGAAGGGTAATTTAAAAATAAAATAATTATATAGCTCCGTCTCTGCTGATTATCTCTTGCTGTAAAGTACAAATGATAAATAAAAATCTAGATAATGTGCAAATTACATGAATCTCTGAACTGCATTAAGAATGCAGTAATGAACAATGAAACTAAATATCTACAAATAATTTAATGCAAACCGATAAAATTGTATTAATAAAAGCCTGACTTATATCCATATTTTTAAAACAAAATGATATATTTGAGTTTTTCAAAAGTGATCAGACAAGTGGACATGATTTGTTCAGATGCGTTCTGTGATCCACAGAAAATTATATGAAACATTGTCAAGTTTCATCAAAATTTTTGTCAAATCTTCAAAATGAATAAGGTAATTTTTTTGAGCCTGAGACTTGAATTCTACTGAATTGCATGAATTCAGTCTTGTAATATTAGACACCTGTTTAGCTGTCTGTAAATTTCTGTAAATCACTACCTGTACTGTACATTTACCTTTTGAACTGCACAAATCACAGTTTTTGGCTATAGTTTTTGTTGGTTTTTCTCAGTTTTTTTTGTCAAGTGGATCCTATATTGCTTGCAGTTTTGAAAGCACACTGATGGATGTTCACCTTCTCACTGTAAAGCCTCTGCAGTGGCTCTCCTTTGATGTATACACTTTTTTGAGTCTCTAACACAACACCACACTGGCTGCTGTGCTAGATTCACACGAAATACAGTGCATACAATTCCTAGTTCGCAAAATGTTCTAATTTTGTATCACCTGACTGCATTAATTTTTCCTGCAGACACTCAGATGGCTTTTTTTTAGTAACAGCTTCCTTCCTGGCTGTCCTGCCATGCAGGATAGTTTTGTGAAGTCTTCTGGGCATTTTTGACAGGTGCACATTTCCACCCTTGAAAGCTGTTAAACGTTGCAGCTTCCCTGTTTCCCTGATGACTCAGTTTGGAAGAGCAGCCTGATCTATAGTGTACAGTGTCTGGTTAGTGTGTGTGTGATGTGTGTATCCTGCCTCAATTAAACAGCTGTTTTACTGGTTTCAATGTATATGAAGATTTCTACAGCTTGTATGTTAATATATTTACTTTTCATTCCTTGTTTTTAAATAACTGCGATTTCCATGCATTTTTTGACCTAGAACCTGTCTTCTTTAGATATTTTTGTTCCATGTATTATATTTTTTCAGCTTTTTTAGTGAAGGTGAAGACTTTCCTCCAAACACATGCCTTAATTTGAAAATCTTTCAGGTAAATGAGAACTATTTTTACTTGACGAAATGTGACGAAAGAAGATTTAGGATTTGTATCCCTATTGAATGTTTTGTTAACTTGTTGGCCTGTGTTGTTTATTGGGGATTTTGGAAGTGTAACTAGTGTATATACTGTATTTTTGTTTCAGGATAATCCATACTTGGGACTCAAAAGCCTTTGTGTTTCCGTTTCACCTGTAAAAAAGCAAAAAATGGTTGATGAGGTCATAAGCATAGGAGAGACTTTCATATGGGGGGTGCAAGGGCACAACTTAATAATATTAATCAAAGGTCTAATTATTGAGGGGACGAATGAAGCAAAATAAAATATTGGGGAGGAGACTGCCTTGCCAGTCTGCCTTGTTTCCTAGACACCCAGATGAGGCCACAGAATTAAGAGTTAATTTCAGTGAGTCAAAGTTTTGATCTACAAAAATGGTGTTCATGAGCAAGCAACTTGAGAAGCTTTGAGCAGATCTACCTAGAAAAAAATACAAAAAACTCAAGCCTACTGACATCTGCAAAGTTCTTATAGGCTAATTCTTTATGCTTTTGCTACTATAACTGCTAAAAAAGGTGCTTGCAATGATCTCAATACTTATACTGAAATATTTATGTACTCACATACCTCATATGTTCCAGCAGAAGCTGGAAAAAACTAACCTTGTCCTTAGAGCTTTTCAGTCTGACCATTCAACTCAGCAAGTCCTAAATAAAATAACTAAAGAATGTATGAATCATTTTACAAGACGGAAAATCATACTTGGGCCTGGGTCCTTTTGCATGCCTCTGCATTTTTAGATGTTCCTGTGTGACTCCCTTCATTTGTTTATGCAGAACTTGCCTATCCATGCCGGTATCTGTCTGCTGCTCGCTGTCAGCATAGCCAGGTGCTAAAAAGAAGGATGGTGTGACACATCTGGAAAAGCAGTTCTAGCACCGAGCATTTCTCACCTCCAGGTTCACAGTGACACCTGAAGCTCTGAGAACACATCCCTAAAACTTGCTACTTTTGTTTGTGGTGCAAATTAAATTTTTCTATGCTAGTGGAATGAAGAAATGGTGAGTTGGTGAGTGAATGGAGTTAACAGTAAGTAATCCAGTAAGATATGATTTCTGTCAAATGGGACAAGCCTCTGGGACCCCAGAAGACACAGGCAGGGAAGGTTAAAACAGCTAGACTGGCAGGGGGGTTGAGATTCTGCAGCACTTTTGCATTTAATATGCACGGCCCTGTGGAGAGGTGTCATGGTGATTCTCCAGCGACGAGCACGGCCCTATGGAGAGGCGTCACAGTGATTCTCCAGTGACGAGCACGGCCCTGTGGAGAAGCGTCACAGTGATTCTCCAGTAACGAGCACGACCCTATGGAGAGGCGTCACAGTGATTCTCCAGTGACGAGCATGGCCCTGTGGAGGGGTGTCAGGGTAATTCTCCAGCAGCGAGCACAGCACATTGGGTAGGCATCATGGTGATTCTTCAGTGATGGGCACGGCACATTGGATAGGCATCATGGTGATTCTCCAGCGACAAGCACGGCCCTGTGGAGAGGCATCATAGTCAATCCTCAGTGCCATGGACATGGCAGAGCAGATCTTCCTCCTAAAGTTACAAATAATGTTCTGTCTTGATTGAAAGGATGTGAGTTTGGTAGAAAAACATTCAGTCAAATCTTCCTCACTGCCTTGTTTGCGATGCCGGCTTTAAACTTTGAGTAATGCTAACACATTTTAAAGGCTTTTGAAATCCCCACTTTTAAAGGCATTTGAAACATCCCTATTAGGGTGATGTTGCAGTAAACTTACTGTGTGTCAAACCTTATTCTTTATTCAATGTTATTCTTGAAAGGAAAATACACAAAAATACATAATGAGTGCTTGGCTATTTTTAATATTGGTTAACATGCACACAGATAAATTAATTTTTACTTCTACTGGACTGACATTTCATGCAGGTGCCTAGGCAGGTAATATTATAGGTTTGAATCCCCCCAAAATTTGTTTACACCCTCCTTGGTCAGCACATTTCGTAAGCAAATTTTGAGGGAGGTTCGAACTCGTCATTGTTTGTGTCCAGCTGTGTGTCTGATTGGTAGCAAACAAATTTCAAAACTGGAAATTTTATTATCTATTTATATCTGGCTACGTACTTGGTCTGGTCTGAAATATCTACTGAGGGGATCTATTGGTAGGCTTACTGGACTATAATTTATTTCTAGCTATGCACCTGATTGCATGTAAGTTACATGCATAGATCTATCCATCTTTTAAACACCTTTTTTAGACATTGCCCAACCCTAATTGCTATCAACACCAGCTATTTAGTACTATTCATATTTGGTCTGAAAGAATGGTATAGATGCATTCCTAATTTTCAGCTTGCTTATGAACTGTGTTTTTGTTCGCACCTGGCAAAGCAAAATTTCAGGTGGTAACATTAACAGAAACTAAGTGTTTATACTGAAAATGTAATGAAAATGTTATAGCTATGGACGCAATATGGTGTGCTTAAGATCAATCTAATACTGATACTATTGGTAACAGCTGCAAGATTCTCCCTCCCACATATTAATTTTGTCATTTGCTTACTGTAGCATCCAACTCCCACAATAAAGTGAAACTGGCAGTTCTTCTCTGAGAGGAAGTGAGTACACCAGATGGGAGTCTGTTCATGATGAAACAGTTTAGGCAACACGAGTATTAGAAAGCGGGGCGAAGAACCTGGCAAAAGAAACAAGGATGGAGGGAAGGAAGGAAGGAAGGAAGGAAGGAAGGAGAATGAAAGGAAGGAAGGAAGGAAGGAAGGAAGAAAGAAAGAAAGATAAAGTAAGGAAGGAAGAAAAAAGAACGAAGGATGGAAGAAAGGAAGGAAGGAAAAAAGAAGCACTGAATTTAATGGAATGTCACTGTACAGTAAAATGCAGCAATGGATCCAAGGTGACCAACAAGATACAAAAGCCTGCATTGTCAGTGACTGGTTACTGTTTAAATGTGAATGTTTAAACTGGCCAGCTTACCGAAGGTATATTACTTAAAGTATTATTAAAGATGCTTTAACCTATTGACACAAGCAAATTAAACAATGTACTAACTGTTTGTTGAAATTAATTGTTGATCAGAATGAATGGTTTGAGGGTTACAGTGTTAAATTTGCTTCGAGTTTACTGTTAGTTCTTGGACAGATGGTGTGGGGTGTTAGGATTGAAAGAAGCCTAATTCACATTCAAGCTTGTAAATATTGTAAGAGATTAGTTTTGTACATAGCAAGCTCTTTCCCACAGAATTTTCTTACTGACTTTGTGTCAAGACAAAAAAGGTAACACTTTCTATGAATGTCATGTCTATAAGAATCTATGGACACATTCATAACACATTATAATGCATTCATAAAGCATTATAAACATGGCTATAAATATTTATAAAATGCATAACATATTATAGCCATGTTTATGCAGTATGAATGCTTTATGTCATCTATAATGCACCATAGATACCTTCTTAGTGCAGTACAAAGCATCCTTAGGTCTTATATAGTAATCCCTCGTTATATCACACTTCGACTTTCGTGACTTCATTCTATCGCGGATCTGAATATATATCGCGGATTTTTCGCTGGTTCGCGGATTTCTGCGGACGATGGGTCTTTTTATTTCTGGTACATGCTTCC
>JAAGVU020000001.1:29588312-29608462 GCA_011763525.2 Mormyrus iriodes
AACTCCTCAATGATATACGATACGTATATTTGTGCGTAGTATATAAACAGTGTGTTTACATACATAATTTCAGCGAATCTTACCTAATATCTATAAAGGGTTTATAAGGGCTTAAAATATACATTATGCATGGAGTTTGCATGTTGGTGTGAGGTTTCCTCTGGGTGCTCCGGTTTCCCCCCACAGTCCAAAAACATGCTGAGGCTGATTGGAGTTGCCAAATTGCCCATAGGTGTGCATGTGTATGTGAATGGTGCGTGAGTGTGCCCTGCGATGGGATGGCACCCCATCCTGGGTTGTTCCCACAGCTTCCAGGATAGGTTCCAGACCCCCCATGACCCTGAATGGGATAAGTGGCTGCAGAAAATGGATGGATGGAAATATTTTATGACTTTTAAAGGCTTTGTACACAAACACGAGTGTTTTAGAATGTGAAGCGAACCAATCCTTGGAAAACAAAGGAAAGGTTTTTGTTTCTTTTCACCCTATTGTTCTGGTACCAGACATTATCTTCATGGTCAGATACGATGCTGGACTCTGTGGACAGAAAGCAGGCATCACACTGAAAACACTCAGAGTGGGCTTCCTGCCTCAGGGGCAGCCAGGGAGTCAAGCTCCTGCTTACATTCCCCAGAGATGCGTCTTTGCAGATTGCTTTTCAGTAAGAAGCTGGGAGCTGTTAAAAGCCCAGCCTTGGACCCCACAGCTTCTTGCAGTAGAAAGGTCAAGATCGTTACTGATAAGCACAGTGGAGCACTCATGGACATTGGAAGTGATATTCGCGTGATATACAGCAAACCGCACAAAGAACAATTAAGAACAAGGACAGTATCCACGTCCTTGCTCAGTAATACTCCTGTGCCTGTTTGTATCCTCAGCCTCCTCTCCCTGGATGTACATTGTTTGATTATACCTACTCCAGTTTTAGCCTATTTGTACCTACAGATGTTTGGCTTAGTTGCAAATGGGAAAAACAACAAAAATGAACATTGAAAAGACATCCTAGGTGCAGCTGAGGGCTTGTTGTTGAGTGGCACATTACACCATCGCTGGTACCTACAATGAGGTTGGCGTTTGCAGGACTGTGGCTCAAACCCCAAAGACAGTGCAAATTGAGTGTGAAGTTTAAAATGAGGAGCACTGCGTTCAGAATTCAGAGCATGTAATCAGGACAGAGTGTTACCTACCAGCCCCTGAATCAGTGATGTTCAGACCCAGTCACAGGAGACCCTGCTGTTATTAAAAGCGGTTTGATTGGGAGACTTTAGACTTACTGGAGCATATTATATACTAGTATTTCGGTTAATCAGTTACTTAATCAGTTGCCTGGTTTCAAGGTTTTTATTTAATTGATTTACAGTAATTGCATTTAGATAAATCACTAGTTCAAACGTCAAAATGACACGTAAACCAGTATAAATATACCTACTAAAACCCAGTACAAATCAAATCTCAATCAAAAGTTAATGGAGAAATTAGGTGGTCTGCTGTAGAAAAGCAGCATGCGTGAAAAACCCCAGTAAAGCATAACATCGGTGTAATAATCTCCTGTGGGGGTCTAAGATTTTATTTGGAAATATGCCGTTATTTTAAGGTAACACTTTCAGCAGTAGGATAAATTCATATCTGAAGTATTTAATTATGCAATATGACCAAAAATGCTCCATGGTGTCTCGACTGCCGGGACGAAGGACTCAGCGGGCAGACATGGTGGAGAAACAAAAAGAGATTTATGGGACTGGATGAACAAAGATTAGAAATAAACAGGATCCCGGCAGATCAAAATGTGAGGGCTGGGCACAGGTAACAAGACGGCACAACGTCAATGATCGGACTAGTGAGGACGAGACAAACAGGGACATAAATACATAGACTAACGCAGGGCAACAAGCATCAGGTGTGGCTCCTCAGAACCACGTGAGGGAGGAGACAGGAGGGTCAGGCAGACGTGGCAGGCAGGACGTGACACATGGCATCCCTCCATGACACCATCTCCAGCTCTTTTTCCTTTTTGCGGTTCCCTAATGGAACAGGAACAATCCTTGGATGTGATCCCTCCGGCTGACCAAAGGAACTGTACCAATGTTTGCATCAATCAGCCTTCTGAAACAGCATCTTAGCAGTACATTAGGAATGTCTGGAAATGTATGTTTCTTCGTAATGTATGGCTTGGGTCTGTTTGTGGAAATGTTAATGTCATAAAACAAGCATTTATTTTTTTTGTATGTCTAAACATTGTGGCTTTCTTCCTCCCCCAGGACCTGTAATGGGGTCACCCTGGAGAAATAACGATTTATTTTGATGGATACCTGCAGGTGAAGCAAGGTATGGTAAATTAGCATGCATTGTGGGTAACAGAAATAATTACACATTGAGGGGATTGCGTTGAGTCTGCAAACCCCATGATTCCGAATCGTTGGCTGTCAATGAGAATCCTACTGATGTCTGAAATTTGGTCATGAAATAATATGACAAATTACAGTGAATTGATTAAATATCAAAAGAACTTTTAAAAAGCTCATTTTAATGAATGCATTCTCTTCCATTGGATTACCAGTAATTAAAATGAGTTTTTGTGGTCCCTTTGTTCCACATCCTGGAATATTGCTGCCCTAATGTGTGCATATTAGAATTAGATACTAAACTAACTTATACTGTTTGAAAAAATGTGAACTATCAAAAAATTCCACCCTTAAGTATTTAATTTTTAAGATAACCTTATGAGCAGAAGCTTGAATTCTTGTAATCAGCAGTGACAAAGGTTAAAGTTACATAGTGACGGCTGAATCTTTTCTGTAAAATTAATTCAGTGTTTCTCTCACTGTGAAATACATCTGTCCCCCAGTTTTCTTTCTCTCTGAATTTGGGGTGGCCAGTTACTCATGTCGGTCTCCATATGATGAAGACACTCTTCACCAATATGGTCTTCAGTTGCACAAAATAAAACTTTTAATGAATATTTCAAGCACAATGAAAATTATAAGTGTATGTGGAGTGGGTTTTCTCCACGTGCTGTAATTTCCTCCCACAGTCCAAAAACATGCTCTATGGTGAACTGGCGTCTGTAAAACAAACCATAGTGTGTGAACGTGCATGAGTCTGATGTGTATGTGCGCTGCGATGGAGTGGTATCCCATCCAGGGTGTCCCCTGCCTCATGCCCTGTGCATCCTGGTATAGGCTCTCAACTCATGACAGCCCAGCATGTGATCACTAAAGATGGATTCTTGGGTGGGTGTATAAATATTATACGTAGAATAAGTTTGTTGTATTGGGCCCTTTGTATGGGACTGCTCAACAAATGTTCCTCATCGCTGGGGAACTAAACTGAGTGGAGGGCAGTTTTCTATATATTGTAGTTTCAGGTCTAAAAATAGTTTAGATTTCAGTTACAATATATGATATACCAAGCAGGAGTATATCTAAAACAATCTGTATTGTAAAACTGTGTTCGAGAGACTATGTTTAAATATGCCTGTTGCCCATAACAGTTGCTAATTAAGGATGATCGCTGATCTTGCCAGTCTTCTTCTTGATGTGCGATATGTGTTTTCTGGAGGTACTCAAAATAGATGCCCTGCTCTGACGCGTTCTGTCACCTACTGTCAGCGCGCTGAATTTATGAGAGCAGAGCTTATGCCGCCTGTAATACTGTCGAGTATTATCCGCTTTCATTAATCTTGGCTGGAGGTACTTTTCTTTCTCAGATCCTACGCTGAATGGAAGGCCTGTTCCAAGCATTCAGTTGGAAAAGATTAAGACCACCATATGTCTAATTAGCTTAAATGCGAATGTAACTGTGAATAAGTCTATTAATACCGACAGGAAGAAAAAAAGAAGAGAAATGGGGAAAAAGCTACAATAAAAAGATAAACCAAACAATTTTTCTGAACTGATCTCTGCAACATCTAGAAAGAAACTTTCTGCGCTTGCAGTGTTTTTATATGTTTGTACACATACATCTTATTATTACATCATTTGTGTTTATATTGTTAGTATATCATTGCCGCTGTGCAAGGCTGCTGTTAGTGTTCCACAAGAACAATCCAGGTCGTATTTTTCTATCTTACTGGTCTGTTTTTGATACTTTTAAATATTTGAGTCATCTTTGAAATTGTTGACTGAGAAACAGCGCTCCAGTAATGACTCTGCTGTGCTTGCCTGCCATGTTGCCATTGCAGTATAAAGACATAAGCTCATAATCTTGTGTTTTTCCCCAGTATTATATGTAACTGGATGCCTCAGGACAAAATTTACCATTATATTGTATGCATTAATATGGGATTGAAACTTGTATTTTCATCATATTGTTTATTGAGGTTGTCAATGAAAATTACATTATATGTGCAACTTAAATTATATATTTAAGTAATTTATAGCTGGTTGATAGCTGGCTGCCAAATCCTGTGGTTGGTGGAGTGATGTTACTGTTGGGCCCCTGAGCAAGGCCCTCATCCCCAATTGTTCCTGAGTTTAGCTGACCTTCTTTTCTCATTTGTACACCACTTTGGATAAAAGCGTTTGCTAAAGAAATATAAATGTCATGAGTCATGATTTGCTAGCCATAAAATATATAAATGTATTCAAACCTAATCTTTCTACTCTTACACAACATCTAATAACTATTATCTTCCCACCCCTGCCTAGAATAAGAACGAAAATGCTGATATTCTGATTATATATTCTCTTATGTTTGCTCTTTTTACATATAACTAGAGAAAAAAGGAAGCATGATTTACAAGAAAAGACATTTAGATGAAGGAAATATCTGAATCTGAAACATTTATGACTGGCATTTTGCTTATTTTTTGCTGGTGTAAAAAATGCAGTGACAAAAAGAGTTCTTCATGTACTTATAAAAGTGGTCAGAAGAAAATTAAAAGAACCTTTGATCAGTGGATGCCTCAGATAAACTCAATAAGCTTAAATCTGAACATAAAAAAGCCACTCGTTGGATCGGTGAATTGGAGTTTCACTGGGACAGAGGTCTATATTAATTTTTAGAACTCACAGTTGATAAGTTTAACACAGATTATGTTTTCTGCTTATTATTGGAATTAATTACCACTCAACAGCAAGAATTGCTTGTAAAGTAAGGCTTATAAATATTTAACACAGAGAATGCCATATAATTTCAAAACAAATCTGTGTTGACACCCACATGTAGGGGGCATAGTGGTTGAGTTGGTTTTGGCATCATGGATAGGCTTAGAGGGTTGGCTCAGTTCTGTGTGTATGAGATCAGTATGACACTTTCAGATCATCCCTGTGTTTGTGTGCCTTTCCTCAATCAACTCTGGATTCTTCTCCTGTCCAAAGACTTTTACAACTATAAAGCAACCTTAATAAGCATCCTATTAAAGGTCTACCCTACCTTACCTGTCAGACCTTCCAGCAACAGGATCACCTTAACCTGATCAGCATTTTGAAGGTGAATGTTTATATATCCTAAAAAAAGTTGCAGCATATCATGCTAATTTCAGGAAAAGAGATCCAGCTCTGAATTATGTAAATATTTTGGTTTGAGGGGAGTTTGGGGATGATGTGTGGCCTGTATGCAGCCTCAGTTTCAACCTGACAGAATATCTCTGATGAACTAGACTGCAGAAGTAGGGCAAAGCATAAACAGCCAATTTCAGTAGTAGCATTTTGGGTAACGCTTCACTTGAGGGAGCACAAATAATGTAGTTAACCACAAATTAAGTGTTAGTTACATGCTGATGTTCATTCATCATTAATGAATCCCGACCCATCGCGAGTAGCTACTACATTTGTTCATGATTTGTACTTCTGCAGACCCCTGGACATGAGAAAGACATGCGGTGGGCCTGCTACCAGTATTAGTATCGTGTTCCTAATAAAGTGTTTAGAGAGTGTGTGTATGTGTTTCTTTAAAAAAATTCTTAAAACAAAAAAGCCAGCAGAATATGTGATTATAATTCAGAACTATATGCATTTTAATTGAGTATTTGTATATGCAGGTAAAATTCTAAGCTAAAAATGATAGAATATGTTTTCATAGGCCAGATCTAAGAATGGATTTTATAGGAAGCCAACCCCAGACAGTATAGGGCGTTAGGCGAGGAGACACCTTGAATGAGATTCCAGTCCATTGATAGGCAAACAGGCAATTTAGATACAGCCTAACTGCTTCCCTTTGCCAGTGTAAAGCCACGTGACAGCTCCACGCACACGAAATGTGGAGGCAGGAATCAAACCTCCAGTCTCAGAAGTGTGAGGGAACAGCAGTACCTACTGAGCCTCCCTAAAGAGGAACTTCTTTGAATGTTTTTGAACATTTGACATTATTATTTGTTATTCTTCCCCCCACATGCTCCTTGAAAATTCAGAACCAGCAGGCAAATCAGATCCGGCCCCCACCCCCACCACAGACCTCAGTCTGAATATGGCAGCTTGTGTTGCTGCTGACAATAAACCAATTCTGTTTCATTAAGCATGGCGTTAAATCCATGTATGGCTTGGAAACAGCCGTATAATTGTGCAGCGATGTGAATAGACTCTGGCCCCTTCCACGCGTTCAGGATGCTCAGAGGCTGTTTGTCATTCCCGCTGTGTGCTGTAGCAGTACCTGTAGGAGGTGATGACATGCCCAGCTGGGTTGCGTGCTACGGGGCCCTCGAGGCTGACGGCAGCAAACGTCTGCAAAGAAATGATCGCATTTGCTACCAGGGGTGCTGTGAGGTACTATCAGACAAGGCAGCTGTCCTAGGACGGGCTCAGTCCAATGTCCAGCCTAATCCCTGCATCAAATGGTTTTTGGGAAGTGGGTGGGAGGGGAAAGTCACTTCTTCTGACTCCCACTCCTCTTTGAATATGACTCTTTCCCATCCGCACTTCTCCACAAATAGCCTCTCTTTCCCTGCATACCTGTATTGAGGAAACATTGCCGTTCTTCTCCCTCAGAACATAAAATAATACACTTCAAGTGTCAGGATCCATTGATTCTCGCCTTCAGAAATGTGGATGTTTAGAGATTTTCCTTGCAGTGTAATTTGAACATTTAAAAGCGAAAATGAAAGTACTTCTTACATTATAAAGCGGACAGAATGCGGATCAACGGGTCAGCACCGAAACCACTGTTGCATGACATGGTGAATGGAGGCCAGGACTGGAAGCAGTGAATTCTGGGAAGGTTTTGGTGTTTTATTGTAAAACAAGGTGCGACTTTGAGATGTTACTTACAGAAAAACCTTGTCATTATTCATCCATCAAATGTATATGCCAGGTACAAGATTGTGGCAGTTAGCAGCTTGTGAGAGTGAGATATTTTAAATTCATAGTCCTTCAGTCTTGATATACTCAACCATTGACTTTTTCTTAGACTTTGATAAGCAGCACCCATTTTCTCTTAACAAACGGTTAGTTGATGGTACAAAATTGTCCTTATTTTACTTAGATTACGAGACCCTTTTTTCCAAAGCGACATACAAGTGAGACAAATAGCACACTGCAAACATACGTGCTTTCAAAGAGTCGAATTTATTCATGAAAAACTCTTTTACCATAGAGTATTTATTTAAATGTGACATAAAGCATGTAACACTCTGATCTGCAGTTTGAAGATTAATAGCGTAATACATGGCCTTCATGGATCAAATACATTAGTGGCCTGCAGCCATGTAATTTATTTCAGAGTGAAAAATTCTGAACAGGATGTGGGATGATGGTGTGTACCTTCCTCCCTATAGAATGTGATCCCGCACATCAGAAGGTTAATTGACTGTAATAAAGGAAGTAAATTATAACATTCAGCTTTCAAATATAGTTTTTTCTTTTGCTGTTGCACAGAGAACTAAAATCAAAACACAGAGTGGTTGTCTTTTTAAAAGGACAAAGTTTATGTTCGGTCATTCAAGGTAAACTGTAGAATTTAGTTGTAAACTATTATATTTTCTAGCCCTTTCCCCTGGTCATGAGGGGCTGTGATCCACCCTGGATGGAACCAAGCGGTGAAATGCGATTGCTGTGTTACTTTCTTCAAGTTCTTAACAATACATTTTTTACGTAATTTTGTGTTGTGCTATTACAATTCATTACCTACAGTACTGTACAAATGTCTTAGGCAGTGAAAGAAAATTATTTTTAAATAATCTTTATATTGATGTAAAACTATGACATTATGTCTGTCAGTGTGTCAGCTTAACCATTTCAAAACCTCCCCTAAAGTCACCCCAGTATTTGCAGCAACCATCCAATACACCCATGGATTTTTTGACTCAACCATTTTTTGGTTAAACAATACCTCATTGAATTATTTAATTAATTAAATGGATTCATTAAATGAGCTGGTGGTGAAATTTAACGAATTCATGGAAAGGCTGAGGTGCCCATGAGGAGAGGCTTGGGAACCAAAGCAATGTTCTTCTAGTCATCGAACAAGACGTCAGTAATTTTTTGGAGAATAACAGAAATTTCTGTTAGATTTATTGTGTTACTCTTAATTTCCATATATTCTAATGTGAAATTGTATGTTTTTTTTCCCGAACAAATTTACATTTACTACCTGAATAAATAACTTTAAACATTTTCTTTGACTGCCTAAGACTTTTGCACAGTACCATACTGCATGTTATGCAGTTATGTTTCATTATGCACTATATTTATTCATAGGGAAAATTAGTCTTGTATGTTTACTGTTTACTGTTCTATGTAAAGCCTTTTTTAAAGTTCTGTTTCATTGCACTGTAGACCTGTGTACTTTGACATGACAAGTTTTGTTTGATATAAACAAAAAATATTTATCCCTTGTTTAATGTCTGGTTCAACAATTAGTGATCTGTACAGGTCTATCTTTGTTACTTAATGAGTAAAGTAGTAGGCGGTTTATATGTGTATACACCTATACTCTAAGTAAAGCAGAGAATATGAATTTGTCCAGTAACTCCTCACTAATTAAACTTCACAGAATCACATACTCTCTGCATTCCTGTACTTAGAGTTTTTTGGAAGTATCTCTACATTTGCTCATGTCCTGTGGGAGAAGAGCTGTGTAAACAATAGTCGGTGCTTAGCTAATTATTATGCAAAACTTTAATGCTTGTTGAGAGCAAAGGAATAGAGGATCCCCAATAAGACAAGGGTGTTGCGTTTTCTTTATGCATTGTGCAGTCTACAGCTTGTCAGTTTGCCCAGGCATGTGTTGCAGCGAGGTCTCACCTCGCTGTCTGTGGGGTCCTGACTCCTGTCACAGCTACCGAGAACACTGTCAATAACAGTGGGCCTTTCTCAGCCCTGGGAAGGCTGTTAGCAAACTCAGGTTTCTGGAAATGCCCTGAGAGTATATTGCCTGGCTGTCAAATACTGTCTGTATTCCCATTGCTAAATTACCAGTTGGAATTTAGAGCCATATTTATGGAACAAAAAGATGTAGTGTATAATAATGTATGATATTTGTAATATGATTACTTTCAAACAGTTTTATGTAAAACATGTTAATTCATTAAGTATATAATTTGAAATACTTCTTATGTCATCTCTTCCCCAGGATGAGTAAGAGATTTAAGCAGAAAGCACACAGAAGGACACTGCTTCTGATGTTGTGTGTCATTTCCCTGTGGGAGAAGACAGTGTCAGCTGATGGTCACCAAGGTAAGGTGCAACAAGTCACATTAATGGTGAAGACTTTTGGAGCCTTTAGGGGAGCAGATATTTCCTGTCAGCAGTAGCCTCGTGTGTCATTCAGAGGGTTTGGGTCCTGTCCTCATGTCCAGGAGGTTATAGGTTCAAATTCCAGGGCCAGCAGAGTAATCATATCTCTGTTGTGAACGTGAGCGAGGTTTCTAAACTTAACTGCTGCAGGAGTACTGGATGCTGGCTGACCCTCCTCTCTGACTCCAAGCTTTCCTCTCTTAGCATCTGTTCAATAAATGTTTGATTTCTGCTTTCACACACGTCCTCATTTTCCTGAGTTTGACGCATCCCTGGGTCAACAAGGGAGGGGATTGCATGGCACTTCTTTAACCAATCACAATCTTCATTGTATGACATCACCACATTCATTAAAACTAGTGTTTTCTGGTAAGCAGCAAGGTTCACCAATTTGTGAAGTACACCTTTTATTGTGTATACCTTCCGTTAAGAGACGTGTCATAGATACAAAACACAGGAACATGCTTACCTGCAAAGGCTGTATGGAGCAATGTAAGAGTGTGTCTTTATTTCATGATGATAATAATAATGCTGCTTGAACTGGCAACTTTCTGATCACAGGCACAGAGGCTTAGCCCGCTGAGCCACACATCACCTCCAGCTTGATGACTGGAAGCCTTTAGTTTGTTAGTAGTTAGTTTAACCCAGGGATACATAAAAGCAATGCAGTTTTTGTGGACTGGAATCTCTAAATTAGCTGTATTGTGTTCCATGATAGACTGGAATCCTTTCTAGTGCATCATTCACTGTTACTGCAATGGATAAATTAATGTAAAGCAATTCTTATTGGTTTCTTATTAAATATATGTTGTGAATTTCTGTGTGTGGCTCAGTGGGCTAAGTCTCTGTGCCTGTGATCTGAAGGTTGCTGGCAAAAGCCTGGCTTCAAGCACATATGCGGCTTCTTGAGCAAGGCTCTTAACCCCCAGCTCCTTGGGTGCTGCTACAGGTGGCTATCCTTCACAGCCAGTGTGTACTCATCTGCAAAAAGCAAGTTTGGGGAGGCGAAAAGAGAATGATCCAATGGGGATAATTTTTATTATTATTATTAGCCACTGGGTTCAGATGTGACCATAAATGTCTTAGAGTTGCTATATGGCATGGAAGTCAATTTGAAGCATAAGAATTAAACTGTCATGATTGATTAATGGCAGTCTTCCACCAGAGATGTTGATTTCGTTCGAAAAGCACATGATTAACTTGGATAAAGCAAAGCTAGATCTTTGGAAGTCATGTCAATTCTTTGTTTGCCAATTAGAAACGAACATTGATTTCCTGGTAGTTTGTGCCTGTCCTCTTACTGGTTACTATATTTTTGTTACTGTTATGCTGGCCTGGCCCCCAGGTTGTGTTGTTGGCCTTCTGCAAGTGAAATCTTCTGCCTACAGCAGCAGTCCTCCTGCACTGGTTCTGGACTTGCAGAGTGCTGCATTGAAACAGACAGGGAACGCAGGGCAGGAACCAAGCGTGGAGCCGACCAGGGACGGCACTGAAGGACTGAAAAAGGAAACAGTAACAAAGAGCAGGTCAAAAATCCAGGCATTGGGAACCAGGAAATGCCAGAGCATCTGGATGTGATGGCCCAGAGGGACCAAAGACGGAAAACAGGATAAAGCGAGGGTTAAGAACCCAGAGACCAAGAACCAAGAAACTTTCCCGAGAAACAAAAGGAAAATGACAGAAAACAAGGTCTAGGACTGAGCAGAGTGATAAAAATGCTTAACCATCCACCAATCTTGAGAATTGATGCTACAGTGAAACTTCTTACATGACCATTTTTTTAGTACATGGCCACGGTGAACGTGGAGCCTAACCCAGGAAGTGGCCATGACGTAGGAGACTCCTGGACAGAAAAGTAGGCACATTGTGGAACACTGATAACACCCACACTGAGTCCAGTCAAAAAGCATGTGGTTGTTGTGTATGTCCACTTTTTCCTGGGATTACAGGCAAGGCTCAACAGAACTACAGCATGGAAAATGATCTATAACTAATCATGCATCTTCAACACATCAATATATGCAGCATTCAAGACTGCTAAGTTAAAGCAGTATTTAACAGGACTAGCTGAAGTCCTTACCTGGTGTCTATAGTTAATAAGAGTATTTATAAAGAGTTCTATCCTGATGGCTAAAGATCTACATATTGTCCCAAGGCAAAACATTTTAAATCATGCTTCATAAATATGACAGCAATGGCAGCCAAAATGAACGTCTTCCAAATCAGAGGATACCTGTTCAATCATGATAGCAGATTTTGATCAAGGGTAGGAATCCAGTAATCTTGTAAATGGATAATTTAGCACATGTGTCATTGCTCATAATATTTTTAGTTTTTAATAGTTTATGCAGTTTTGTGAATACAAATCCAGTAAGTTAAAACCATTTGAATGTTTTTTTAAACATTTAACGGTTGTTTAAAACTTTAGATCACAAGGAAGGACTTTCTTGCACATTTTGTATTAAGGTCCAGAAGGTGTGCATTTTGACAGATCATAAAAGCTGCACCAATATCTCTATTCTCTGTACTTTTCTAATCTCTATATATCACCAAGGACCAAGCCTGAGGACTTTATGCACTTCTCTCAAACCTCAATGCCTTAAAGGATCAAAGATTTGTTTCTAAAACAGAAAGAAAGAGATTACTGCTTAACAGGTCAAAAGTATCAGCTTCACTCACTGTTGTGGGAGCTTCATTTGCTAGACAAGTAAAGTTCTACACCCAGCCATTTCCTAAAGAGTTCTTTTACCATTTTAAATATGTTTATTTTTATAATTTGTCTTTATAATCTTAAATGAAGTATGTGGATGGCTAACATAGGATAAATTGCAGCAAGCAGAATCTTGAGGTGCTTTCTCCATTCTCGTAAGAATACATTAGGGCTGAACTTATAAGCATTTTGAAGATTTGGCTAATTGTATTCCCCAGGTGGGGAATATACAACAATCCACTGTTACATTTTTGTGAACTCTATCATGAAAATATTGCCAAAGAAATATAATGTATAAGACAGATGGCCTCTCATTCCTCTTAGAATTGTGTACCATGCTTTGTTTTAGTTACCTTACAGTCAGTAGTATTACAGCATTCTTCTTGCTACATTTTGTGTTTGAAGCTGCATTTCTACCTAAAACTAGATTTGGCTTTGTTGGAAACAAGAGCATTGTGTTCCCTGGACAGCCCCGTAACTTGCTCTGCCCATCTAATCCATACTCATGTTGGTGTAAGACTATCATATGATGTCTGTCAAAGTGTGTTAGCTTAACCATTTCAATACATCTCCTAAAGTCATCACAGAATTTGTAATAATTTTTTGACTCAACCACTAACCCCATTTTTTGGCTTGGGAACCAAAGCAGTTTTCTTCTAGCCATCCAACAAAATATCAGTAACTTTTTGGACAACAAGGGAAATTCTTGTTATTTTTTGTTATGTTATGTTATTTTTCATATGGTCTAGTGTTAAATTCTATTTTTGTGCGGAGCACATATACTCTTACAACTCAGATAAATAGCTTTAAACATTTCGTTTGGCTGCCTAAGACTTTTGCACAGTACTGTGTACTTATTCATTTATTGCACATTCTTTTATATGACAATTTGCAGAATGATTTCAAATCAATTTGGTAGTTATATTCTTTTGTGCATGTTTTGATGTCCATGTTAGAAAATGCCATTTATGTTATACTTTATATTATCATTTATATTATAAAGCTTCAATTAATTTTATAGTGGAAATTAGGCATTATGGCCATCTTAATCTTAATACTGCACTTTCTAATAACCAATATATGCATATATCTCTGAGCCCATCTCTTTATAATAATGCACAATACGACTCCCATCCCAAACTTATTCTGCTGTACTTGAAAGAACAAAAACTATGGTGACGCGATGAGGGGGAAAAGTTTGACAGAAAAGGAAACTATGTGCTTTCTCATTGTGAGGATGTTTCGGATTTTGTTGTGTATTTGTGTTGCAATGTAATATATAGCAAAACAGTATTGTAAACCTGTGTAGTCTACTCATTAAAATAAAAGGGAAATTCATTAAAAAGTACTTAATACGTAAATATGTAGAAAGTGACTATTACCTCTTTTCCGCTAGTCCTAGGCCGGCACTGACAAGAAGCCGGTTCTCAGATGGTGCCGAAGTGGCACGACCAGAGAACCGGCCCATACTTCCACTGGTTAAAAACAGATAGTGAGTACGCACAATACAACAGGCATGTGACAATTTTGAGTTTATTAAATAATGTTTTTTGATAGAGGATGTTTAGGCTATTTAGAAACTCAGTCAAGAAGTGGCAGACTGTGTAAAGTAACAGAGCAGGGTTGTCAAGTGCTGAGGCGCATAGTGCGTAAAAGTCGCCAATGCTCTGATGACTCAGTAACTGCAGGGTTCCAAACTTCCCTTGGCATTAACCCCAGCACAAAAATTGTGCACTGGGAGCTTTATGTAATGGGCTTCCATGGCCGAGCAGCTGCATGCAAGCCTCAGATCACCAAGTGCAATGCCAAGCATCAGATGGAGTGGTGTAAAGTTTAGTGGAGGAGGCATAATGGTGTGGGGCTGTTTTTCAGAGGTTGGAGTAGGCTCTTTAATTCCACTAAAGGGAATCTGTAATGTTTCAGCATACCAAGACATTTTGCAGAATTCTATGCTTTCAACCTTGTGGGAACAGTTTGGGGAAGGCCCTTTTCTGTTCCAGCATGACTGTGCCCCAGTGCATAAAGCAAGGTCCATAAAGACAAGGTTGAGTGAGTTTGCTGTGGAAGAACTTGACTGGCCCACACAGAGCCCTGACCTCAGACCCCATCAAACACCATTGGGATGAACTAGAACAGAGATTGCGAGCCAGGCCTTCACATTCAACATTATGCATCATGCATATGTATCGTCCTCTGTTTTGATTTAGGGTGATGGGAGGATGGTTTAGAATATAACCCTGTAACAGTGTGTGGAGTATGTCTTTGATATCCGTGTGTCAGTCATAATCACATCTGACGTTCACAGTTTAGCTACTCCTTAGTGTGTAGGCAGTGAGAGTTGTCATGGATTAGGGTGGGCAGCTGTCTAAGCAGAAAATATTTCATGCTGTACTGCTGAAACCCCAAACCAAACTGATTTATTAGATGCTGTAAGCACATGGAACGTTCATGGAGAATGTATATTTAACACACACAGTAGCACAAACAGTGTGGAGAACTACTACAACTGAATTTGAATGTGAATTGGAATGTGAATGAATGTGAATAAAATTTGATTCCGATTCAAACATTGTGCTCATATATAGAAGCCAAAAGTAGCACAGTGCTTACTTCCCTCTACCTTGTACTTGCCTATCCAATACAGCTTCACTGTGAGTCTGTTTTAAGAAGTTCTCATAACCAAGTGTGTTTGGCTATGTTTTTCTTCTCATTGGAGGAAGCCTGTTCAAAACACAGAAAAAACAAGCAAAATGGAGTTGCAATACAAACTCCCAGTCCTGATGATGTCAGGTGAGATTGAAACCCAGAGATCCATCCAGCCTGGTGATGGGTTGGCCACCTGTCCTGGGTTATTCCCTGCCTTGTGCTTGTACCTTCTAGGACAAGTTCTGGATCCCCACGTCCTTGCATAGACCAAGGGAATAGAAAATGTACAGAACATACATTTGAGAGAGAAGGGTCAGCCAGTCCCAGAGCAGGAGGTGGCAAACCTGAGTCATGCTCTGCGTATGGGTTTTGGGGATGACATCTCAATCAACCAGTATCAGTGCGTCCCCAGGACTGGAGTTGAGAACCACCTCTTTATTATTGGCTGACTGAGAGAGTGGCGGAGTTTACGGGTCTTTCTTAAGGGCCCAGTGGTGAAATTACTCTGCAGAATTTGAACCAGTAACCTCCGATCACAGGCAGAGACTCCTAACCCACAGACTCACACAACTCTCTATTTTATGTGAAATATGTGGACGAGCTTTCAGCTTTTTCCAGCTTTTCCTAACATCTCCTCTAAAAGCTGCACACCTGACCCTCTAAATAACCGTATAAGAATATAGCAGCAAGTGAAGACCAGTCTTGTTTCCTGACCTAGGTTACCTGTAGTCCTGGGGTTGTAGATATCTCACCAAGGAAACCCAGGAGTTCACCCAAACCAAGCCTTGTACCATTACTGTACTTTGTATCAGAAAATAATTCTTGAAGATAAGGTGTTGGGGCTATTTTATGCAGTTCACAGTTGTTCTGCCATCCACATAGAGGATCTAATCAGTATGCTTTTTATTACAGAATTTATTACTCTCTCCTAAATTTTAACTAGATCAATGAAAAGAAAATGGACATATATTTGCAACTTTTTTATTTCAATGACAAAGAAGTACTGAAAGGATTATGTTACATTAATGTAGGGGATTTCTGATTTCTAATATAAATGGGTACTAATACCTTCAAAATTTCATGTGTGACTGGAAAGGGAGTTTCAATTGTTACGTCCAGCAGAGCCGGGCCCCGGAGAGGTGGGCAAGAAGTGAGGTAGCATCTTAGCACACCGGAGGCGCGTATGTTAACAAAACTTAAAAAGGACTCACACACTAGGTTAGACAGTAGCAACAACTCACCACCTTCTTCAACACACACAACCCACCGTGCCGGCTCCCTTAACCACCTGAACATGTTACGCTGGGTAAACGATCCACTTCATTAATAAATATAAGCACCACACATGACATTACATGTGGGAAACACGAGACACATGGAACAGGGCCCAGTTATAAACAGCAAAAGTACAGGGGCTATTTGCAACACATACAGCGCATGCATAACGTACGCACAAATTATCTCCCGCTAGCAGAAGGCAGCTCACCGACGCTACACTATATTCCCTGCTGTGAGACTGTGCCCATGGTGTCAGTTGCCTGGGACTGGATCTAGCCCCCTCCCCGACCCTAGAAAGAATGACACTGTTTAGGAAATATGGGTTCTCGGAGTTGGAATTTGGTTTTGTGATTCTTTTGGAAGCTAGATGTTCTCAAGAACAGTAGTGAGGAAGTTAAAATTGATCACCTCTCCAGCAGTACATCACATCGGAGCTGGGACCTGTGAAGTTGTAGCCATACACCGATGCTGCAACAAGAACAAGATAGAAGAACGGTCACAGACTGTGAAATGCTCCTGCTTTCCAGGACAAGTGGCCGGGACCACACGTGCTGCCCCTTCCTGTGTAGACGGTATGTTCCATCTGAAATGTTTCAGTTTCTTTTGCTTTGCATGCTGCTTTCTCTCGCTTTTTCCTATACACCTTTATGTTTGTATTATATCCTATATCAATGGAAATTTCCAGATGCCAAGTAATAGTCATTTACTTACTCCTTCTGTTTATATTCTTTTATACCTTTGGATTTTTTTTGATGCTTTGAACTTAAAGGAAAATGTCTATAACAGCAAGTATTCGTTATGGCGGGGCATGGCGGAGGCGGGGAAAAGATGGTGATCCACAGAGAAGCTCCAAGACAAAAAGGAGTTATTAAAAAGGGGTTTGTCAAAAACAAACAGGGAAAAATAGGAATAAACTAAAGAAACCACAAAGTAACACAACTAGGGAGCTGGGCTGAACAGGGAGCAGGACTAGGAACCAAGTTTAAGCCACAGAGGAACATGATCACAATGACTGACTGAGGAACAAAGTGAGGGAAGACACTTAAATACACAGAAAACTTGGGAAAACAGGTGTAAATGATAACCAGTTAACCAAATGGCAAGGCACGGAACAACAATCAATAGGTGGAATAACTTACAATTAACAAGCAGAGAACCAGGGAACCTTAACAAACACAGAAACTAGGAACATTACCAAGCACAAAGGGTGTGGAAGAACTTGACCTACAATACATTTCACTGAACTAAAAAACCTTATATGCAGTATAATAAAAATATTACTGTAATACCTTCCAAGCCAATCATTCAGTTTTACAAGGTACAATTTTAGTTGTTTTGATCTATCTTTTCTTTACTTTATAGTCTGAACTAGTGGGGTATCATCTGATTATCCACCTGCAGTCGTTTTATGCATGGGATTGTCACACTCATGTTGTATCTCTGTTTCTGTTTCTGAACTGTTTTGTCCAATGGGCTTCCTCAGCTTCCAAAAGTATAAGCAGATGAAGAACAGAATTAAACAGGGCACTGAACTTCTAGGGGATGATAGTGTTGGATTCTGAACTGAAGTCAGTGAGCAACATTCTTACATATGTGTTCATCCTTTCAAGATGGGAAAGGGCCAGATAGAGGGCGGAGGATATGGCATCCTCACTGGACCAGTTTAGGACAGTCATGTGATGTGGGAGGACTGGCTTTCTGGTCCTTTCAAATCACTTCATGTTGACAGGTGTGAGTGCTACAGGGGGGTAGTCACTGAAGCAGGAGACAGAAGACTTATTCAGCACAGGTGTGATGATGATGGCCTTGAAGCAAGTGGGAACGACTGACTAGCTCAGGGAAATGCTAAAGATACCTGTGAAGACATCTGCCAGCTGGTTTGCACCTTCCCCGAGCGCACGGCCGGATTTGTTGTCTAGTCTAGCAGATTTACGTGGGTTTACTTTCAGAAGAGCTTTTTCTCACATCTGCTGTGGATGATCACAGTGCCCGTTCTTCAGTAGGAGGGATGTTCTTCCTGTCATTCAGGGCATCAAACCATGCATATATGCACATCTGAAAAGGAGGCATCTTCATTAGAGGCAGGTGGTCTGGTCTTATAGTTCATTATGACCTGGATTTCTGGTCACATGCACCACATGTCTCTGGTGTCCTGAAAGTGGATTCTCTTGCCGTATGTATGCTTAGCTGCCCTGATGCCCCTGGACAGGTTTGCCCTTGCCATATGGAGGGCTGCCTGCTTGCCCAATCTAAATGCAGCATCACGGGCTTTCAGCAGCACACAGACCTCAGATGTCATCCACAGTTTCTGGCTGGCATGTGTGGTGATAGTGTTGGAGACATAATGTATGCATTTGTTTACATAGCCATTGACCGATGATGCATCCGCCACCACGTTAAAAATACCTTGATTAGTAAACACTGTCCTTGTTAATTGTAGCTAATCCCATATATACTGCATTCAGTTTCTTTATTGTGCAAAAGAAACATGTCAGTGCAGTCATGCAATTACATCTTTTGGGAAAGGAATTTGGGAGGATTAAAGTTTGCACCCATACGATATATTGCGCAATCACCCAGTATTGCACAAAACAAACGCTGTGTCCTGTTTTGAACTAATAAAGGTTATGATTTGTCTCGTATCATGTGACTGAGCAATCGACACCCCCACATTATATCACTCTCTTATTCAGACACACACACACAGACACACGTACTGCAAATTTATAAACACACTGAGAGCGAGTGCAAGTCCAAGTGCAGGGTCAGGCCATCTCTCCAGTGCCCCTGGAGTACTGTGTATGACTTGTATTAACATAATCACTTTCACCAGATCTGTACCTGTTCTTCCGTGTGCCACCCCTGACTAGGAATAGGGTGAAATGACACGATTAAATTCCCACGATAAATTTTCCCGGGGAGGGTCCGCCCACAATACATTTCACTGAACTAAAAAACATTATATGCAGTATAATAAAAATATTACTGTAATACCTTCCAAGCCAATCATTCAGTTTTTCAAGGTACAGTTTTAGTTGTTTTGATCTATCTTTTCTTTACTTTATAGTGTGAACTAGTAGGGCATCATCTGATTATCCACCTGCAGCCTTTTCATGCACGGGATCTTCACAATCATGTTGTATCTCTGTTTCTGCCAATGGACTTCGTCAGCTTCCATTGTGGAACAAAAATGGTGGTGCCAGATGCAGCCCTGCCTGGATGGAGAGGAATGTAAAGTTCTCCCGGATCTCAAAGGCTGGAGCTGTGCTACAGGGAACAAGATTAAGACCACAAAGGTATGACACATAATCTGCTGAACCTGGCCCAACTACTATGTCAAAGTTTGTTTGACAAGTGTTGGCCTAATGTTCTGTGAAATTACCCCCTAAACCACATTTTAGTCAATAGTACATCTACATAAAGTGTGATGCATAATGTTTATTAATTATGAGAATGACAATTTTAGCATATAATATAATTGAGCAATAATTGTACAGTAGGGTGGTTTAGTGGTTTAGTGTCTCGGAAAAGGGTTCACTGGGATTCGGGGATTCACTGACAAGGTGTAATCTTGTTTAAAAAAAATATATATATATACATATATATACACGGGGCGGCACGGTGGTGCAGTGGTTAGCACTGTTGCCTCACACCTTTGGGATCGGGGTTCGCATCTCCGCCCGGGGTTCCATGTGTGTGGAGTTTGCATATTCTCCCCATGTCGTCGTGGGGTTTCCTCCGGGTACTTTGGTTTCCCCCCACGGTCCAAACACATGCTGAGGCTGATTGGAGTTGCCAAATTGCCCATAGGTATGCATGTGTGTGTGACTGGTGTGTGAGTGTGCCCA
>JAAGVU020000001.1:29615834-29631522 GCA_011763525.2 Mormyrus iriodes
TAGTGTCTATGACATATAATTACACTATAAATTTAGAATGAATTGAAAAGAATGAAAAATACAACTCTCATTTACAAAGCGATGTGTGCAGTTTATTTTTTTTATCACAGCTTAACGTATTGCAAAAAAATACAAAGGTCCCCTGTGATGTCCCGGGACTTAATTACAGCTCTCTCATTGTCTGCAGTTATTCCCCAGAGCTGTATTTCACAGTATTATCACATAATTATGCATGTGAAGGGCGGGTCCTCCTTTGAGAATTTTATGCTCCATTCCAAAAGTGTAGCATGAAAAGTTCAATATGATAAATAGCAATTCCATATCCAAAAATGACATATCCAAATAGCCACTCCATTAAATACTCTCTTCAGTGTCATTAAAAGACATCTTGGCAAACACTTGAAATTGCTTATTAAAGTGATGGTCTGTACTGCTTTCAACCTAAATGATCATTATGCCACTCATTTTCATTACACTGAAAAGATGCTTCACATTTAGTGTGCAGGATCCTACAGCTAACCTATCTACTCTGATGTAATTGCAGTGGATGGATGGATGGATGATGAATGGATGCATTGATGGATGGCATTGACATCAAGCACTTTTACACAGTATTCCATAAATATCATGAGGGCAGATGTAATAGAAAAGTCAAGGAAAGGAGATGGGTGAAGGCATATATTTTCAGGTTATTCTGAGCACTACAGTCATTTTAAAATTATAATGTACACTAAGGCATTCTAGACAAAATGGGCCCTCAGATGGTCTACCACCTGCAGTTTGGACTAGGAGATGAAGCTAAGCAGGATTGGACCTTTGCACTATTGGATGGCAGACCAACTAGAATGCTAGGTTGCTGCTGAAAGAGGTGTTGGCCAACAGGTTAGGCCATCCTGTGGTCTGTGTGGCTCCCAATGCCCCAGTGCAGTGACGTGGACACTGTGCTGTAAAAATGGTGCGGATGAGATGTAAAACAAAGGTCCTGATTCTCTGAGGTCATGAAAGATCACCACCTTAACTTCCATGTGTTGAGCATACTGGCACAGAATGGTTGCCATCGCATCATCCTGGTGGGTGCTGGACAGTGGTGGTGGTTCATGTGGCACCCCATTGGTTCTGTAAAGCACTTTGGGAGTCTTCAAAAAAGCTATAAAAATGTAGCATTCTTTTATTTGTTCATAGTGCAGGAACAATGCACTCTATAACAGAAGCACTTAAATGTTCATAGTAAACAAGGGTGTTCAACAGGCGCCTGAAAAACTTTACAGGGGCAGTGGACCATGCCTTGCTGAAGGAATTTGGACCTTGCGGAATAATAGTTGAGTACCCTTGTTATAAATAAACAGTTCTTTAAACTACATAGTCTAATTAAATTGAGGGATGCAGTCAATAACTGATATTCTAATACCAGGAATTATTTATAATGTGCATCTTGTCCCGTTATTCTAATTTTTTTAAGACCAATAGATTGTTATTGTTATATTTACAGTGGTAGGGTCTTAAATTCCCATGAACAATTTGCCATGACAACAGGATAGAGTTGAAAGAAATCAAGCAGACAAGCTCCTGAGCACGGTCCATGGTCTGAAGCCGAAGGGCACACCCCAAATGGCGTCCACCTACTCAGTCAGGTACTGAAATGGACTAGTGCACAACCTCTGTCGCTGGGGCTGGCTGGCTGGCATCTATTGACTTTCATCATGCAAACAAAGGGGAGACCAAAAGGTCAGACCATCACAGCGCATAAAGACACACACCTTAAGCCTTTCATTGTGAGTGATGGAACAGTGATAAAGCTTTTTAAAATAACGAAATCCCGAAAACCTCTTTCAGTGCCCATGCAAAAGATGAGCACAAAACCAACAATACATTATGTGAAATAAGAGCCATTGTTATGGATTACCAACAAATGGGACCTTTATAAAAGGGATAATAGGTACATTTAAATTAGCATTTAAAATTCACAAAAATTAATATTTTTGTTCATATTTTGTGCTGATATCCCATCCAGGGTGCAGTCCAGCCTTGTGTCCTGTGCTGTCTGAGATCTAGGCCTTCCCACAGCCATAACTAGAATAAGTGGTCAGAAGATGAATGGATAGATGGATGGATGGATCTAGTGTATATTGTAATTATTATGACGTTCCAAATAATATAAGAGGGCTGTATTTCCATATTATGCAACTGGGAAGTGATTTAAACATGTCCAAAAATATTCCCCATTCGAGAGTGCAGGTTGCATTGAAATGCCCTGACAACCTCTCCAGGGATCTTGTCAAAACTTAAAATTATTTGCCGGTTGGCTGAAAAGCAGCTTCTCTGCTTGTTAACGGCACCCAAGTTTCTGTTTTTAGTTGCAGAATTTTGAAACATCATCGTAATTTTATCATTCAAAATCCTCTGATCAAAAACAGAAACTCACAGGAATAAAGCAAACGCTCAATTAAGCAGTATTCTTTGAAATGCTAAAAACATTACAGCATACTTATATACATTTTCGAAAAGTGATACAAACTTGAGAAAAAAAGCTACTTTTCACAACATCAAGGCCAATATTATTAATAAAAATATATTCCATACAAACGTAATAAAACACACAGGCCGGCATCTAGTTCAGAAAACAGCTTTAAAAAAAAGACTGCATTTTTAATTCATTTTTCAATATACGGAGTAAAACCTAACAAGGAAAAAAAAAAGCTTCAATCTGGCGAGTAAAAAACTTGTCATCGGTTGTATATAAAAGTCAGCTAGAGGATTTCTAAGATATTTATAGATATTTCCAGATTTATTAGTGGCTAATTGTTCTCAATGCACAAAAGAATATCTGCTAAAAACAGGCACAGGGAATTAATTTTGTGACTGAGACCAGAAAATCAACAGGACAATGTTTTGACATCCAGGAAAATGTTTTGCAAAAATATATTTCACAATGGATTCAGAGCACCTACATTATTATTGCAGACCACATATTGTAATTAAATTTTGTGGAACCAATGTAGTTCATGTAGAATTTCAATGTACACATCAGGACACAATATGTTTCACAGGGCTAGAATTGACTGTAATTATAGGTTGCACATAAATCATCACCTGAAGTTACGTATAGACATTATGACAGTTCTCTGTCACTTGCCATTTTGTACTTCAAAATATATTGGACTGGGCTTTTAAAAAAGACTAACAATGAGGAAAACTAGTCAGAAAATTGAACAAAACAAGATGACTATAATTTGATTTGCTCTTTATCAGCCTTCGTAGCCCAGCTGGTTAGATCCATTGCTCATTAGTCATTAACAGAAACCAAGTGGGCATTATTGATAAGGTGGATCCAAACAGAGCTGGGAATTAATCACAAACAGAAATGGTTTGCACACCCCTGCTAAACTTGCATGAAAATTGTATCGAAAAGTAGAACAACTTTTGTGGGGTACTTAAACATATGGCATTTTCGCACATTCCAGAAAATGATATGGAACATCATTTGGCCTAGTAAACCTCCTTTATTAAAGAAAAATAAGTATGTAAAAACTATTTTTCTGAATGTTTTGACCCACTGATCATAAGAATGACCCTTAAGTGTTTTTATGCTTATATAAACAAAGATCAAACTGTCCTATTTAATTTAATGGATACTTTTGAAAACCAAAAGGTTTGCAAAAATGTATTTTTCTGTATTCGTTGATAACAGATGGAGTTTGTTATCAAATCAGTATACACCATAAGTATTAATATGTACATTGTTCACATTCTATAAACAATTGGTTTTTTCACCATACTCTTGTTTTCTGTAGGACTGAAGTTGGTTGTTGCTTGGTTATTTATTAATGATGTACACTGTGGAGTCAATTACATACCATAATAACAATCTCAGTTTGTCTCAGTGTGTTAGAGTTAGATGTTTAAGGGAAAACAGGAGAGGGATCAAACGCACAGGGCCCACCACTATTATTGCCCCCCCCTTATAAAAATTAATAAGAAGGGTTAGAAAAATCACTGTTTGCTAAAGTACCTTCATTTTGTACTAAAAAAATGAGGAAAAATCTGACCTTTAATTGAAACAAGTTTATTCAAAGAAATACAAATCCCTCATCAAGAAATAAATATTGTGCCACACCAGCCAGGCCATTTCAGGGTGCATGCTCACATAGTATGGCCACACTTGTTGGCACCCCTGCATTTAATACTTTGTACAATATAACAAAAATATTGCCAATATAACAGCATGGAGTCTTCTCTTGTAACCTTTTATAAGGTTGGAGAATACAGAGAATGGCATCTGAGACTTTTCTTCTTTACATAATCTCTCCAGATCATCCAGGGTCCAAGGCCCTCTCCCGTGTACTCTCCTCTTCAGCTCACTCCACAGGTTTCCAATAGGGTTCAGGTCAGGGGACTGAGATGGCCATGGCAGAACCTTGATTTTGTGGTCAGTTAACCATTGCAGGGTTAATTTGGTTGTGTGTCTTGGACTATTATCCTGCTGGAGGATCCAATGAAGACCCAGTTTTAGTTTCCTGGTGGAGGCAGCCAGGTTTTGATTTAAAATCTCCTGATATTTCATGGAATCCATGATGCCATGTACCCTAACAATGTTTCCAGGGCCTTTGGAGGAAAAACAGTCCCACATCATCACAGAACCTGCACCATATCTGACAACTGGGACAAGGTTCTTTTCATTATAGCCACCCTTTTTACGCCAAACCAAATTTGAGTGTTTATTGCCAAGAAGTTCAATTTTTGTTTCATCAGGCCATAGAACACAGTTCGAGTCAAAGTTGTAGTAACATTTAACAAACTCCAGGGACTTACCTCTGTGTATAACTGACAGAAAAGGCTTTTTTCTGGCATACCTTCCAAATAATATGTTGGCATGGAGATGCCATCTGATGGTGGTTCTGGAGACTTGATAACCCCAGGATTTTACTTTACTTTGCAATTCCCCAACAGTGATCCTTGGAGATATTTTTGCCTCTCTAACCATCCTTCTCACTGTATGTGGGAGTAAAATAAACTCTTCCAGGCAAGTTTATCACAGTTCCAGTTGATGACCACTGTTTTATTATTGCCCTAACTGTAGAAAGGGCATTTTCATGCAAGTAACAAGTTTTTTAATCACCATTCCCTGAGTTACGAAGGGCAACACACTTCTTCCGCATTTGGATTGAGTGTTCTCTTTTCTTTGCCATGATGATGGTTGGCTAAGGGAATTTGGTTTTGTCTCCCCTCACATTTGTATCCCAGTTAATCATGAAGTCATACACACTTCCTATACTGTTGTGTTCCTATACACTCCAATCAACTTGTTACGATCCCCAGTCTAGGGTTGAGGATCGACAGAAAGGCAAGGGAAGGGAAAGGGGAGGAGACGGGACAACCGGGGAACGAGAAAAGGGAACACGGGAAATGAAGGGATCTTTTTTTATGGTTTTTATTTTTATTCACAAAGACGTTTGCAAACACGAGATGTAACAAACTACAGGAGTGACACACGCCAAAACAATCAACAAAACAACGAAGAACCATGTCCCGAACTAAACTGATACTACCCATGAGAAACAAAGTAACAAACACGGTCTCAATCTCTCTATTCAAAACAAACGCAAACGGCACTCTCACGGAAACAGAACAGCAGTCACTCCGTACGTACAAACACAGGAAACACATAAGCCGAGTACAGTGTCCAAAAGGGGCGAGCAAAGAGCGTAGTCAAAGGAAAGCAAAGGGTCGAAACCAGAAATGAGCAATCAAACCAGGAGCGAAGGTACCAGAAGGGGACGAAGCAGAAATCAGAACCAAGAGCCAAAACAGTCATACACAAAATCAGTCAGAGCGAAAGTATACCAAAAGCTAGAAAGAAGCAAGGGCAACAGCGCCATGATGAGCCAAGTTAGTCAGATTATATTTTCACTGGATCCGGGAGAGAAGGGTGAGGAGGGACGAGATGAGGAGCATGGAATGGAGTCTGGTGAAGCAAAGGACCGAGGGGACGAGTCTGTAAACGAGGCGGAGTCTGGCAAGGTGGATGAAGCTGTAACGAAGGTGGAGTCTGGCAAAGTGGAGGGCCGAGGGGACAAGTCAGCAGTCAAGATGTAGTCTGAACCGAAGGGGGCAAGAAGACAAATGCGGACGCAGCCGCCACAAAACTCACAGCACGTAACAAACTTAACAATGTCCAGTTTAAGTGGGCGATATGCTTCAGTTACATTGTTTCACATTAATTTCCAAGGGTGCCAACAACTGTGGTGGTGGTGGGGGATTTATTTTTCTTTGAATAAATTTGTTTCAATTAAAATTCAGAGGTACTTCAGCAAACAGTGATTTTTTTGTCTAACCATTCTTATTAATTTTTATAAGGGGTGAATACAGTTACAAAATCATAACACAAGCATACAGTCAAAAATATATTACAAACAGGAATAAGGATATAAGGGTATATGCTTCTTCATGGTTTCCATTACTGAAACATGGTCTCCTTTTGTACAGTTCAGCATGTGTTATGAAGAAGTTATAGGCCCATGCATGGTTCATTGACTGAGACTACCCCCCTCGCTGTTATGGATACTCTGAGAGCCACAAGAGCTACGTCCGGGTCATCTGTCCTGATCTTTATAGACCTCTCCGCGGCCCTCGACATAGTTAATCAACTAATCCTCTTGGCCACCGTTTCTCCACTTGGCAACATTGCTGCACACTGGTTTGACTCATACCCATTAGACAGATAATTCCAAGTGGCACAGGTAATAATAACCTATTTTCTCCAAGGTTCTGCACTTGGTCTTCTCCTCCTCTCTCTTTACATTACCTTGCTAAGTCAGATCATCTAATTGCATGGCTTCTCCTACAATTACTGCGCCGATGAAAACCCAATTCTATTTGACCTTCCCTCCTGATCACACTATGATGTCAGCTCAGATCTCTGGATGTCTGACTAACATAGCAGTCTGGATGAGGGACCATCACGTCTAACGTAATCTCTCCAACACTGAGCCTCTTGTCTTTCCCGCCAGCCCTACCATCCACCATGACATCACTGTTCAGCTTGAATCATCCACACTGTCTGCATCAAGGTTTGCCAACAACCTAGAAGTAATGACAGACAACTAACTGTCCTTTGCCAAGCACATAACAGCGCTCTCCTGATCTTGCAGGTTTGATGATTGAGGTTGTGATCTGAACTCAAGGGGTGCTCTGTTACTGGACTTTTATGTTAGCCACAGTTTGTTCAAACACCATGTTAGAGCTTATGGATGTTCATAAGTGCTGTTTGTTTTATTGAGCTGTGATCTCCAGCGTACACTGGGATGGTTTGCAACCAAGTGTGAAGCAGCTAAGATGAGGATCAGCATTTCCAAGTCTCAGGTTATGGTTCTCAGCCAGAAAAGGGTGAATTGTCCCCTTCAGGTTCAGGATGAGTTAGTGCCTTAAGAGGAGGAGTTCAATTAAATTGGGATCTTGTTCACTAGAGGTGGAAGAATGGAGTGGGAGATTGACAGGTGGATTGTTTTTCATTTATGTGCACATTGTATCAGTCTATCATTTGAAGAGAGAGCTGAGCTGAAATGTGAAGCTGTAAGTTTACTGGTCAATCTACATTCCAACTCTCACCAACGGTCACAAACTCTGGGTAGTGACCGAAAGAATGTGGTTGCGGATACAAGCAGTGGAAATTAACTTCTTTCACAGTGTGTCTGGGCTCAGCCTTAGCTCACACATTCTGGGGGGGTTTAAAGTAGATCCAGTGCTCTTTCTTATTGAAAGGAGCCAGCTGAGGTGGTTTGGGCATTTGTTTAGGGTGCCTCCTGGACGCCTCCCTGGGGAGGTGCTTCGGGGCATGTTCAACCAGCAGGAGACCTCGGGGCAGACTCAGGGCACACTGGAGAGATTATATGGGTTAGGAATACCTTGGTTTTCCCCCCAGACCCAGCAACCCAGACCTCAATAAGCGGTGGAGAATTGATGGATGGATGCAAGCAATGGTGTAGTCTGGCTACTTTACTTACTGTAAAATACACATATATTTACATAATATATAACGTATAATTACACATATGTGTGTGTGTATATATGTGTATGTATATTTGTATGTATGTATGTATATATCATTGTATTATGGCCATCCATATGTGAAGACCTCTGATTCTCTTGTAAGAATCCAAAATATATTTTGCACAGCTAACAGTTAGTCTCCTCCATAAAACTCGATTACAAAGGCTTCTATTCATCAAAACGGGGGAACGTGCTGGAGATTAATTAGCGTGATAGATTGAACATGTTTGAATTGAATGCCTTGGCATTAAACAGGGAATTCCTTCAGGGTTTTGCATCACCAAACAGTAGCTTCACAAACAGACCACACTATTTCTATAGCGATTAGAATCCACTTCTTATCTTATCTGAGACAGTAGGACTCTGGAAAAGTCAAGCAGTACAATGAAGCTCACTCAGAATAATGTTATCAACCTTCTACCATCAGGTTCAGAATCAATTAAAATTGGTTTGCACACCAGTCCAGGGAAGATGCTATTCCATTAATGCACAATTTAAATTTTTTTTTACTAATGGCATATGTATACATCACCTTACATCTTGTGCATTGCCTTTTTTTTCAAATGCATGAATTACTAATAAATTGCTGATATATAAAAAGCATAAAAGATACATAAAAACAAACTACCTACATATTTATGAACAGACTTGGTTATTATATAATGTAAAATATTCACAGTTTTGAACTCCTTGCCTCATTATATCCATCCATTTGTTATACCTGCTTCTCTGCTACAGGGGTGTGGCGAGTCTGGAGCCTATCCCAGGAAGCTCAGGGCACTATGCGGGGGACACACTAGGTGGGACGCCAGCCCATAGCAGGGTAAACACATTGTGCATTTTAGAGACACAAAGGTACCCAGGGGAGACCCACATGGAAAACATATGCAGACCGAACTGAGGCAGGACCGAAACCCGTCATCCTAAAGCTGTGTGAGCAAAGTGCTACTATTGAGCAACCATGAGTTAATATGCTAAATGCATTAAATTAAATGCCAGAAATAACACCGAGATGGTGATATTCCTGCCTTTAAATGCAAAGTGCCTGGGGGATGTTTGTGAAGTGTGAGAGTCTTCAGCAAGCAATTTATAATTTATACTGTATAACAACATAATTAGAACCATTTTCCCAGATAAAACATACGTTTCATAGTTATTACGTTATTAGTAACAGTATTAATCCTGGACAGTTACAAAATAAAGCTAAGAAAATTCATTCACAGATTAAATTGGTTTTTGCATAAATCATAAAGAAGCCTTCTGTCACTGCTAGCTCATTTGCAACAAAACCTTCTAAGAGTGATTATGTGTCTGCTATTTCAAAAAAAAGACTTACTGTTGTATACCTGCAAAACTCTAAGCGAAATTCTATAAGCCATAAACTACAAAACAATACATATATCTATCATAGATGAAGAGTCTGAAATACAGTTTTCAAAATCAACTCATATAAGTTTTAAAACTTGGAACTATTATTAATTTAACTGTATTACACCTAATTGTGGTATTTATTAAACATATGACATATGTCGGCAAAACAGAAAATATAATCCACTTTCAATAGCAAAGGGATCCCAAGACATGCTAGATAATGACTTCATTATAAGGCTATCAGTCTGTTTGAGGCAGACACCTTTGTTGAGATGAGGCTTCCACTGACATTAACCCCAGATAAAAGGAAAAGGAACAAATCCCCTACAAGTTCACAAGAAGTTCTCACCAGCCAGAAATGCTGTCTTTCAAGTTCCTTACTAGTGCTTTTATGTCCAAGAAAGTTGCTGCTCTTTCATTAAAAGTTCCTCCAGTCCACAGGAGCACAAAGGATCAGGCTGGAGGAACACAATATCATCTTCTTTAATCCATCGTAGCGACGTACTGACAAGGTAATCTCCAAAAGTCCCCAGGTTCCTGGGCTGCTCCTGTACCATCTTTTGTTCTTAAGCCCACTCTTCTCATTATACAACTCTGCTAGGGCACTTATGTCACTGGTGAGGTTGACCTTAGGGGTGGGGAGTGTGTCTCACTGATAAATCTGTTACCACCACCACTGTGTGTGGCAAAATCTATCGAACTATCACCCAACCAATCAAATGTAAAGAGACCTTCAGTTTGCTAATCAGTATTAGTTTTGGTACCATTCATAATTTTACCACAGCATGGCACCTATGAGGAGAATTGTATATGTTTTGAATTATTTTGACTTATACCCACAAAATCTGCATAATAGCCAATCAAGACTCACATGGCAAGTGGCATTTCTGGTAGTGGTTAGTGCATGCTTGTCAAATGTTCATCATTAAGTAAGATTGTAATCTTGAATCTCTGCCAGAGATTTTGTCCTGGAGGTCGGGCATGCCCGGGAATGAGCTATATTGCACTCGTGGTGCATGATGTGCAGGGTGTTAGAGGGCTTCTAACTGGGCAGAAGGGTCCTTGCAGACCTAAAAATACACAACTATTCAGGTCAGTGTACAGGGTGATGATAACTCCACTAGGCAGCAAAATGACTGCATTTAGAGGAAAAGTTAGAATAGTATATAGTGTGATCAGCCAGGGAGAAACTGCAAAATTACAAGTATAAATGTTTCCCAAATAAAACACTAAGACACTTAAATACATAATACAAACTTAGGATATACTGTATTTAGGATATTCCTATACATTTCTGATGGATTTTTGATGCCACGAAGGTGCATGATTGGAAGAAGCACAGTAGGAATAGAAACAAACACTTTAACAGGCTATGAAATAGTCAGGAGAACCTACAACAATATGTGACATGGAACTGGGCAGGAGACAGGGTCAATGTTTGAAGAAACAATGTCCTTTTCAGGGGAAACAAGGCTGGCTAGAGGTAGGATGGAGAGCGCATACTAAGTGAACATAAGAAGAAATTGGCCCTCTTAGAGGGGGTTGAGAAGAAAACAAAAAGATATGAGGGGGCACCGATTTTTCTTGCAGGGTCTTGTATATTATGGTTACTTCCAGGTTATGACGGCTGAAACCACAAAATACAGGAATTCATACAGCTCACAGGGAAGGAGGGATAAGTGAAAAGAATCACACAGACTCCAGTCATCTGATACCCTGCCCATCAACACAGCCATGGCCATCTCTTCTCACAGAAGCTTGTGATATGCATCCCAATAGAAAAAAAAACTGACTGGTATGAAAGCTTCCTGATCACATTCCATTTCAGATAAAGCCCAGTTCCTGCTGCTCACATGCGAACTGGATGGCCTTCCACATGTGAACATGCAGTCAGCCTCTGGTACAACAGGTAGGCTAAGAGGATAGCACTTAAAGTATGTTATGTCCCTTGCTGAAGCCTGATGATTGAAAAGGGAGGAGAAGCATATGGATAACAGCAAACACATCAAAGAAGACGTGGCTGATCTGAGAAGGAAGACCACATGGGAATGAGCTGGAATTAGTTACTCCAAATTATGCAAAAATAAGGGAAACTTTCATGCAAAAACAGAAATTACACAATACTCGCACTAAATCAAAAATAATTCAAGCCAAGATGCTCAGCTGAATGCCTAATGTCTCTTAATGTCAGCTAGTCTAATATTTGATTTATAACTTTCTAAGCTTAATAGACATATGCAAAAGTATCTCACAAAGTTACGTTTTAAAGCCGTTGCCTGTTCACAGGGTGCGCTGATTTTAGTCATTTTCAATTACGATAACGCTCCATCACTCCGCACTGGGGCACACTGTTGACCAAATAAGGTAACCAATCTGTTCATAATAAAAGGATCATTATTTGACGTTGTGCTCGTGCAGCTGTCTGGTTTGTCATATGTATAGTTCTTATATAAAATCACTCCGTAGTGGCTGGTACACCTGGGATATCTACGGACAAACACTCATTTTCCTCTGTTTATTGTTGCTATATGTTTCCCTGTAATAGAGTGACACACCATCCAGGTTATCTCCTGTTTTGTGTTCTTTACTTGCTGAGATGGGATTCAGTCTCATGGTGACCCTGTATGGGATAAGTAGCATGGAAAATAGGTAGATGGATGAATGGGTGAAAATTTCTGTACGCTGAGTATTTTAATGCACTGCAATCTGTACATTGAAATAAACACGTTTATGCTTTATTTAATGCCCACAACTTTCTGTAATTTTGAAGTTTTTTTCAGAGAAAATAAGTCTTCTCAGACTCTTCTCAACTGTGGTCCTTCAACCCAACAGCAAAAGAAGAATGGGGGATTCAAGAACACAACAGGAAAGCATATTCTAAGCATCTATATCATGTGCCATAAGTTCTTGGTGCTCCATTTTGTACTCTGGGCCGTAAGACTTTGGGGGACACGCCAAAGAAGACCCAAAGGTTTGATAGCACTGCCCAAAGCTCCGCCCCTTGCCTTGCCCATTGGACGTTGTCACTACCGGAGACTACATAGAAAAGGGCCAACAAAGCCGAAGTCTGGAGCACCTTGGGTTTGCACATTTGTTGGTGATTTGCGATTAATTTCTGATTGATATGCTCATATATGACTTTGGTTTGCTCCTGGTTTTTTCACCTCTTGCTTTGCCCCCTTACTGGTTGCTTGTCTTTATATTCACCTTTCCTGTGTACTGACCATTTTGCCTGTGTTGTTGACGAAAAGCAAGTCTAGCCCTTTGGTTTTGAATGTGTGTTCTGTAGAGAGTGACTGCCGTTTTCTTTATTTTGACTTCTTTGTATGTTTGGATAGGGAGACAGGGATTGTCTTTTGTTTAAAATTTTCATTTGTAGGGAAGTTGGGAAACATCAGATTGGTTTGTTTGTTGTGTTGGCCTGGGTCACTCTCGAAGTCTGTAAATACACTTTTGGTTACAATTGTAATATACCCTCTGTCTATACCACCCATTATTGTGCACTGTGTTGGTTTTTCCCCATTCTACACGTCCACCCACACATCAACTCTGTTACTCCCCAACCCCCTAGACTGGGGCAGGTAACAGAATTTGGGGGCTTGTCCGAGATCCTCTTGCTCTGGGTGCGAGAGGTCCAGGCTGCGATCTGTCCAGGTATCTTCCCTTCGGGACATTTTTAGTACTTGTGTTGTCGTTAGCTCATGTGTGGGGTGTGCTGGATGACCATGGCTCACTTTGACTTGATGCAATTTCATTTGGAGACCACTCAGGAGCAGTATGAGTGCTGCAGGAAGGATGACCTCTTGGCAATAGCTGGGCTCTTTAATTTGGTTGTCCCCAGTGGTGCAACCAAGCAGGTACTTAAGGTGGTCTTGCAGAAAGAACTGATCTGCCTAGGATTTCTGCACGAGCCAGGGGATTCTCAAATAGCCACGGTGGCAGGGAAGCTCGACAATGGATCGCCCACGACAGGTTTCCACGGGGATCTAGCTGATGTCAGCTCGCCCCAAGACGACATCCTGTTGACTATCCATCTCCGAGAATTGGAGCTGGAGATAAAGAAAAGGGGGCACCAGGCTCAGCTGCTACGGCTGCAAGCTTTGGAGGCTGATCTATCAGTGTTATTCTGTTCCAGCAGACCTGAGCCTTCCGGCAAGCCATTCAGTTTCACGTGTCTCTGTTTTCTTAGGTTTTCATCAGCAGTGATGACACAGGGACATGAAGGTTCTGAAGCCTGGAAAGGGTCTGCTGTCAGCATATTGTTTAAGGCTAAATGACTTCAGTTAGAATCAACTGGAACAGTGAACAGGATATTTTAGTGTTCCACTGAGACTACAGCAAAGCACCAGACCTGCTGACAGAAATGTTACTTTGACAGGATTTTGCATGAATACATGTAATGTCTCTAAAAGGTTTTTCTGTGAGACTCATGCTCACTTCAAATGGTTCTAATTCCTGCTGGAGTCTATTCACTTTAAAGGGTTTTACACCAAACCAGTTCCTTAATTAAACTGCAAGATTTATTCATATTGTGCTACAATATAAAGTTGCTGCGTGATCACTCACTAGGGAATGGTGTCAGAAAGTCAAACAACAGCATGTAAGCTCCATATTAATTAGAATGCCTCACTAAGACACAAAGAGGCAATACTTTTTTTTTTCCAGAACGTGTCCTGAGATGATGGCAGGTCCTCGAGGACGTGTCTGTCAAGTTGTCATCACCAGCAGAACTATAAAAAATGCCTACCTCAGTAGATGCCTTCGTGGTGTGGTATGTGTCAAAATATAACCAAGATTTACACTTAACTGTACTTTACCCCTGAAATTTGCTTAAGACAGACATTTCAACATTGATTGCACCACAGAATTGTACTTCCATTATTACCTACTGCACACCTGAAAGACTGAAACTCACACATATTTTAAACCATTGTTTGTCTATTCTTGGAAAATACGTCACAGAGGGAATTGGATCAAAGAAAGACTATGATCATTGTTTTTGCTTTGATGTTTCAGAGAAGAGCTGAGTTTTAGACTCATGTAATTGTACCAATGGAAGAGACCTCATAATATAGGCATATTAAGGATATTCTCCATTTAGTTTTACATATTGAGATCAAATTCAAATGTAGTCATTAAGCGTAATCAAGTACCTCGAAACGTGAAATGTCAGGAAATAAAAATTGAAGCACCTAATGGATATTGTGCTGTGATCATTACTGCCAAACAACACCCAGAAAATTTGATTATTATGCACAGTCATGGCAAAAGCTGGTGATCTTTAATTATGGTACAAATTACATGCTTCAGTAATTCGTCAGCACACAAGCATCTTATTTCCTCTATACTCTCATTTGTCGAATAACTGCTTTCTTGAAAACAAGAGCCAATTATAGTATGGGGACCTACAGGAAAATTATGGTAATTTTGGCTTACAAAATACTCACCTAATTCTCTTGGTTCTGCTTTGATTAAATTGACAACAACCATCTGTTACAGATAAATTGGTTTGAATAGCTCCAACCATATGATTACATATGTATCCAAAAGAAGCACTTTGATTCAGCTACTTGCCTTCTTCCTCAATAAATAGCAAAATTAAACCTTCATTGTATTTATAAACTCAGACAAGTTAGGCCTATATATAAAAGTATTCTGATATAGTGAACAAGATAAAGGATCTGTAACCTGCTGCATCCACAGTGTGCCTTTGATAAAGAGTTCTACATGTCACACTGCTGTATTAAACATTAAGTACAAATAAGTATGCAACCACAGCACTAAGCTGTCATAGCAGATGACCTACAGTGCCTATAAAAAGTATTCAACCCCTTGGATGGTTTACCCTTTTATTGCAATCCGATACAGAATTTGTGGCTGGTGTTGAAAAGGGCTGTTCACACCTAATCCCCATGCAACCTGACAGAGCTTGAACAGTTTTGCAAGGAAGAATGGAGTACAATTGCAGTGTCCAGATGTATAAGCTTGATTGAGACCTATCCACACAGACTCCGTGCTGTTATTGCAGCCAAAGGTGCATCTACTAAATACTGACTAGAGGGGGGTGAATATTTAACTAATCACTTATTTTATGTTACATATTTTTATTTAATTGTCGTTATTTTATAGAAATCAGTTTTCACTTTGACATTAAAGGTTTTTTTTTAATTTTTTTTTGTCAAAAACGCCAAATAATGTTGATCATGATTGATTTATAAAAGCAATAAAAGGGTAAAACATCCAAGGGGGTGAATACTTTTTATAGGCACTG
>JAAGVU020000001.1:29631622-29650117 GCA_011763525.2 Mormyrus iriodes
ATTCAGTTTGGAGTTCAGGAGATTGTCTTGACCAGGACCACACCCCTAAATGCATTGAAGCAACTGCCATGTGATTTGTTGATTAGATAATTGCATTAATGAGAAATTGAACAAGTGTTCCTAATAATCCTTTAGGTGAGTGTATAAACCAGTTCAAATAAAAATATAAAAATTTTGCTAATGTACTTCAAAAAGCATGGCAGGAGAATGAAAGTGTTTCAGGCTTAAGTGAATTTCACTACAGAAATATTTAAATTCATCTGAAAGAAAAAAACAAATAAACAAACAAATACATTTAATTGAATATTAATTTAAAAACTTGATTGTTTTGCTAGGAAACTACTTCAGACCCTATGGGGTAATATATGTCAAATTAATCCCTTGTGGTAATATATATCAAGCTAATCCCATGGGCTAGTGTATGTCTAGGTAAAATGACAGCTCGATTCCGGACTGCATCATTGCCAACCCGTAAGTGTAACTGACCTCAGACACAAGAGGAGGGAAGATTTGACAAACCCCAGCATACATATTTTAATATTGTTACTGTGCACCTGTAAACTTTACTTTTGCAGAATTCCATTTAAAATGAGCTGCACTGACATTTTATGCAAAGAAATTAAATGTATATATTCATTAGGCATGAAAGAACAATAATAGGAACCATCATAATGTATTCATGACATATGCCCATAATAAATTGCGGTTAATGATATAAAATTACAGGCAAAAAAAATAGCAAGCAGAAAATAACACAGCCTTCTTCTATAACTGCTTCTCCAGAAGTAAATAATGTCTAGCAAAGATAATTTGTCGATTAAACTAGGGAATGCTATCAAGTTCGCATTAATAATGCTTGTGGTTTTCATTCTTTCCCAGGTGAGGGAGGGGGACATTAATTAATAATGCAGACAATAAAGTAAGTATGCATGTATAATGTGCCAGTTTGACTTGACTTGTGTGACTTTGGTCAATGCACACTCATCATTGATTGGTGCATGTGACTCATCTTCCTGCATGTTTGTCATTTTTTTTATTAATAAATGAATGCAAACAAATTGTAAGTTCTAGCTTTATATCATTAATAAAGTTTTGGATTCATTCAGACAGTTTACTGATTACTGTTGTTGGTAAAGCCAAACAGATCAAGACAGTAATTTTTCTTTTCTAGAAAAAAATGAAGTACTATACAAGTGAATGCTTCTCTGCTTCTCTCTATGGAGGGCTGCTCTAGATGACGTAAGTGAAGCACACTGCAGCGCACTGACCAACCACCACACGACAAAACACCTCAGGATCCCAGTTGATGACCCCACTGGCCAACACGTGGTCCAGTTCCACCCTCCAGAAATGCCCATCTATTTGCTGCAGTCAAGTGTTACATGGACGTTCCCATGGCCTGGTCCAGCTTCTTGGGTTCCTCAGCAATGAGGATCTTGTGAGCCGGATCCTCCTCAAGGAATTGCGCCACATGGCCATAGTGCTGTAAGTTATACTCCCTCACAATGCAGGTAATATGCCTCATTCGAGACTCTGAGTAACCACTCATTCTACACAAAGTCAAACCAGTGGTACCCATGGAATCTCCTAAGGGACACAGTACCAAAAGAGTCCAGTCATCATCTCAGGTCACTGCGTAGCATCAATGTCTCGCAGCCATTCAGCAAGACAGGGAGCACCAGGAATCTAAAGACTTGGACCTTCATCCTCCATGAAGTCCCTTTCCAGTGACTTCATGACCCCCCCATGCTCTCCCAGTTTGTCATACTGACTTCATAGGAAGAGTCACCAGAGACATGAATTTCACTGTCAAAATAAGTAAACTTCTCAAAGACATCAACACTCTCTCCACAGATAGACACTCTGCTAACGGCTGTATCCCAAGAAGTCATTAATTGCCTGGATTTTGGTTTTGATCCAGGACACTTGCAAATCCAGACACTCACACTCCTCGCTCAGTCTCTCTCAGTCCCGATCAGAGCCTCCATTGACACTGTGAAGATCACAGCATCATTGGCAAAGTCAAGATTAGTAAATCTTTCCATACGAACAGATGCCCCACAACCGCTGGACCCCACGACTCTACCTAACACCTAGTTCTTGCAAGCATTGAGCAGAGTAGAAGCACCCCTTATGAACCCCAGAATTCATTGGGAAGAACACAAAGGTTCTGCCTCCACTCTGCACAGCATTCACAGTACCAGTGTACAAGCTGGCCATGACGTCCAGGGAACATCAGAGATGGGATGCAAGTACATTACAGAACACATACACTCACATGCTTAAAAGATGCTAAGATGCTGCATGCCTCAAGATTGCAAAAGAACCCAGAGCACTCAGAAGAAATCCAGGTAACAAGAAAAGAACATAGAAAACTCCACACACACGGTGCAGGGACCCTGTAAATGTAATGTGACAGTGCTACCCACTGTACCATACAGTCAAATATTTTTAAATTATAATTTAAATTAGAATTCGACTTTCCTACTTCCTCAATACTGAGAATTTATATTTGTAATCTGTGGATCGTGACCATTAAGTGGATAGATTCCTCTGATAAAAGGACACAAAGATGGAGACAGATTACTGCATAAACAGCCCCATCTTTACCACACAAACTCCTTTTTTCTTACAGTCCACCAAACTTTCTGTTATCACAGGGTCACATGGTGGATTTTAACCAATTGGAACTAAAGGAACTCTATCCATTTGGTAACCTATTTTAACCTTAGAAAACATAACACAAACACACTTCCTCAATTATCATAATTACAGTACAAATATCGGAACAGTTTATAACAGTTTTAAAAACCAGTTTCAAACACTAAGAATTTTCTGATTATTCAAAACAAGAGAATGAATTATTAACTTCAAGAAAAAATACAAAACATACTCTTACACATTGGTTTATTATTCATAATACTTTAGATAATCCCTAAATCTCTGGAGTAATTCAAGTTATGATTTAAGTATATTACATATATTCATGATCCTAGGTTAGAAACAGACACTGGAAACTTTTGACTTATAAAAAAAATGATGCGTGACAAATATCACAGGTACTGAATTTTTTCGAAGGCCCCATGTTCTTGTACCAGGAGGGTCTGTCCCTCTGAATCACTGAGCATGGTTCTTCACCAGACTTATCAAGTGACATCTGCGAATATTACAGGTTCACCAGCCTCTACAGCTAAGTGTGACTCTCAGTAAGGATGTAATATCATTTCGTACATGTACAGTGGTACATATTGGGCTTCATGCACTAAGTATTGCAACCAGCCTCTCTTTCAGGTCTCAAATGACGATAACTGATTTTGCAGCACAATGCTTATCTGAGAAATTACTAAGAATGGGGTCTGTTTTAATCATAGTTCACATTTTAATCATAACAACAGATACCAGCAGAAACTCTCATTCATAACAATGTTCATGCTATGTGCTGTGGCCTGCAAAATAGATTGCAGGTCTCAAAAAAGCAACAAGGCATTTGGAACTATACGGTTCAGTACCATTTATTTTGGCTATAAGGGGAAAACATTTCAGCTGAGAGAACAGGACTCAGCTTCAGAGATGCAAGAGGCAGTCTTCAGCGTGCGATAGGGAAATCACTGCTAATATCCATTTTACATGTGACATTAAAGGTCTCCTTTCAAATTTGCAACCAGCTACAGGCTTGTGCATTTTGGTTACGTCATTAAAAGTTTACATTACATTTATCACTGATGACTTCAATGTCAGCTTCCCTGGATGTGTGAAAAATAAATGATACATTTTTGAGTATTAACACAGAGAAATGAATACTCAGTTAAAGAACCATGTGCCCCTACACTGATTAAATGTCAGGGAAAAAGAAAGCAATTCAAATTTAAAAATATGTAATGCTCCATATGTTCTCATTCACTCCATATGTTCAGCTCATTCACGCTTCTAATTTGTACACTTATTTCGCTTACAAAGGTGAACAAACAGACATTTTTAAAAAACATATTTTGTTTATTCTTTATTAACGAGTGAATTTTAGGTAATTCTACCAACAATGTGTAGTCACATCCATTTCTACCACAGAAAATGAAGATGTTTAAATCTGAAATCTGTTTTTACTTTTGGTTTAATTTGGTTTGTATATTTAATTATGTTAAATAGGCAGGGGTGACACAGTGGCTGAATGGATGTTTCTGTTACCACACACCCCGGGCTTTGGGGTTTGGCTCCCACCTTCCCCTTGTGTAAACCTTGTATGATCTTCCTGTGCCGGATGGGTTTCCTCCTGCAGACCAAAAACATGCACCCAGACTAACTTGCCTTTTGAGTACCCCAATCTTGCACCCTGTGGAAAGTACTGTATACTAAATTTAAGTGACTTAGTAACTCGAGTCCTGTTATTTGATACATATTTTATTTCATAATATCAGTAACAATACTGTTGTATAATAATATTTATTTTTACCAAATTGCAAGATTAACTACTGCCTTAAATGCTGCCCCAGTAACTAAAAAGCACAATCAATAGCAGTGATCTCCTAATCTAGCCTATGACATAAACATTGACTGAAATTCCCAGAGGATGATGATCAAAAGGATCATGTGGTGTCTTACTGATCCTGCACATTGCAATGATGAAATAACTGCATGCTTCTTCAAACTTAGTTATTTTCTAAACTGGAAAAGTTAATTGTAAAATAAGTGTAAAAGTAATAATTAAACTGTATGCTGCTTCAGACCCCAGAACTCATTATTTCAGGACACTTAAGATTTCAGCTTTTGGCATATACAATAGGTCACTGTTCTGCAGGATGTTTTCAAATCTGATCATGCAAATTCTTTGCAGCCTAAAATTGGTTTTCTACCATTATTTACTTTTCCAGATCCATTAGTCTCCTTCAGTCCTAATAGGTGTTCCAGTCCCTATTGAGAAGAGTTCCCACGGCATGATATTATCACTGTTATGCTTGACTAGGGATGGTGTTGACGGTGTGAATGTGCTGTATTGGGCCTGTGCCACTACCCTGTGTATATAGAATAGGCATCAACATGAGCTTCATCTGAACGCACGTTGTGTTTGTGAGGTGATGAAGGGTGAAATGAAGGCTGTAGTTCCATCCACATGATCTCCTGCTTAACAATGTCACCTGTAATGTATTTAATTTGTTGCATAAATGGGTCATTTCCTTACGTTAAACACAGAGAAAACTGAAGTACTGCTAGTTTATTCTAAGGCTGCTGAAAGTAAATTTGACAACCTCAACCTGTCAGGGTCGACGACCATCCATCCCTGTCCAATGTGTCTTTTCCCCGATTGGCCAGCAGGTGTTGCTGGCCATCCTGTTCCCTGTTTTGTAGTGTAGCCCTTAGTCCCTAGTATGTGTGCCTGCTACCTGGGCTGCCGCATGGCTTAAATGGTTGGCCACCGTTTCCCCCTTCTCTTTGGTGGATGTGGGTTCATGGTGAGCCAGAGGGCAGCCTTACATGTTAGTTATTTATTATTGTTTTTTCCTAAGAGTTTGATATTGTTTATCCCTGTGTTTAATTTGTCTTGTTTACAATTCTCTGCCCCTGCCTTGGTTATGTTCTGTTTTACTTGTGTTTCTCCTAATGTTGTTTTCCCTTAGTGTTTGCTATGTTTTCCAGTTTCTGTGCTCAGTAGTGTTACTGATTCCACCTCTTTCTTGTTAACCTGTGTTCCTTTTGATTCGTAGACTCTGTTATAGTTCACCTGCCTCTTGTTAACTTCTCATCTGAGTGTATTTAAGTGCCTGCCTGTGTTCTATTCCTTAGTCATTGTACTATGTTACTGCGTGTAGTTGCTTTGCTTGTCTTTCCAGTTCTGTTTTCGGTCACCTGGTTCAACCTAGTTTGTTTTATTTATAGTTTCTTTAGTTGTTTTCCCGAGTTCTGACCCCTCATAGTCCCTTTATTTTGTGGTTTCCTGATGTGTTCTGTTTTTTTTAATAAGCCCATTTTGTCTTGGAGCTGTCAGTGGATCGTTCACCTTTTTTTCTCGCCTGTGCCATTCCACGTTGCTGTGACATAACCTTGCTGGTCTTCCTGTTCAGCCTAACACAGTGGTCAGAGATCTTGGGGTCCTGGTTGACTCAGATCTATGTTTCGATGCTCATATAAGAAGTGTCATTAGAACTGCATTCTACCTTCTAAGGAGCACAGCCAAGCTTTGGAAGATGCTCTCCTTCTATGACAGAAAAAACTAATGCATGCCTTTCTAATTTCCAAATTTGACTTCTGTAATGCCCTCTTTTCTGGTTGTCCATTTAGTTCCTTAAAAAAATTTAAGCTGGTACAAAATGCAGCAGCCGGAGTTCTTACAAAAACTAAAACATTTGATCATATTAGCCTTGTTCTATGCTCCTTTCAATGTGTTCCAGTGAAATCTCTGACTGATTACAAAATATTGCTATTAACTTATAAAGTACCAAATGGCCTTACACCAAAATGTCTTAAGGATGTATTGGTCTCTTACAATGCTGTACATTTGCTTCGATGTCAAGGAGCAGGATATCTATTAGTACCTAGAGTACAAAGAACTACGGCAGGCTGCAGAGCATTCTCTTACAGAGCTCCACAGCTGTGGAATAGTCTTCCAGCGGATGTATGAGATTCAAGCTCGCTCTCAATATTCAAGTCTAGACTAAAAACAGAATTGTTTAGTCTGTCTTATAGGGACTCTAGCTCTAGCTAGCTGCTCACTCCCAGTAAAAGAGGTGCAGAGCTGGGTGGGGATCGGTGCTATTGGCTTTGGATGAACTGATCTGTTAGTGCTGCTGCTCTAGCTTCCATACCCCCTTGTGTAATTGGAGTGCTGATGTTCAGGGACTCCCCATGCCTGTGTTTGCGCTTGCCTCTCCCTCCAGTTTATGTTGCCATAGCCATATCTGCCAGAGCTTACATATTGCACTCACCAAACTGTTTGCATCTGCCTGTGATGTCTCTCCCGCCTGCCCTGCTGCTGTACCACTGTTCATCCTGCCATCAGAAGCAGCACCAGCACCTACCTGCACTCTGCATTTAAACTTGAATCTTAAAATTTGGACTGTGAAAAATAGGATTTAGTCATCTTGTACATTTGACTTCCTCTGCCGGAAAGAGGTTCGGCTCCCCCTTTAATTCTGGTTCCTTCCAAGGTTTCTTCCTTCAGGCAGAATATTATTGCCACTGTTGACTCTGACTTGCTCACTGTGGGCTTTGTGCGAGGATAATGTAAAGCGCTTTGAGACAATGTAATGTAGTGAAAATACACTATATGAATAAAATTAAATTGAACTGAATTGAATTGAATATATTGTGTGTAGTGTGTAATCAGTCAAATGTACAAGAGTTGCAAGCTTACTCCCATCTCAGTGTCCTTAAATACATGCACTTTCTAAGTACAGAGAGAGCATACCCATAATATCACATTTGTGTCTGTTTTTAGTTGAAGGTTCTTAGTTCACCAGTGTATTTATGTTTTTAATTGATCCTAAAGCATTATTATCTTTTGTGGGTCTAAACATCTCTTCACACTACACTCCTTAATGCTTTCCATGTTCTTTCTTTGGCAATCCTTTCTCCCCCATCTTCCTTTTGCCACTTCCATTCCTCAATGGTACATAAAAAATGCATAAACACATAATATATTATCCATCCCTCTTTCAACTACATATTAACTACAGAGTAGTTGGGAGTATAGAGCACAAGGCAAGAAAATAAATGTCAGCATATCCTTGGGCAACTTAGGCTTATTCCCTGCCAGAGTGATAACATTCCCTAAGTCGGTGTCTGAAGATTAATCCTCTCTGCTCATGCCCACCACCCAAACATCTTTGCACCTATCCCATCCCTTTCCTTTTGTAGGTGGAGAGCTCACAAAATGGCTGCATGTAGCCTCTGCGCTGGATCGTTAAGGCATACAAACCCCTGTGGCACATTCCACCACAGGACTTAGCCCTTGGAGAGGATGCTTCATCTGTAATCCATATAATTACTGGAATGTTTTTGTGAATTTTAGTAAATTTAGTGAATAGGTTTTCAGATAAATTATACTTTAAAGTTTTATTGCTGCTTTGTCATATAAATGTATTTAAAAAGTTATCAAGCCATTATTGACCTGCACAGTATATCAAGACCATTATCCATTCTGTTTACCAGACCTTATGTGCATGCAACTTTACCATAGTATTTTGCTACAGGTGGCAGAGTTGCTCAGTTGAAACCCAGTTTCTGCAGATCCCAAAGGTGGATTTTTCTTTATTTAAATTAAGTGAATAATCAGTCAGTGGAGGACATAATCCCCACAGAGAGACCGCAGTAACACACTAGATTACTTCCTTTGGCTATAATTTATTGATATCGCTTTATTTGCATGAAATAGGGAACCTCACTATGCAGTATCATCTTTGTTTTCTTGAACAATTGTTTGCCTTGCTCACATTCTCTTGCCACACACACAAATATACTCATAGTCTGTATTTCAGGGGGCACCAGGCAAAAACACTAGCAAATTGCTAATTGTCATGCTGGTTTATAAGGATTATGCAATGCTTTTATGAACTGCAGCTTGTAATCAACCGTTATGCTTGGCTTTGTTAGTGATTCGTTAAGGAGCTGTGTGGAAAGTTCTTGTTTTTGCAATCTGGACATCAGTGCCACCCAACTTCAACGTCTTTCATATAATGGTGTCAGAAAGACCAGACTAACCTGTGTTCTGAACACTGTACTCTCTGTGGTTCACATAGCAACAGGAAGATCTAGTCTCCAGAGTTCAGACCCTGGGGAGTCCTAAGAAGCTATGCTGTCAGACCTGGCATCTAGTCAGGCGGAGAGCACAAGTCGGAGAGAGAGAGCAAGAGAGAGAGAGTGAAAGAGAGAGAGAAAGAGAGAGGCACATCATCTCCACTGCTGCTGTGTGGCTGGGCTTCATCTCAGAGATAAGACTATTTTTTCATAAACAACCTTCTCAAAGTGTGGAAAAACGAATATGTCAAATTGGTACTCCAGGGATAAGAAAATGCCATAGGGCATTGTTAATCTCTGAAATCAGCCTTTAGATGCAATTAGTATTTGATGGTATAAAAGTAGTGCATTTGATTATTTAGGCATGGACATTTTAGTAGATGGAAACATAAACAGAGAATGCGCTGGCTTAGGCTATGGCATCCAGTCATTCATTTTCTGTAACCGCTTATCCCATTAGGGGCAGTGGGGGGTCCAGAACCTATCCCAAAAGGCTGTGGCCACAAGTCAGGGAACAACACAGGATGGGGCGAACAATCCATCACAGGACACACTCATACACCATTTACACCTACGGGCAATTTGGCAACTCCAATTAGCCTCGGCATGCTTTTAGACTGTGGGGGGAAACCGGAGAACCCGGAGGAAACCCCATGACGACATGGGGAGAACATGCAAACTAAACACACATGGAATCCAGGCAGAGACTCGAGCCCTGGACCCATAGGGATGAGGCAAAACTGCTAACCACCGCATCACCGTCCTGCCCTGTTTAGGTTATTCCTAGTTTGTGGAGTTTGCATGTTCTCCCTGTGTCATCATGGCGTTTTCTCCTTGTTCTCCAGTTTCCCTCGACAGTTCAAAAGCATGCTGAGGCTAATTGGAGTTACCAAATTGTGCTTGTGTGAGTGTGCTCTGTGATGGGTCGGTGTCCCATCCTAGGTTGTTCCATGCCTTGTGATTTAGCCTCTGAGATAGGCTGAATAGGATAAAAGGTTACAGAAAATGGATGGATATTCAAGTGAAAAAATATGCATAATACTTCATAATTATTTGACAATTAATAACTCCCTTTGGATTTATTTGTTGGCATTTTTCATTTTCAGGAAAGGAGTGTCTGTTTACAGTTGAGTAGAGAATTTTTTCAGCAGAAAACAATTGCAAGAAAAATATTTTTTTCCTACTGAATTTGTAGGAAAAGGACATGCATAGCAGTTCAATTACTCATCTGTGTACCGGACCACTATTCAAAACAGTTAAACCAGCTTCACGTCTTACACACATTCAGACCAATGTAAAAATAACCTCAGAATGAAGACGAGCCATTATAGTGTAATCGGTCACTGTCTACAAATCACACTTGGGTATGTTCCTCACATTTATTACATCGGTGTGGCATTATATCATCTGCCAGGAAAATGAGAGAAATCTGAAAACATGCACTTTTTCCCACTTCTCATGTGAAATTAAACTGACTGGCTCAGAGTAGACATGGCAAGTTTTTTTATAAACTACTACCTTTACTGCCAAGGTAAGAATATTTTATATATAAATATTGCTCATTTTTAGTATCATTCCTATAAATAAGGTACATTATGCATACCCTGTGTAACTTGGGATGTAGTGGTTATGGTGTAACATTGTAAATCAAACATTTATTGGATTAATCCTTCATAATCACAACTATAATATGTACATGAATATTATAAATAATGACCTTTATTCCAATTTTCCATTAAGAGCACAACAGTTTGGTAACTCATTTTAAATATCTGTGATGCAAAATATTCCTTTCCTGTCCAAGTTGCTTTTGTTGCAGTGATTCTGTGTTATTATACATTTGTAAAACAACTGCAAAAATGCTTGTCCAGAACAGAGTTGTGGGGAGCCCGGAAGCTGGGAAGACTCTTAAGGAGATGCCAGTCATTGCAAGGTACACACACACACACACACACACACACAATCCATGGACTCCAGCTAGCCACCAGTTAGAGGCAGTTAAGCTCCACTAATGTCTTTAGAAGAAACCCGCATAAACAAAAGGGGAGCACACAAGCTGCACACAGCCCTGGCTTTTGAAGCCTGGAGGTTTAAGGCCACAGTGCTACCGACTGAGCCGCCATGCCACTCCTGTGTATACACCATCCACCCATCCCTCTTTCAAGCACTTATACAGTAGAGGGTTGCAGGGATGCTTGGAGCTTAACCTAGGCAACGTAGGGCACAAGCCAGGGAACACCCTACACAGAATGCCAGCCCACTGCCGGGTGCAAACACAGTAATATACGAATGCCACTTTGCCAAGTTACATGCTTTCGGTTTTTAGGCAGCAGGATAAGAACTCAGAGGAGCTAGGGGCAGAGTGGAGCAACGGTGCTGTCCATCATCTATTTATTTATAATGATTATTATTTATTTGTTTGTTTGTTTGTTTGTTTGCAGTGGCTGAGCAGTGACAAATGTCTCTAGAAGCAATTTTGATTTAAATGATAATACAATAAAATCGTTCATCTACAGGTATGTCTCAAGAAACACCGAAAAATAAGGAAGCATTATATTCCTAGATGGAAAATGTGATTTAAATGCAAAATAGCTTTACAGAACCCATCTATCTCACGAACCGTATTTCATTCATAATAAAGCAGTAATGACTTTCCTGACCATTGACCAATCAGAATCGGCAGCATGGACTTTACCTTCTCGCCTAGATGGTGCTTTATTTGTCTGCAAATAAATCCCACTACCAGGACACTGGCTGCAACATTAAAGGAATGTTTATCATCCATAAAATTCCTAATGACTAATTTTTACAGCAAATTTAAAGTTAATACCTTTTTAAAGCAGGATGTCTAGACTCTGTGGTTTTTCTAATCTGTGTTGAAAAGGCACAGAATTACAGCAGTGTGATGTCTGTCTTATGTATTAAAAGGCACCCTCCCCCCTTCCGCCTGAAAGATTTTATGAGTGTGTGTGTGTATTGTTATTTTCAGCAGCTTGCAGTAATAAGCCTGAGATGAGCCAGGACACATCTTCATACCATCCGAATGTTATTTTTTTAATATGAATGTCAGCACAGCAAATCAAGGCTGAAACAGCGATATCCAGCTGGGAAACATGACTCAGTGGCCACACAGCTCCCTGCTCTGTGTTGTTTATGTAGTTTTCGGGTTCCTTCCTTGGGGTGTTTCCTGCTTGCATAATGCTATAATCACCAGCGTGTTCAGTAGCCAGACTGACCAACAGCAGCCTATTATCGCTATCCCGTGAACTGAAGAACAATTCGGCCCTCCTGGATTTGTTCACATTGCTGTGCCAATTCCAAACCTTTTTAATAATAGACGGTTTTAGGGGGCGATGCATCCGTGACAACAAGCATGACACCCCCCCCCATGGCCCCCTAAAGGCTACTTTGGTGTGGGCTTAATTTTTTTTGTGCATCGCAAACAGGCAGAATATGAAATTAAACACATTTTCAAGTCTGACTATTAAAGTGGGCAGGCAAGTCACTTCAGTTGGTGAAAAGTGCAGTTATGACAGCAAAACAGCAAGCAACCGGAAGCAAGATGGTAAAAAAAAATAAGGCTGGAGTGAAATTTTGCAATCAAACGATTTGTGATGCAATCTAGCTAACGTGTATGTGTGTTTTAGGGTCGCCAGGACGGCTTAGGTAGCGTGCAGCATTGTGGGATTGGATACGCCTGAACACCGGCCCCCTTCCCTGCATCCTATGCAGAAAAGTGACCCACCATGATCTGACTGGTGTGTGTGAAAGGTGTGAGGGCATCAGCCTGCGAGTGAGCCAACAAAAAGGTATAGTTATGAGATATCCATTATCTTACTAAAGACATTCATAGAGCAGTCCCTCTACACCTTGCCACCATTTACTCTGCCTGCCTCTCCCACTCACCTGTGATGCTACATTATTCATTGGTTTTCAAAATGGTTTTTTACCTGACACCTGGGAATAATGTACAAAGTGCAGAAAATCTGTCATTCCAGTATTCAATGATGGTATCTCCTTCCCAGTCAGCAATTTTCCACCAGCACCCCAGTTGAAATGGTCTAGACCACCACTGAGTGCAACTGGTACTAGATTAGAACCCTGGTGCTGGTTGTCTGCGCCACTAAATGTAATTACATTAGCAGTTTTTTACTATATTTTTCTTTTTTTCTGTTCTATGTTTATTTAGCCATCTCTTTATTTGGTCGACTTGTTGGTTATCCTAGTCATTTCCATTACTGATGCCCCTACAGGCTCATGGATCTAAGGTATCAAACATAGGTTACATGCAGACAACCAAACTCGCTGCCCAGGCTGATAGGTAGGTGCCACGCAACGTCGACGATGAGCATGAGTCTTCTGCTTGCCAGCTTGCATCTCTAGTTGATGCTGGGCTTGGGTCCAAACGCTTCGACTACGACGGTACCACTCTTCGACGATAGGGACTTCCCCCGAGGACGAGTTCCATGGAAACAAGGGTGGCTGATAGTCTAACACACACTGGAACGGGGTTATACGAGTGACCGGATTACCTCTTGCGTTCCTGACATCTTCGACCCATGGAAGATAGCGAGCCCACTCTTCCAGGCAGTTAAGAGCAGGCGAAGGCTCTTAGTGATCTCCTGGTTGGTGCACTCTGCTATACCATTCGACTGAGGATGGTAGCTAGAAGAGAGACTCACTGAAACATTTAGCTTAGAGCAGAAAGCTTTGAAGACACGGGAGACGAACTGAGGTCCATGGTCAAACACTATATCTCCGGGATGCCATACAATCAAAACACGCTGTGTATCAACAGCTCCGCCAACTTGAGGGCAGTTAGAAGTTTGGGCAAAGGGATTAGACGACACATCTTCGAAAACCTATATACCACAGTGAGAATAACTGTATTTCCATGGGAGGAAGGGAGGTCCATCACAAAATCTAGGGCAATATGCAACCAGGGATGTGAAGGAATGGGGAGCGGTTGAAGTAGCCCTGAAGGTAGTTGATTAGAGGATTTCAATTGCGCACATTCTGGACAAGAAGCAACATAGTCCTCCACTGCTTTCCACCAGCCCAGCCACCAATAACGGCGAGAAACAAGGCATACGGTGGCAGAGGATCCTGGATGCACCGTACCCTTAGAGGTATGTACCCACTGTATAACGGCTACCTGAAACTGTGGGGGATCATGTAGCCTACCTGGAGAACAAGCAGGGAACAGAGCACTCTGTTAGTTGGCTTCTCGGATGGATTCATCCACTGCCCACACAATGGGACACAGGAAGCACGGGGATGGAAGTTCCGGGACTTAGCTGATCTTGGACTTCGGGACCATCGTGTAACCGGGATAGCGCATCAGCCTTGGTATTTTTGGGACTTGGAAGGTAAGCACCTCTGAAGTTAAATCGGGCGAAAAACAATGACCATCGAACCGGTCTAGCATTGAGCCATTTTGCATTCTGGAGATCTGGAGATTACCATCCGTAAACACGGTAAAGGGGTACTTGGCCCCTCTAGCTAATTGTGCCACTCCTCCAGCGCCAGTTTAATGGAGAGTGGCTCCCAATTTCTCACATCATAGTTTCTCACAGCCAGGGAGAATTTCTTTTAAAAATAGGCACATAGGTGGCGACGATTGGACTCTCTGTTCCGTTGTCTGAGGACGGCCCCTACTCCTGTATCAACTTCGAAAGGTTGTTCCGGGTCAGGCTGTTCTAACACAGGCACTCTGCAGAATAGCATCTGTAGTCTTTCAAAAGCTGCTTTTGCTGCTGTAGTCCACCAAAGGGTCGTGCTCTTTCCTTGAAGGACAGAGGTCAGAAGCACGGCCACGGAACTGAAATTTCAAAAAAATCGCCAATAGAAGTTTGCAAACCCCAGAAAGCGTAGTAATACTTTCACTGTTCCTGGTAAGGCCAACTCTCGCACTGCTTTAACCTTCTTCTCATCCATACTCACAGCACCTGGTTGAATCTTGTACCCGAGGAAGCAAAGAGAGGACTGATGAAACTCACATTTCTCCCCTTTCACGTAGAGGTGGTGCTCACAGAGTCACTGAAGAACCTGTCAAACATGCTTTACATGCTGCTCCAAAAGAAGAGGAATATATGAGTATGTCATCGATATATACAATAACAAAACAGATCTCTTGGAGAGGGGAGCACCAGAAAAAAAATGTCCTCTATTAACGGATACCGTACGATGAGTCACATGTCCTGTCCCTAAGGGTTTGCAGTTCACTCTGTGTATGGTCAAAGGGGAAGGCAATGCCTCGAGAAGCTGGTTCAGACTTTCTGCGAACGAATCGTCGATAAAATTGCCAGCGGCTCCCAAATCTAACAAGGCAGCCGTGTGAGCTACCGCCCCCATATAAGACACTGTACAGGGAATCACCACTTGTTGTTGCGTAATTTCCAGGTACACCAGCAGTCCTATCTTCGTGGAGTCTTCGTGCTGAGGTGGACAGACAGGGTAGTCCTGGACGGTGTGTCGGGCTCCTCCACAGTAGAGACAGAGCCTCTGAGAATACCGTCGTCGCTTCTCTTCCGCTGTTAAGGGGGCGCAACCCACCTGCAGGGGTTCAGGCTTCTCACTGGACATAGCAGAACTAGAGGCGGTGATCTCTGGCCTATGCTGGTGTTTACGATGGTCTCGTATTTTGTTATCCAGGGCTATCGACAGTCTTACGTACTCTTCAAATGAATAGCCTTCACCTCTACAGGCGAGCTTGTCCTGGAGTTCGGGAATTAGAGCTCACCGGTATAGTACCGTCAGGCAGTCATCCAGCCAGTTCAACCCAGCCACTAGTCCTGAATTCGAGGGAGAAATCCATGGCTGTGCAGGCCCTTTGTCAGAGATTGCATAGAACCCTTATTTATTCTGCAGAGCACTTAAATGACCAGGGAAAACCATGAATGCATCCAACAGTTTAGATAGAGCAAGCACCACTTTGCGAACCGCACGGCAAACCGTATTCTTGCTCAGATGTTCAGCATCACCGATGGAATACATAAATTAGCCACTGGCAAAATCAGTGTTGTCAACTTAGCGGCTCTGTTGCTATATTTAGCGAGTTTTTAGACCCCTCTAGCAACTAGTTTTCAAAAAAGCAACTAGCGACTTTTTCTGGTGCTGTTGGACACTTTTGGAGACTCTGGCGTGAAGCAGGTTCTTACTCTTCTCACCGAGCACCGCGTGCTGCCGCGCACTCCTCTCCCGTCCCAAAGTGGTCGCAGGCGCCAGTCCTCGCGCAGTAGCCCTGCCCAGCTGCAGTCAGAGCAGACGTTCACTCCTCCGCGAACAGACTGCCATTGAATCGCCGCTGGCTGATCCTGCCCGGGCTTAGTCAGGACGGGATGTAAACGTAAATTTTTCTTTGTCTAAAATAAATGACTGCACTAAAATAAATCACCGATTTATTAAAAATGGTTAAAATGTTCACTGTTACTTGTACACTTAAGCCGACTTAAAAAAAAGTAACTCTTTGGGGTCACTTTTGCCAGTCCCAAGCCCGGATAAAGGAGGAGGGTTGGAATTGTGATATAAAAAAAACAAGAATCGACAGAAGAAAGTTCATTAGTAACCGCTATAGGCTATCCCGGACCTTTTTTTATGCACCCGTGCGAGAACTCAACTAAATGTATTTAGGGTTTTTTTAACCACTTTTTGTCTCTCCCACGACATTATTCCTCTTTCCTACAGCGTCCATTACAATTACATGCATATTGCACATTATGAAAATGGGGGATGACATCATTTAGCGACTTTTGGGACAGTAAATAGCCACTTTCCTTGCTGAGGAGTTGGCAACAGTGGGCAAAATATCGCAGTGCAAGGCGTACTGTCTGTTCGATCGTGAGGGCATTGCTACGGCGAGTGGCATTGGAGACCTCTGGACCGATCAATTGACAAAGGTAACTAATTCCCTCGGATAAGAATCTGTACCTTTCATAGAAAATATCATCTGGGTATGCCAGCAGATTCTGGCGGTCTCTAAAAATCCTCGCCCTGTGGAGAGAGCCCTTCACGATTCTCGCAGCAATGTCGTACGGATCATCCAGGCATGCCGACAGTGTCTTTGGAGAAATTGTAGTTGGAGGGGCTGCGCTTATATACGGCTGGTTTACGCAGAAACCTCGATTTAACCAAGAACATAACCTGCTTGGAGCAGGTTAGAGACACAGCGTAAATTGCCATGACAACATGCCTCTAATAAAACCTAACCACCTTTTGTAGTATGGGTTAATCGCTTAGTTACACCACACGTCATACAGTTACTCTCGAAATTACCCCGATAAGCCAGTAACCCTGCTTCGTAGTACAGACCCATGGAAATGGCGATATGTTTATTTTATTAAAATGGTTATAGGCAGTGGCAGGGTTTACTGGATTTGTGGAGATCGGTTTTCATGTTCCCTGCGTTTTTCGTTTTGTGTTTCGGGTCTGGGGACATTAAGGGTGTTAAAATTTTGTTCACAGGAAAAAAAAAATGTGTATATAAAATGAAGCGTGATTGGTTAGGTGTTAGCCTGTCAAAAGACTTGCTATTGTGTGGGGTGGGGTTAACGAGGGACAGGGGTTTCTTGAGTACAGACGAGAGTATGTTCTGGTCCAGCATTGCAAGCCGCAACATGCGTGCCAACTAAGGGGTACGCCAGACTGAGTGTGGTATTTCATTTATGTATGGTTTATTTTCAGTCGGGCATTTTCTGTTGTGTTTTTTTTTTTTGGATCATAAGCCCTGGTTGTGTATGTGATAGTGGGTACGGCGATGGCCGACTGCACAACAGTAACTTGGGTTTAACGGCAATTGTTGCCTGGGTTGTTTTCCTCCCCTGTAAATGAACAAACAAACATTTTATTCATTTTGTTGAAACGAATGTTTGTTCTGTCGTGCTGCGAACGAAAATGGCGTACTTAAAGCGGGGCCTTATATTTTTGGGATTAGATATACTAACCTCCCTTGCTTTATCAGCAGTTACCCCTAGCCATTCCTATAGGCCAGGGGTGCCCACACCTTTTTTGGCTTGCGAGCTACTTTTAAAATGACCAGGTCAAAATGATCTACCAATCACTCGTTTTTACGTTGCGTGGACTCCTGTGCGTGGTTGAGTTTATTTTGAAAGACAGGGCTCCGCGATCAACTCGCGTTGCCATTGCGATCGACCGGTAGATCGCAATCAACGTGTTGGGCACCCCTGCTATAGGCTATCCTGGACCTTTTTTTATGCACCCGTGCGAGAACTCAACCCTAGACGTATAAACCAGCCTGGTACACTCCACTTAAGCTCCTCCCTTTCGGTGCAATGTAGAGGTGTCCAGAGTAGAAGGGCAATAATACACGTGGTTCCATAACAAAAAAACCCAGCTGAGTGGGGAGGTGTACAAATGCTTTTCTATTTCAATTTCTTTGTTCTATGTTGTTTTTATTTCTGTTATACAGTAATAAATAAAAAAAATAGACAGCAATGCATGGTTTTATATATCTTTATATATTGTGATATATTTTTATATATCTTATGTATTTTATTTATTATATATATTTTACTTTAAAAAGTTACCAAATGGATGCTAAATCAAAAACATTCATTTCCGCTTTGCACTAACCATGTATTCCAGAATCAGAATCAGCTTTATTGGCCAAGAGTGTTAATCCACACAAGGAATTTGGCTCTGGCCGATGGTGTCTCACCTCTGTACCAACGACATGCATACATACATACATATATACATACATACATACCACATACGAAATGAACATGTTATTTACAGACAATATACATCCAA
>JAAGVU020000001.1:29650217-29669505 GCA_011763525.2 Mormyrus iriodes
TGGAGCAGATGTGGTATGGTGTGCTATGGCATGGCTCATAACTGTCAGTTATTAATGAGGGTGACAGCACGAGGAAACATTCCTTCACAATACCAAGACATAGAAACGTCCAATGAAACCCCTGCATAGCCACATTATAGAGAGACTAATCTCAACATTTATAACATTATATTTGTAATGCCTGCAAATTTTTATATTAGAAGAGACTAAAAACTGAGAAATTTCAATAGGCACAAGTGTCATGTCCAGCCCTTCCCTACTGGTCTTTTCCTGGCGTCCCCCACAGGCGGGGCTGATTAGCCACACCTTCTGCTTGTTGATCGTTACCTCGTGTTTTTGCCCTTTGTTAATCAACCACAGGTACCCCTCGTTTACTCCTCTGTTCCTCTGTATAAAAGTACCCAGGTCCTGTGCATCCTTGTCAGTCATTGTGGTTGTTTGGTGTAGCCAGTGGTGTCCATGTGCCCCACTCCTGTTGGATAATAAAGTCCCCACATGGGGTTCACCGTTCCCATCTGTTGCTGCGTCCTTTCCACCCCCGTCATGCCTCACCGTCCACCCCATCGGCGTGACATCAAGTATCTCTTCCTCATGTGAAGGATATCAAAACTGTCAGCATTTACACATCAAATTATGACCTGAGTAGCCCAGAGTGTTCTAAAAATAAAACCATAAAGCTCATGCACATGTAATGTAATATACCTAAAATCAAAAGGATAGAAAAATGCTCAAAAATGGATAGGGTTTAAAGGGTTAACACAGTACTTTGATTCAAAGTGTCTTATTTGAAAAAAATGTTTGTACAGAAGCATTTATATTGACATTTTAAGAAAAAGTCCATGGTTCAAATTATACCATGAGAGACATTTTAGGCAATACTGCATAGTTCCAAGATGGTGCCTATGCTCCACATTTTATGGTGTGTGGTGTTATGTAGACTCAAACATTTGTCTGTTTCTAATCTTGACTTGGTCTTGCCCGTCCTTAGTCTTGGTCTTATCTCAGTCTCCCTCTGCCTTGGTCTTCGTCTTGTCTCTGTCTCGATACACTCTGGTCTTGGTAATGACTTGGTCTCTGTTTAGGTGGTCTTGACTACATCACTACCTTAATTATCACCAAATTTGACTTACTCCTTTGCTTTGTAGCAGGGACCCTTTCGGGGATAAATAAGTGTATATGTATCAGCAATCAAAACTATTTTCTTGTTTCTGGTCCCTAAAAAATTGTAAATAGCATGGAAATAGCAGTAGAATGTAATATAAGCCACTACCCATATGGCATAACTACCAGCACACCATCCATCTGCAATAACAGCTTATTCCATGTGGGTCCCATCCCACAGTGTTTAGAGCATAACCCACAGGACACTTTAGATGGCATTCCACCCCATTGCAAGACACACACTCACGCACTATGGGCAATGAAGAGTCTCCAATTCACCTAAACTGCTGTGTTTCACAAAAGGTTCTCCAACTAGTAAGGGTCTTGCTAAAAAATATGACAAACTCATATCTACCCTATACCCCAAGACAAGACTCGAAATAAAAGGAAATGTTGTTTTTTTTTCTGACAAGACGGTTGTAACCTAAGCAATCTTCCCGAAATCCATTTATCCATCCATTTTCTATACCCGCTTGTGCAATTTACGTCATGATTTAAAATTTAATTTTAAAATACTTATTCAAATCATTTTGCAAAGTTTGGTATGCAAATAGAGCATAGAGTGGGATTCACAAATTTGTATATCAGATTTAGCACACACAAAGGTGTACAGGATATATATAATATTTGCCAGCTATATCACTATACAGTGCCAGGTCAAAATATTCATCCCTGCCAGGCCAGCAAATAAGTTTCTGCAGGACCCCAAAATAGTATGCATCATTTACATACTACATGTTTGGATCCACATTTCACTAATAGTAAATAGCCATTTGCCATCTAACACAGTGTTTTATATCAAGTTAAACTTGATGCAATAGGCAGTTTATTATTTGCGGTACATTACTAGGGTAAAGTTAAAAATTACCAGCATAGAATGCATTGTCTTCAGAGAAATTTCAGATTTCATGTGAAATTATGAAAATTTATTTTTAAGATGAACTTTATCGACATCCTAATGGATGGTAGCTGAGATTGCCTTTTTGTTATACACCCTCAGCGATTAAGAAGGCAAGTCTGGCAACAGCTTTTTTTCTTCCTTAACTAACTTACCCCGCATGTAAAATTCTACCCATTAAGGAACCCAAATGCCATCTAGAGGCTACTTGTATAATTTAAAACCAAATTTAAATATCATGTATCTCTATGTACTAAATGAACAGTTAATGAACATTTTTTATTGCACATGCAGCATGAAAGTAGTAACAACTAACAGATGAGCAGGTCTTATGTGCATATCTAAACCCACCAAAAGAGTGAAAGACTCAATTACATTTACTGTTATTGAGGGATAAAGCTGTATAACTCAGCGAGCACATAATCAGTTTTAGGAGATACAGCTCCTGCAGTACCAGACCTAGTTCTCAAACCCATGAAATGCTTTGACCCAGTTTGAGAGTGACATTATAAAGGATGTTTTAACTGTCAGTCTATGTGTATCAATGCCTGTCTGGTGTCTGTAATTCAAGGACTGTCGTTCCAATTTCTTGGAGGGGTCCAGCAGCAGAGGTGCAGTCAATGTGGGGTCATAGAATGTACGAATTCGAAAGTTTTTACATGTATAGGCTTGGTAACTTCATTGATATGGCTCAGTGTAAAGTTATAGCTAGTTTTTCGGTAAAAGAGGGATTTCACAGACAAAGCTGATTCATGGACACTTGTTACTTTTTTGCTGGATATATTATTGCCTTTATTCACTGCCATTCCATTAGAGGCAAAAAATAAATATATAAGGTTTTTCTGATCTGAATTCACTGAAATGTTACAGGTAACTATTTACTTTTCGTTTGTGTGGTATTCCACTGGTAATTACAGGAGATCACTTTGAACTAAGACTTGATGTGAAGGGAACTTTGTGCAATGAAAAAAGTGGGGAAAAAAAGTAAAAAAAAATAAAAGCATGACATGACTCTGCTTCAGATATGGAGAAGTTCATTAGGTTGTTTACTAGCCAACACAGTAGTCTTGTTTTTTTACTTTTACTAAGCAGGTAATTTTATAAGTATCGTGTATCTCGACTGTGTTTTGATTAATTTCTGATAATCAGATTCAGTATCTAAAACTGGGACAGTTTTCTTAATGTCTTATGGGGTCCATATGTCCTCTGTTCTTATTTTTCAGAAGTTAAGTTAGCTTTTGTGGTAATTCATCCTGCAGGACCTGGTTTTTAGAAGTTTCTTGTATGATGCAATGTCCCAATTGGACATATTTCACAGTAAGAAAGAGCGGCACTCTGCTCCTTTGGCCCAGATACACCAGGGCTGCCACTTGGGTCATTCTTCTGTGGAAACACTACCTTCAAACCTCTGCGTCACAGGACAATGTAATTTTGTATTGAATGTCATTGTGGTGTTTGTAGGGTATTTAATTAAATATATAAATGTCACCAGAACACTGGTACCCACACTGGGGATAAGTGAGGGTTGTGGCAGGACACAGGTGCAAAATGAGGATGAACAGCGAGCAGCTGTAAAAAAGACTTTCCGAGACGTTATTTGTGAGGCAGATGCTAGATCCAAAATCCAAAACCCAACAGGGGTCCAAAGAATAACTCAAGAAGGGTTGATCAGTACTGAGCACATTGTAACAAACAAAGAAGTAGGGTTAAGAAGGAGACTCAATAAAGCACAGGTAAAATGGATGGTAAAATAATTTGGATGAATGGAGTGTCCTCTGGAAGGATCAGGGTGTTTGCTGCCCCCTTGTGCACAATTTGTATACTGTGCCAAGTCACAACACAAAATTTATTCCAGTGCTTCATCGAATAGCCACATTCATGTAATGTTTGTCTTTCAGTCAGCATTTCACAAAAACATTCATAAATGAAGTTTGAGCTTTAACAAATACTTGCGAGTATTAAGTAGATGCTGACATCATACAACATCTGCGGCGGGTGGAGACATGTAAAACTATGTGTAAAACTGCTTTACTTTTCTGCGGAGTATGTTGCATGCCCGTTAAGAGGTACATGATCAGATTTTGGAGTTTTACCTTCATTTTTTCTCTGGTAACACTCTAGAAAACAAATTACATTTGAATTCGGTCTGCCATGGCTTTCTATACCGTTTCTCCTCTGGTGCTGCCTTGAAACAAAATGTAGGATGACCATTTTTTCGCTTGCACCATTGTGGGCAGAACACACAGCATCAAAGCACCGCAAATACGCATGCGGAAAGTATTCTGACTGTAGAAAGTCAGCATGAAACAAAGCAAAATCCCAAACATTCTAGGCATCTCTAAGTTCCAAAAAGGAGAATAAGACCAGGAAAAAGAGGACATATGGTCACCCTAACCAAATGGGAACCAGGGTTAAAGTTCTGATATGCAAACCTGATTTGCATTTGTTACCCTATCTTAGGAAAAAAAGTTAGCTACTTGTGCCTGTCAGTACTGGGCACAATACCACAGAATACCAAAAATGCCCAAGCACTAGTCATCTAGTGTTGCTATTACGTGTCCTGTAATAGTCTAATTGTGATTTAATGTCAGAAAATGCTAATAAGGTTAATGTTAATACTAACTGTAGATGCAGGAGTCCCGAAAGTTCAGACTACAGCTTTTGCTGAACTAAGTACAAGTTAAAAAAGCAAATTAAAAGGACATGAGGATGGGAGGAAGGATATGGGACTTAATTCGTAATGCAGGGTTTTCCAACATGGAGTTGAAACACTGAGAGAAAAGCACTGGGGAAACAGGAAAGGCAGGGCTGATAGTGAGCTTGGGGAAGTATAACAACATGTAGACTGAATATAGGGTCAGGAACCTCCGGCAAGGGTGTTCTGTATTGTGTAATAAGGTGAAAGGGGCTTATCACCTAACTGCAACCCCCCCCCCCCCCAACATCACTACACTACAGCAAGTAATAGACACTTAACAACATACATCTTAAAAACACTCACAACCCAGACCAGGATAAGCGATTAGAAGATGGATGATGGATGGATGGGTGGCAGGCAAACAGGCAGGCAAATTCAAGTGTTTCTATGTTTTAGAGCGGAAAAAGAATTAGGGATTGTATTGACACTTGGACAGTAGTATGCTTTTAAGTGTTTTGGGGAGCAACCAGGAACTTCAGTTTTAGGGATAATCCATGTACAATCTGCATTTGTTCACTAATGAATACAAACATGCCTGGCAGCCTTGAACTGGATTGGATGGATGAAAGGATATAAACATACATAAAAAATGTTTTTGAGTTAGGTAAATGGCAGTTTTTCTTATAAATGGGCTGGGTTTTAAATTGGATGCTTTAAGATTTCCAAAACATTTAAAAAGATCTGGAAATTAAATGGCACATATAAGCCACAGACACTGATACTGAGATGTTTTAGTATGTAAATCCACCTGGTTAATCTAATAGTTAAATTAATTTGCATTTTCTTATTCTTGACAGTTATTCCTCAAAATGCAAGTTTAAGAATGTTCAGACTTGATGATGTTTACTGCTGTGGCATCTATATTAGTATTGGAGTAACTGGAAGTTGTTAATCATGAAGCATTCTTAAAGTAAAATTTAATAAGCTTAGAAACATACATTCATTATTTCTTTCATGCTTCTCTGTGCTGTGAAATAAATGTATGCAACAGTCAAAGTAGTCCATTCTCCACAGCACCTGCTCCTTAACCCTGTTATCTATTTAGACCAAAATATTCCAATGCATGATTATATCTATGTCTCTCACAATTAGAGTCTCGAAGGCCATGAGTATGCAGCCCTGGTCAAATAATTACCATTATGCATACACTACATTAGTCCTTTTCACTCAAGTTTTGGCATGTAATTTTGGTTCCCAGATAACATAATTTCAACAGAAACTGTAGTTTTTTTTACTAGCATTCCACTTACAGAGGGATATTCTCTATGGTCTGATATATCCATGGTTAGAGTGCTTAAAGCAGGGCTTCCCAGCGCTGCTTCTGGAGATCTACCACCTTGCAGACTTTCAAAGCAGCCATAATTTAACACACTTGATACAGGTAATCAGGCCCTTCAGTAATATCTCAGTATTAGAGTCAGCTATGTTGATGCTAAGCTGGTTCTAAAACTGAGATATTACCGAAGAACTTGATTATCTGTACCAGGTGTGTTAAATTAGGGTTGCACCTAAGCTCTGCAGGGTGGTAGGTCTCCAGGAGCAGGGTTGGGAAACCCTGGTTTAAAGAACACTTTTTCAAATCCTTGTGCTGTTCTCCTTCTGCAGCTGATGTGGTGCATATATGCATGACATGGTGACCGTTCTTGAGTAACATGGAGGTAAAGAGTCCTGAAGCAGAGCTATCAATGACATTACTTGTTTTAGTACAAGAGGGGGACACAGGGCTTTCGAAGGAACAAACAGGCACGCTTAGGTCCCAGTATACCTTTTATTACAATTTACTACAGTTATGAATAATTATAATGCACTTTTATTATGATTATGATTGATGTATAAACACATACACCCCTTATACACAGTTTCAGAAGACATATGCGTCACACATCAGATGATTATGCCATATAGTAAATGTTAATTGCAGTTAATGATAAAGGACACGCACTAATACTACTGCCTTTTTCCAATATGAGATTGCAAAGCAATATACACTCGGACGTGCTATTATCACCCACCTTCCACGCACAGACTGGGGAGCCCCTTTCAGTCCTGGCAGGAGACCAACACGTGTTCCCGAGAAATGCCGGGCGATGTGCACATATCCCACGGCTGAACTCCCACAAGCACTGAGTTCTTCCCCCTCCTTTATACTATTCCTTATTGGTGTTTACTACAATTGGGCAGGAGCGGGGAGTGAGCTGGCCAGGCACTCACCCCACTCGGGCACCAATCAAATCATCTTCCCTTATTTGCCAATTAATTTGTCCTTATGTCTCAGCCTGCAATTTCCAACTCTCTATCACAAATGTTTTAGGCTACATTTGCAATCTCCAGCTCCCTACCACCTCCAACTTCCCAGCCTTGAATCAATGTTTTCTGCATTCCATTCTCTTCAGGGCATTAAAACAAAGTTGCCCAAGTGCCCTCTACTGACCCCACAAAGATACCTGGGATCAAGTGCCCCAAAACTATACTACTGTGTGGTTTAACATAGTGTTCCAGCAATGAGGTGAATCATGGACATACAGTGGGCTCACACATTTGAATCTCAGGATGGTCAGACCATACACGTACTGAACCATTAAAGACCTCCAATTCATATGTGTCTATTAGGGTGACCATCCAGTCCCTCGAATGTTGTACAATTGTCACCTCCCAGCGCCCCACGGCAATGGGAGGACAACAAACAACCCGTTCAGTTCCACACCACGTGGGCGTGGCAGTCGTCTGCGAGTCCGTCTCAATACACTACTAAATGGTATGCAAAAGTCTGTATTATCTTTGCCAAACCCAGGTGAAAAATAAACACAGACAAGTTATTGGCTGAATGAATGTATGAATCAATTCATTAAATTCAAATGAATGTGTGCTGAAATACCATGCTTGGTGGTATCCCCACAGATGGCACATGAGCATAAGACCTGTGATACTCATGTATCACACAGATTCTGTTTTTGTGAGTGCAGTGGTGCAGTGATTTAGCATTGTGGTTTCTCACCTCTGGGACCTGGGCTCACGTCTCCGCCAGGGTTCCATGAGTGTGGAGTTTGCATGCTGTCCCCATGTTGTCATGGGGTTTCCTCCAGTTTTCCCCCACAGTCCAAAAACGTGCTGAGGTTAATTGGAGTTACCAAATTGCCCGTAGGAGTGTGTGTGCCCTGTAATGGGTTGGCACCCCATCCTGGGTTGTATGTTCCCTGCCTTGCCCCTGTAGCCCCTGGGATAGGCTCTGGACCTTGCATAACCCTGAATAGGACAAATGGTTACAGAAAATAGTGAATAGGTTACATGGCAATATCCTTTAACGCCACAGGATACTGGATTACTGTTTGTATCACTGTACACTGTGGAGTGGAAAAGAGGAGCAGAATTTGACACTCTAGCTACCGAAACTCAATTCTCAGAGAGCTTGAATAGGATTGCAAATAAGGAAACAAGGCCAGATTGTGGATTACAGTAAAACTTGGAGACAAATGTGTGGCTCAGCAGGTTAGGATGCCCATGATTGAAAAGTTCCCAGTTCAAATCCCCAGTCTGGTAGACTGATGCGACCATTGGGCCCTTGAGCAAGGCCCTTCACCCCCAGCTGCAGGGTGCTACACACTGGCTGGCCCTGCACCGTGACCCCCAAGCTTGCTCTCACCTGTATTTTGTGTCTGTATTTTATGGAGAGAAGATTGGGTAGGCAAAGCGACCTCATGGGAATCAATGTCTTTGTTGTAGTCGATTATTAATACAAACAGCATACTTGTATGCCCCATTTATAGGTTCTGCACTGGTTTTGCCAGCATTACAAAGTGTCATGGAACAAAAGTAAAAAAGCAGCAGTATGCAGTATGTGCTAAAACTCCTTTAAAATCGGTTAAGCAGAACTAAAGAATTCAGTAATCTAACAGAATGGTTTCATATATAAAAGTGTTGTATGAGAGAGGTGATAATTACAGCTGCACTCAAATTTACTGAACCTCCATTGCAAATTAGGGTTAAAAGTGACATTTTGTGTTGAATGTGGTGAAACCACTTTTAATATTAGTTGAGCTATTTAAATTGTTCTAGTTTGTTTGTTACAAGCAGCTGGAAGTTTGCAAATTCTGCCAATAAACCTAATTTGCGATGGGGTTGAATAATATTGAGTGTAAGGAGTGAATGGATCTGGAAAAAGTCCTTGCACATTTTTGTCCTTGCTGACTCATCGAGACATTCATACACCCATTTCACCTCATCCCAGAGGTGATCTGTTCATTCTAGACGCTGTAGTGTATAAATATCTCAGCAGGATGGCTGGTTTCTGAGATGCTGAAACCACAGTGTCTTGCAACAACAGTCACACCACCTATCCTATCCTGTCTATCCTAATCTAATCTAAAGTTGATTTTGGGCGCCAGCGTTTGTAGTAATTGCAATTCAATTCAACTGCTATTTGCACTGTTACACAACAGGTATTTGCACTGAAATAATATGGCCTAGAAAAAAGGTCTTTGTTATAGACATGAAAGTCCTCATCTTTGTGCATGGAATTATCTCACCTTGCTTTAATCCAGAAAAAATGAGAAGTGACTCATATAAAACTGTGAAACGGTCTCCTCTTTTTGTAGATTAATAGCAGGTGGGATGGAGAGTAATAAATGGTTAAATGAAACAACTTCAGCTCTCACACTGCTAAAAAAAGAATAAGCAAGCTGTGCCACGGTTTATTATAGTCTATTTTAGAAAGGGAAATTTTTTCAGAAAAGATATTGAGAATAAAACAACAAGAATATTGGACTTCTGTATTTATCCAAATCCACAATGCCCCAATTTAAATGTTTACAGCAAAAATAAGGTATGAACAACTGTTTAAGCTTCCTTAGATAAATGCCCATGGGGATGAATTTTCCTCTAGCAAAGACAGTCATCAATAATTTATTTTTGGTAACCATTAAGATATAATATATCAGCCTGGCAGCCAATTGTAGTAGGCAGGCAGTTTTGTGAACTTGAGCTATGCCGAGTGACAGATATCGCTGTCTGTTTGTTCAATTTTTGTGTGGCAAGAGGATGAAGGCTATGGGGGAAAATGTGTCTTTCTGTTAATGTTGTGGTGGGAAAGATTGTGTATGTGTGTGCTTGTGTAATGCATGAATGTGTGGCGATGTATGCAGAGTGTGTGCAGAAACCAGGTGTGTATGTGATTAAACCCATGTTGGAAGACAAAAATGACAATAATGATAATTTAAAAAAAAGTTAATATTAAGCAACAGATAATGTATTGTTTAAAGCAATGACTTAGAGCTCTAGTCAAAGAAGGGTTGCAATACCACTTGAAGAACAACACTTGAATTGCTCCTTTGAAAGTACCCAGAAGTTCCAAAATGTGTAAAGGAACTGTAACAGAAATTAAGTAAAATGCAATGTTGCAATTATCTCACATAGTGTTCATCTATTTTTGTCCTGATTTTCCCACTGGCTATTAATTTCTCTGTCTCTGTCTCTCAATATCTATCTTAATATCTATCTTATAGCATGTACAAATTTAACTTCAATTATATTGCTTCACCACAACCAGGGCCACCATGAAGGGGAGGGGGGGATGTTAGAACAATTTCAAGGGCTCCTTAGTGGCAGTGGCCACAAAATAATTGCAGTGTAATTAGATTGGTCTGGGCTGGGGGCCCAATATGATATGCATTCAAGGGCCTCAAAATCTGCAACCTCCGGTGATCAGAATGCAGTGATTTTTTTCTCCATCAGGTGATGCTTTGTTTAGCGTAATGAAACTAATAAATGCATCATGGTGGTCCCTGTGGAATCATCACTGAGTCAGTAAATGTCAGCAACTACTATGGGCACTCCTGATTCAATAGAATGTTACAATGTTCTCAAATATTAAATCAATGCACCTGGCTTCCTTCCATTGGTACAGCTCGAAAATACTCTTGTCTGTAAAGGCTACTGTACCTTTCAGCTGGTGGTCAGTACACTGCCCATCTCTTATCCTGGTTTTGTTTTTTAGTTTCCTGTACAGTACTCCCTGTTTCCTATTTTCCTGCTAAACTCTCTTCCTTCATTCTATGTTCTATCCCATCATTGACTATTTCTTTTTCTATCCCATGGTTTTTTGGCCAGAAAAATGTAGCATTTTTACACTTGTCAAACCATAACTCATAATCTTTGTTAAATGCTCAGAGATATTTGTGGACCTTTTTTAAAAAAGGAAGAACCCTCTTCACATAATAATAACTAACAATGACAGTTTGGTAGCCCTGTGTTGTGTCTCCAATGTCTCTCTTATTTTTAGGACAGTTTCAAATTTTCAACAGACAAAACTTTGCAATCAGCAGACTCATGCTGTAACACAAGCTCAAAGCTGGAGAACTTACCAAACTGGGACAGCTCACTCTCCAAAACAGAGTCTGGAATAAACAGCGACACAATTGAAATGTCAACCTTTGTAGATGGGGCATGAAGTGGTGTAACCTGTACAAACAAACAATTTGCCATGAGTCTGGTCTCAATAATGTGACAGACAAAATGCTGTTCTTTTAGAAACACAACCACCGCTTGCTTCATACATGAAGCAGATGCAATGTTTTCATGGCTAACTTGTTTTCCTAATGCAAGGACTATATCCTCCACCATAACTTTGCCATCAGGGATAAACCTAAAACCATGCCGGAGAAACAGCGATGGTGTCTCTTCAAGAGACGCCATTAGTGGTGTTAGGTTTGATACTGAAGCTCTGAAGCTGTGTTGGAGAAGAATTAACCACTGTATGACAAACCACGGCATCAAAGCTCAGCTAATTCTTGGCATAAACATCAATGATGTCCGAAGCTTCATTCGGGCCACAACCACGTTGCTTCTTTTGCTTTGCAGTCATGACAGCTGTGTCCCATTTTCGGAGCTGCAGTCTTCTAAGGCTGCATCTGAAGACCAAATGTGTCACAGCGGCACAACAAGCCGTCCCATTTCAATGACTCCTTCAAATGCGGCAAAGAAATGAGTGCTTCTTTTCCTGGGCCATGATGGATCTTTCATGGCCCAACCTATCCCAAGATTCATCACGCAGATTTTTCTGACTTTCGAAGGACTCGGTCAGTGTAGCCTTTGTAGGATGCAGCCCCTGAATTGGAACACAGCTAAGGAAGATGAATCTTGGCCTGGGCATTTTTGTGTCGAACGGGCATCTGCTGTGGCTTTGGAGTCATAAGGAAGCATGAATCCTGGCCGGGGCATTGTCATGTCTGATGGGTTTGGGAACATTTCAAACTAATATCCACAAACCTATGAGAAAATAATGACAGTATATTATTTATATATGACATATGAAAAACATTTATTATACTCACAAAAAAAAACTGACATATAGATGCAACAATATATTATCCACAGGTAAGGTGTTTAGTCTCTTCTCAAGAATTAGCATATAATGACATCATCAATTCTGAGGCACTTTCTTGCAAAGTATGAGGTTGTACCATCAACCAGTGAATTTTCAGGTTTTGGATGGTCCCCAAAAATATGAATGTGTGTGTGTGTGTGTGTGTGTGTGTGTGTGTGTGTGAGAGAGAGAGAGAGAGAGAGAGAGAGAGAACCAGAGGGTAAAAAAATTAATAGAGAAATACGCATAAATTATAAAGGCCTCATTGTATGCACACTTTTTATATATAATTATTAACTCGCACAACATAATTAGTGTTTCTAATGGCCTTTATTCATACAATAACAAGACACTTCACAGATAAGACATAAGCTGACTGTTTCGATGTCAAATGCGACGCCTGCCAAGTTAATGGCTACTCCACTTTGACCACCAGGTGCCGCTACTGTGCACCATTTTGTGACGCTTCACATCATAAACCCTTTTCTGGCACATTTGGAAAGGAAGTTTCATTGCTTCAGAAAGTTTTGTTTCAACATCTCTAGACACCTTCCTATCGGGCTGTAATAAAAGACAATAATCAGTACAAAAAGCAAATTAAGTGCACAAAAACACACAAAAGGGCGGAAAAGTTCAGAGTTTGTGCTCCACTGTCAGCTGCGACTCACGCTCACAGGCTCCTCCCACTCCCCGCAATCAAGAGAGAGAGGGAGGCACACACAGACAAAAAAATTAAATAGGTCCTAGGACATAAAAATACCTAAAGTACACGTTCACTCTGCGTAGGTCTTTTGACACTTTGTAGAAGATTCTACAGTCTCAGCATGCTTTGGAATCACATCTCTGCATATCTCTGCATAGATGTAACTCCATCACCCGAACCTTATCCCAGGGTCCAAGATGTCCTACCTTCCAGTTACACATCCTTCCATTTATACCCCTTGAACACAATTATTTCCATTTAGCTTTGTTATAATTATTCACTCATTATAATTATACCTGAAGCAGCCCTTTCCTGTCTGCCTGTCTCTGTTTTGGTTTCCTGTCTGCTGGACGCCAGTCTCCACAATTGTCTTTCTATTCCCATGTCCTGGTTCCCCTCCCCTGGCTCCTGTTAGCAGCTCCAAGTAACTTTGATTGGCTTGCTCCTGCAGTGACAGACATTAGTTGGTCCAGTTAGGAGTATTTGTATTCTGTCAAATGCTGGGAATACAACAAGTTGGGGGTGGGGAGCAGCTCTGCGGTAGCGCCCTGCGCGGGACTATGCTCCGATGGTGCACTGGATGCAGGTACACTCAGAATGAACCGCACAAGCTTTGACAGCACAGGAAAGCGATTTTAAAGCTTTTCCAGATATCTGATTTTCCACTCTTTTCCTTAGTTTCATTCTCTCCAGCCTTAATTTTATTACAGAGATCAGTTGCACTCTCCATCCTGCCAACAATCTTGGGACCCGCTGTCTATTTTTAGCCACCCACTCCCGCCCGAGGCAACCTTAAAACCGCCCATTCCCGCGAGATTTGCATTGGGTCCCACGGGTCACAAGCAGTTACAGAGGGAGTTGAGGGCAGGTGTTGGGGAGAACAAAAGGGCTTTATTACAAGCAAACAGTGACAGGGAAACCAATCAGACAACTCCAATTGCTTCAAAGACTGGCTGGTCCTACTTCCTCCTCTATGCCAGTTTCATGTGGTGGTCTCCGGGGATGCTTTTCCAGCTATCCTGAAGGAGGTCCCACACATATGCTGAGCACTCATTGGCTGCTTTTCTTTAACTGGTCAAACTCCTCCCAAACCATCTGTACTGCGTTTAGGTCAGTTGGCCAGGTTATGTGATGCAACACTATCAGTCTTTCTTGTAGGCGGCTTGGCATATCCAAACTATTGACAGCTAATGTAAATATCTTTTTTTTTAATTTTTCATATCACAAAATGGACTTTACAGTCCATAAACTCTGCAAGTATGCACTCATTAATCTTACTAGTTGTATTTTTGAAACGATGGATACTGATCTACATCAACTAGTGAACATCAGCTTAGTTTTTATTAGCATGATAATGCGCATGTCATCATCCCTATTCTGTTTATGGTTGTGGAGACTGATGTAACCTAATGTGAATGCAAGTAATTTTATGACACTTTTTGCCACATAAATTATGATAGGTAAGCTGATGACATAAAATTATTGTTTGGGTTTAAAAATACGAAATGAAAGAACATCCTAAAGGCAATTATCCTTTCATGTTAGGCAAACCAGCCACTAATGTATGACAGAGGCAACATTAACTGGGTACGAACAGTGAGCACAGGACACTGAAGTCTATGATCATCACAGGCATCAAGAGAGGAATGCAAAAAGATGCATACAGTCCCTTCAGCTAAATGAAAGCCACACATCCAGGGACGCTTGTACTGACACCATGGAGATCACACTGAAAATTTAAACAGGTACTTTACCAAGTATGTCAAATGTCCTGTCCTGAAATTACTGCAGGAAGTGATAGGGTTTACTTATATCTTACACTGTACATTGATTTCATATTCTGTTCTCCCACTCTAGTATCTGATGCCACAGGCCAGGAAAATGGTCCTCCCCATCTAACACTTGTGCCATGTCCAGGCAAGTACAGCTGAGGGGCATCTTGGTACTCCAAATGGTACAGTACTGGATCAAGGTATGATGCTCATCATTTGTGTCAATGTCAGTCGCCTGGTGTACTCCCTGATAATTATTTAGGATAAAATTTACCAGGTTTGATAAGTTTTCATACTTCCCAAGTATCGGCTGTGTAACCGTAAATCCCCAAATTAGGGTTAGCCAACCGAAGTTATGCTTAGGGTTAGAAAGGTTATGGATGATAGTTCTTGGGCTGCGGATCCAATGAAACCGCAATTTAGCTGGCTTTCATAATACATTACATAATTTTCAAGGGCCTGCTGTGTAACACTATTTCCCAAATTTAGGGTTAGCCAACCAAAACTACGGTTGGTGTTAAAAAGGTTATGACTAACAGACATCCAAAGGTGTTATTATGATAGTTTTGGGTCTCCGTATCTAGGGAAACTACAATTTAGCGGGGATTCATAACACATTAAATACTTTTCAAGGGCCTGTTCTGCAACCCTATTTTCCAAATTTAGGGTTAGCCAACCAAAACTACGGTTAGGGTTAGAAAGATTATGGCTTTTACAGGTTTCTAAATGTGTTTATATAAAAGTACTTTGACCCTGTATCAAAGGAAACCACAATTTAGCTGGGTTTGATAATATTTTTCATACTTTCCAAGGGCATGCTGTGTAACCATAAGTCCCCAAATTAGGGCTAGCTAACCGAAACTGGGGTTAGGGTTAGAAAGGTTACAGCTTTTACAGACATGCAAAAGTGTTATGAAAGTTCTGGGCCCCTGTATGCAGGGAAACCACTGTTTAGCTGGGTTTTGTATCATTTTCCATATTTTGCAATGTCCTGTTCCGCAATTCTATTTCCCAAATTTAGCAAAACACAGCTAAAGTTAAGGTTCAAAAGGTTATGGCTTGTGTTGTTTATGATACTTCTTTGGCCCCGTATCCAGAGAAACCACAATTTAGCTGGGTGTGATCATATTTTTCATACTTTCCAAGGGCATGCTGTGTAACCATAAGTCCCCAAATTAAGGTTAACCAAAAAAAGCCAGTTAAACACCTTTACTGTTTCTGGGTCTGAGTATGTCATCACTACAACAAAAGATCCTGAAACAGGGGTTGAATGCCAAACTGATCTGATTCTGTATGATTTATTAATTATGGAATCATGCATGTCATTAAATGTAAAATAGGAAGATGCAAACACTCAAGTAGACAAAATAGCAAGACATGCTGTGCCTTAATACATCTGTCTGTCGTTCCATTTGAGTAAGAATTTTCTGAAATTTGAAGAATAAAGCAACAAGTACTGACAAAGTGGATAACTTTTTTGTTCTTGGTTCCAGTTAGAGGTTTGTTTCATGTCGCGCTTTTAAAAATGGGGCAATGAGAAACGGCTCTTTTAAATCACAATCACTTTATTCACACGTATCATAGAACTATACATTATACATCATATACATTATACATCATAGAATGCCACCGTTGCAGGGGAGGGGGCAGGTTCGTGGGGGGACAATAGGGCAAAAACAATGTAAACAGGACAAACAGCAGGACAAAAATAGATGAGTGCAATATGAGGAGTGGAACAATAAATATGTAGTAATTGTATTCAGCACGCATACATTTGTGCAAGTCAGACAAAGTGCAAAGACAACTGTTAGAAGTGCAAATAAATATGACATTAGTACACACAGGAGTGTGAACTTCACCTTTTTTGGCAAGGAATCAGATTCTTTTTTGGAGTAACAGAGGCTTTCTGGGAGTGATTGACCTGGCGGAATTATAACACAATTGTGAATAAATCGATCAGCAATTTACCTGTATAATATTTCATCGATACTTTTTCCTCTTAAGTTCTTTTACCCAGCCAGAAATGAAAAAGTTATAAGCCTCCAGACTTTTAGTCTCATTCATTTGCTTCAGAGTCACACACGACATTTCAAGAACCAGATAATTCACAATATCTTCATAACTTGCAATGGGCGGTTCACAAAGTCAGAACAATAGTCATGCAGTACATCATAATAATAACAACAACAGCAATAATAATAATAATAATAATAGAGTAGTAATAAAAGTAACTACATGCAATGCTGTACTGTACCTTGAGCAGACGAGCAGTTGAAGCCACACAACATTTTCACAAGTGTCACAAAGTAGCACATGGATTCTTTATTACGAACTGTCGCACAAAAATTTTTTAATGCAATAGGCTTTTTGGCGGTCTGTTCATCAGTATGAGTTGTCTGTAAGTCAGATGTTCTTAACCGGGGTACTACTTGCATATATATGGGATTAGCGAAAATGAAAAAGCTACGATCAATAAATTTTTAACTGTCACTAAGAATGTACCAATACCTTGCTCATAAAACAACCAGGAACCCTAGCAAAGTGACTATCTTGACTGATGGCTGAACTTAAGTTTGAATGGTTAATTGTGGTTATTTGCTCTCCTTTTCAGACATACTGAAATACACACATACGCACAAAAACACACACACATAATAGTATTCATATTTCATAATAGATACATAGTGTCATGCCCGCATGGGCGTGGCGGCACAGCTGGGGCCAATCACCGCCTGATTAGCACCACATCTTAAGCCAGACTACCGCATCCGTACGGTGCAAAGTATTGTTGCCCATGCTTCAGAACATTACCAAGCGTTTTCGTGTCTCTCGTCTCCCCTTTCTCCCTTGCCTGACCTGCCTGCCTGCTCTCTCTCTCCCTACCCACTTTCCTACCTGCCTGCCTCCCTGCCGACTCACACCTGCCCTGCCTCCGTCGACCCCGCATCCCCATCGTCTGCTCGTCTCGTGCATATCCGTAGGACTGACCTTCCCGGCTACCGAACCCCTGCGATCCCCTCAACTACGCCTCTTGCCTGCTGATTCTGCTGTTGTTGTTGTTGGTTCCGCAATAAACCCGTGGGTCAACCGCACCCAGGGATCCGTCTCCTCCCGGCTTTCTGTTTGTCACAAAATACTTCGCCTCAATAGCATGGATCCCGCGGAGACCCAGCAACTCCGGCAGCAGGTCAACCAGCTGACCACCTTGGTGTCCCAGCTGCTGGAGGGACAAGCCTCGCTTCTTGAAAAAGGTTTTCTGTTCTGCTCCCGTCCTCAGATAGCCTCTACTGGACCTGCCCTTTGAGGTGGAAGTGGACGCCTCCGTAGTGGGGGTAGGGGCCATACTGATCCAGCGAGATCAGGGAACCGGGCCCCGTCACCCCTGTGCCTTCTTCTCTAAGAAACTGTCATCGGCCAAGAGCAACTACGACATGGGGAACCCAGAGCTTCTGGCCATCAAACTCGCCCTAGAGGAATGGAGATACTGGCTGGAGGGGGCCCGGCATCCATTCTTGGTGCTCACCAATCACCGGAACTTGAAGTACTTCCAGACCGCCAAATGGCTGACTCCCCGGCAGGCTCGCTGATCACTGTTCTTCACCAGGCTTGACTTTAAAGTCACCTACCTGCCGGGTAAGAAAAACGCCAAGACCGACGCCCTCTCCTGACAGTTCAACCCCCCAGAAGCCGAGGGGCAGACCTCCTCCATCCTGGCCCCCACCTGCTTCACGGCCCCCATCACATCACATCACATCAATTTGGTCATTTCCAATGTGTCACTCCTACAGTGTCTGCACAGTTTTAAAAAATCCATGCAATACTTTCAGAGTTACTGTGTTTACAAGACCAAGTGTTTTCTACAGGTCCCATTTCCTACCTTTCCTTCCACACAGTGCTGCCACTTCATTTTTAGGGGCATTTTGTCAGATAATATAGCCAGGTGTAGGTGTATATGCTTGTAATGATTTTGTGAGGTATGTAATAAGATCCAAATACCTTTTGACATATCACATTCAAGGTCAAATGTTATTTGGTTTCACCCTTCTCACTAAGCGGTATTGCTTCAATCAGTTCAGTTTGGCATCCATGCAAAGCTTCTGCAAAAATCAGTCACACAGTTTTTGAGTTAACACCTTATTTTCCAAAGTGTATGCAGTAGCGGCAGTGGCAGACCCGTGCTGAAACCATATGCATTCTCCACAGTCTGGGTAATACAGTTATAATATGCTAATACAAAAAATAATTCTGTGAAATATTTGTTTCAAATTGTTCAAAATATTAAAATGTGCATTTATAGCATAGGAATATTCCTATTTTTCCAGTTGTTTTTACATGTCACTTTGTCTAGATCAATGGTTCTGAAACTGTGGGGCAGAAACAGAAGAAAGGAAACAATTTTTGATGGTATCTGGCCTATATGAGTTATTTTGTTGACACTGGCATCTAGAAGAGTTGGTCAACATATTGTGAAAAATGTGTCTTAAAACTGAACATATGCAGTCATAACATTGAGTAGATTGTTAGATCTGAAATACTTTTTGATTCCAGTTGTCTGCTATATTTTTATGGTAAATTATATTAACCTAATCACTGACAAAATGGTTGCATACTCTACGTGGTAATTTGGAAGTCACATTGCATTTTTTTGCTGAAAAAAGTTAACCATGCTTAAAAATGTTTATTTTTAACGTCATTCCTT
>JAAGVU020000001.1:29674140-29688673 GCA_011763525.2 Mormyrus iriodes
AGAGCTGTTTTGGTGGTACAAGGGGGAGCTACACAATATTAGGCAGGTGGTTTTAATGTTATAGATGATCAATGTACTGTATATTAGCAGTAACAAAATGAGACCAACAAAATTACAGTAACCTATGTTTAAATTGATTTAAAATTTTTAACTCTCGTGATAATCTAAAAATCACCACCCCTAAGATTTGTAAATGAATCTTTTTCCCCAACCCCAACTGCATACCATGACAGTTTAAAATAAATTAGTTTATCTGGATTAACTTCACTGACATTGATCTTTTGCTTGTGCATCCCACTTAAACCCAATGATGAACAGTAAACACGTCAAACATAATGCAGGAGAAATATACATGAATGTACATTAAAAAAAATTATTAAATCCACACAGCAAAAATAATGTGGTGTTATGGTGTTTTTAATATTGTTTAAGGTGAATATAATTTACAAATCACTCCTTTTTCTTTTTACTGGCCTTTTCCATACTGTCCAAACCTTTTTGGAATTTGGGTTGCAACTTCTGTTCTTATATGTTCTTTTCTTATATGAGCTTAGCCTAGCAGGCCATGCAGCTAACTGGGATAATTCACATCCATAAGCTTGTGATGTGTTATCTTCCGCAGTTCTACGTCATGTTGCAAAAAAGCCTTGGTGAAATAAATAAATGTATATATCCCTTTCAGGGTCATACAACTTATATCAGGAAGCACAAGGCTATAGGAAAACACTAAAAACGACACCAGCCCATTGCATAACACATAGGTACATAGCATGTTTGGCGAAACAGACCACATCATGTACAAGAATTTTCACTGAAATTGTCATTTTGAAATTTCAGACAGAAGCTGCTAATTTTTCCTAGAAAAACAGCATGCAACTGTGACTTGACTGCTTTACCAACGGAGCTAAGTGGGTCCCAATAAGCAACAACTTGACTGGAACTACAGAGACATGAGCTGTATGCTCTTTTCCTTCAGCAACCAAAAAGGTGAGGAAGCTTAGACCTGAACTCTTTTTGAAAATGAGCAGATTTACAAAATATTAAGAATATACTAAATGAAATTCAACATATAATCAATGACAAGTAGCAAGATTTAGCATCAAATGAAAAAAAATAACTGAATGATAAAAACCAAACAACAAATTATGATGTTATGCAAAAATGGCTATCGGACAGCTTTTTGCAGATGAAAACATGGCAGACTCAATTAATCCAGGAAGTCAACAGAACTGGAACTTGAGCATAAATCAAGCCTTCTCTCACTGGCTACGCCAGCAATAGTAATATCTCAACTTCTAACTCCATACATGACATGCTGAAGGCTGCCTGTGGCCATTTACACACCATCTGTAATGTAGCTTTTCTACCTTGGTTGCTACTTTAAGGTTCACTAGGCCTGCTTTCTTAAATTTTACATTTTCTTCTATGTATCATCAGTTTTCAACACAAACTGAACATGTCTGCAAGTAGAGGTGGTCTTTTGGCAAAGCTGAGGGTACTAGAACACTTCCCATGGGTCCTGCGGTGCAATGATGGCACTCTGGACTTTGAATGCAGAAATTCAAGTCAGAGTGTCACTGGGACCTTGTGTTTCCTTTAAGGCTTTCCCCAACTGGAAAGGGTTAGCATTTGTTCCCTTGTAAGCAATGCTAGACTGTGTGTTGATCCTGGCTCTTTGGCCCCTTTGATTAGAGCATGGCACACCCTCTGGTTCTGTTCACTGAAAGCTACTCTGCCGTGTTTTTTACGGACCTTATGTTTGGCCATTTCCTTTTGCTATGCACCACAAGCAGCAAACCACTTCCCGTCTTCCAGCTTGATTTTCCTTTTGTTTAAAGAGCGGCACTTCTCTATGGATTCCTTTCACTTACCCCACTTCACCTGAACTTATGTCTACAGGCATATAGAATGTGTTCACACTATGAATCTGTGAATAACTCACTGTTTTAGTCTAGTTTTTAGTATTGGCACACTGTATCTATATGTCCCTTGTGCATATCATGTACTTTCCTCTGTATACATCCATTTTATGAAACACAGTATATTTCAGCAAATTACTTCAAATATAAATCAACACTTTGGGTTTTATTCTGAAGTATATGGCTGATAATGCAAATCATATTAATTGTACAGTGGTTTGCTGAATATCTGGAGTGTCTCTTAGTTCCAGCTAATTATCATAATGCCTAATGTATTTATGGCAAAAGAATTTGTTCTTGCACAGAACTGCTATTGCCTATAACTTCATCAGCTTTGACGTGTCTAAAGGTTCATGTGACCTACAGTTGATGTCTTATCAAAAATAGAAGGTAGTCTGTTTCAGGAGTATTTAATAGAGTCAAGGCTAACTGTTGTCCTCCCTGAAGATGAACTTGCATATGAATCAGTTCGCTGTGGCTCTGAACAAGAAAGAACATTTGACAAAAGAACCACGGATGAGGATCATTCTGGGGTCAGCCACTATTTCTAGAATTCCTCCATTCAGTCTCAGAGGGGTTTAGATTAGTATAGCAGAACAGCTAATTAAATGAACATTGTTGAAGTCAGCATCCTTCCTGGCACTCTGAAAGGTGTTTCTTGAATTTTGATGTATATAGCGTGGCATAGCAGATTTTTAAATAGTCCTGTTAAACATTTATTTACAATTATCAAAATCCATTTAAAATGTTCAAATAATGATGGACTTAAAGGTAGCTATACAGCCATTACAGCAATTCAAACAATCAAGGAAGCATTGTTGTAATACAAATGATTATTTGTTGTAATGTGCAAAAAAATGGCTTTTTTACACCTAGTATTGGTTGAGAAGAAACAGGTGATATTAATTTCAAAATGAAACATTTCCACAAAATACTGGAAAAAGCTGATCTTCACAAGTGCATTTGACTTAATTTCCTAGGCATGTAGTACTGAAACTGCTTTAGTTAGACATGTTCATTTCTGAAATGTGGATAGCAATGTTTCCATAGCGTTTCTCTCCAGCAAACCCAGAGAAGATTAAAGAGGTAGTAAAAATTCTGCATAACATCTAATAGTTCAGAGCATTCAGTTAATACTTTTTAAGTTAAAACTCAGTCAATGCATTTTTGAGTAGTGAATTAACAACTAAAATACTATAATCTCTCACCAAAAAACAAGCAAATTAGCATCCATTGTCAACATTGTTTTTTAGCCATCAGTTAAACTTTATACCTAATTTACACACCATGTAATCCTAATTAAATCTGAAACATTCACTCAAAACACAAGTGATAAAACTGGCTACAGATATCGTAAACATCAGAACCATAAAAACATTTAAATACAAAATAAATGATGTAACAATTTGGTGTCTCTCACAAGCATGTATCTGTGAAAATATATGTTAAAATTTTAACATATATTTAAGTTAAAATATTAATAAGGCACAGTTTTAAGGAGACCAAATGCATTGTTCCTTACATATTCATGCATTCATTGAAACGTGATTATAAGATGAAATGGTGGACTGGTATTGGAAGTTAGCTACAAGTCTCTTCTTAACAGTGCATTTTTCAATGCATACTTTTACCTGTCATTCCAAGAAAAATATACAACAGGCAGTTTACTGAATGATAAACCTAAGAACTACTAAACTTAACCCAAAATGTGGAGAAATAAACATCTGAATTGTATGATTACTTGCCACATAGTGCTATTAATACTGCCCAAAAGAGAGGTTTCCATTTTATTATGTGGAATATTTGACCCCAGTTAAACTGGGCGATCAATTTTAATTTCAAGCCCATTGCAAAAACATGAGGTTAACATTTAGTGACCTTGTTTACAATTAAAAGATGTAATATAACACAGAGTAGCTCAAAAGTAGGCTTATAGTTACATCACTGTAAGTACACAACATTCCCATAATGACTGTAATGTTCATGATCTCGCGCTTATGTTTACGATTTAATTTCCTTTTTGATTTCCATTCAATTTCTAAGATTGTAGAAATGGTAGAAAATTTTAATTTCAATGTGACTATGGTTTAACTCTAATAAAGTTATTCAGAAAACAACAACAGTTTAGCTGTTACTCTACTTTTGAGCCATCCTGTATAGTATAGTATATGCAACATGTATGATATAATTGAGGAGCATGGATTCCCCAGGATTGGGCTATATCAAGTGATAAGCAATTCAGTCACCTTATCACAAATAAAATGCAATAAAATAAAAACATACCTTGACGTTACCTCTGTGGTCCCAATGCCCATGTTCTAGACTACTTTTGCTGAATCTAAAACAGTTATTCTATTTGTACCCAGAACCCAAAAATGGCAAATAACGTCCCACCTGTCTCCCTTCCCTGCAGCCTGGGGTGCACAGCCCCCAAAACAAGTCTTATTAAACCCGGGACATCCATTCCTCCCCGTTTTACAGCATTTCCATTATATATTTCACTTTGTTGTTGTTAATATGCCTAAATGAGTAGATACTTCAAACTGAAGCGGCAAATATGTTATACATAATAAGGCTAATGGCATATAATTACCTGTATAAATAACCTTCATTTCAGTATGTTTCCAAAATTTAATCAAAAAATTAGAATGATGGTTTATAAGATTACATCACGTGGCTCTTAAATTAAAAGCATATTTACAATAAGGTGAATATATATGTTTTACAAAACATACATCTGAAATAACATAATATAAAAAAATAAATACGAATTTTGCATTACTAAAATCACATTGGGTTAGTTTAGATGAACAAATGTTATAGAATAAAAGGTGTTCACAACATAGATGATATACAGCATTACAGTTAAATCATGGCACAAAAAATGTTTTGCTTGAATATTTTGAATAAAACAAATCATTCATCTTGGATAACTGCTGAACTACAGCATGTGACCATTCTTAATATTCCAAAGAAATGCTAAATACTGTCACTTTTAGAAGAAAATAAGAGTACTTTTCCTGAAACAGCTGTGCCGCATCCATTTGGTTTCAAACACATGGTTGGCAGGTGTGAGAGCTTCTTAAACACATTCATTTTAATATTCAAGTAAAGAGATTCAGCTGAGAAGGTGACGCCTTGGTAATAAATTACAGGAAAACTGCAATACATAAATTATGAATTGTAGTGAAATTCTCAGACCATGTTTCCTGTTATATTTCCACCATTCCTAAAATAGTATTATGGTCAGTTTTGTAACTGCGGCTCGCACTCAAAAAGATGCCTGCACTCATCCTCACACCCGAGGCACCATGTTATCAGCTTGTATGATTTATTTCACATTTTTACATTAATTATTTACCAATTTACCTGATAACTTTATCAGGTTGTTTTGCTGCCAAAATACTTTCTGTAACTAGGGAGTAAGATGGTATTTAAAGTGGAAATATTTTTCCTTTTAGAACTTGGACATGTTCTCAACACAAGTTTGAAAATTGATCCTATTGTTCAGACGCTAATCAAGTGTTGGGCTTACAAATTTATCAGTAGGCTTTCCTGCAGGAATAATAATTGTCTTTAATGGGAGTAATATCAGTCATAAAAACATCACACATCCTTTAGAAATCTGTAGAGCGGAATATGTTTCTGGAAAGTTCAACATTCTAATTTGTCCCTAATTTAGCCTAAATTAGGAGTTATACAGCTTGTATCATCCTCGAGATGACACAGACCTCACGCATTTGTACTCTTAAAATATACTATTGCTAGAAGCTAGGGAAAATTATACATGAGATTAAATGATAAAAAATATTTTAAATAACCTTAAAAATTCCGTTTCTGTTAACTAATAATGAAAAATGTAAGTACTTTATTCACATTAAGTTGTGGCGTTGTGAACAACAGGCAGGGACCTGAGAAGTGTTTTCAAAAGTAGAAAAAGAAAACGTTTACCTCTAAACTGGACACCCAGCTATTAAATGGTCATATTATGATTCACCATTATTTTCAGGGTATAATAATTACATACAAATTTAATGTCTTTTATGTCTATTAAAAATGGTCATATCTTCTAACTTAAGGCATGTATAAGGGATTAAGGGTATTGGCCATCTAAACATGCTGCCTTTGTCAAGGATCTAATAAATGAGTAAACAAACATCGATAACAATTCAAGATATAATATTGCTTATGAATTCCAAATGTGTTACTTCAGTAGTTTGCGCATATCCACAAAAACAAGCTACTACAACACTATCACAGCTGTCTGCCCAGTGCAATCCGTGCTTTTCTTTAGCCAATCATCATTCAGTCCAATTCAAAAGAATACACAGTTTAGGAAATTAGCAACATGTAGAATAAAATTTGTCACTGGAAGCAAAGGAGCAGAGGGCTTTCCACCTGGACCACTGAACTGAAGCTGCAAATATCTTGACCACACGGTATTTACTTTTGCTTCATTTAAAATGCAGTTAAAAGCATCATTGGATAAAAAGTCTCTCAAAGTTACAGACCCCGCCGTTGCTTTGGCAGTGTTATGTCTATATACCAGCTTATGTGTGTGCGCTATGGCAACAGCACAAGCCATTGGGAAGTAACACCTTAGGACACTGGAAACACTGGAGAGTGTTTAAATATTCGTTTCCCGCTGCATGGGTTGCTCCTCCTTCTGAGAATGGTCACAGAGGTTATCCATGACCTCAGGGTCACCATCCACCTCCCTCTGGTTACCACCATCAGCTCGTTGGGTCTGCTCATTTCGCTTGCGCTCTCGTTCCAGCAGTCTGTAATTAATTGCATTCCCTATGAACAGCCAGATGCTAGCAAGGATCACCACGGCTCCACAGCAGAAGTACATGTATTTATAGTTCTTGGTGATATCGACCAGTTTGCCTGTTGACAGAACAATCCAAGTGTCAATAAGGACATACACGTTACAGTAACAACTAATACAGTCAGAACAAATTTTTCATATGCCCAATTTAGGGAATTTTTTCTCTGAAATGCTACACAACACTATTAATTTTGTCTTTAAAGGGGCCCTATTAAGCTTTTTCAGGTTCTCTCTTTCCTTTAGTATTATATAGCTTTATGTGCATGTAAATGGCATGCAAAGTACTTGCCAAAGGGAATAACTCAGAGAAACAGAAACCACTCTTCTCTAATCTGCCTGAAACACCTTGGAATTCCAGCCCTTATTTCCATGACATGGCGAGGGCACCTTGTAACACAATCCTTATTGGCCGCCCACCAGCAAGGATCTGTCTGCAAACTACAAAATAGGGGCGGAACATGTAGGGAAAGCTGACCAATTGGGTGAGCTGACCAATCAGCCTACACTAGGCTCATCGGGGGTGGGGTTTAAAGCTCTAAGAGCATTTCAGACAGATGTAGACAAAGTGAATAGAGGTGTACAGTATGAGAAAAATATTGTATTTCTGGAACATTGAAGCATGTAAATCTATTCAACCTGACCCGAAAAATAAAAATGAACATTGAAAATGAGGATAATAGGGTTCCTTTAAGAAAACGTGCAAGATAAATAACAAAACACTTTGGAACTATTGTACGCACATACTGCTTAATGCATATGTAATAAATCTGATAAATGAAGGTTTTGGAATGTGATTATCTGTTAAATGAAGTTAGACATATTATTCATGATACAAACCAAAACAAATACAGACTATAACTCCATTGCTTACCTGCCAGTGGTGGACCTATGAGGACAGGGCAGCACTCAATAATGGTAACAAGACCAACGGCACTGGAAAACCGCTGAGCACCAACAAGGTCCATCAACGTTTCAAAGAGGACTGAACTGACCATGCCGAAAGCAAAACCAAAGAATACTGCATACACAACCAGGCCACTATAGCCACTCACAAGGGGGCAAAGTATGTGGCAAACCCCATTATACAGTATAGCAAAGCTGAAAAAATATTGAATCTTTGGTCGAATCCATTTGGTGTTTGCCAGCAATCCCATAGATGGCCTAGCGAACATGTCCACAAAGGCCAGAATTGACAGCAGGAAAGCTGCTGAGTACTCATCGACACCCATGTCTTTAGCATAGGCAGCGAGGAATACGATGGGGGCAAAGAAACCAAGGAACATGATAACATTCCCCGATAAGTAGATAAGGAAGCCCCTGTGTTTGAAAAGCGAGAGGTCAAGAAACTTGTTGACTATCTTCCAGGCGCCCCGTTTCTCTTTCTTCTGCACAGAAGCATCCTTGACTGAGCTATCCCTTTCCTTTTTGCCAGGTGGTGGCCCCAGTGGCCTCATCAAGGACCCAGCCACACAGCAATTTAGTAGCAAGCCACCTAGAATGAGGAAACTCCCCCTCCAGCCGAAGGAATTGAAAAGATACTGGTTGAGAGGAGCTAGCGTGCTTAGGAACACGGGACTGCCTGCCATGGCAAGCCCATTGGCTATCGGCCGCTTCTTGAAGAAGTATTTCCCAATCATTGTTAGAGCAGGCTGGAGGTTGAAGGCCAGGCCCAAACCTGGAAGAGGAAAAGACAGAATATATATGGGCAGTATAACACGCACTTAGAGGATAATTTACACCTCATAAGTACTGGGAGAGGACCCCCACTTTCCTATAGAAAATCTTCAATGGAAGTATTCAACAAGAGAGTTTAATCGAGAGGTATAACAATTCATCGATTCTAATTGGTATATCGATTGTTAAGGCCACGATACAATTTAAAATCAGCTCAATTTACAAAATACTGATTCATATAATCAGGGCCGCAGCCTGGATTTTTAAAATACCAAGGTCAAAAGTGATAGCCCTTCCTAGGTGTGCCCCGTAATGCATCATGGTTATTGGAGTTGCAGACAAAATACTGAGGGCATTAATATAATTAAACGGTGAGGTTACATTCTCACACAAAGCAATCTAGAGATTCACGTTAGTAGAAAATAGATACCATAACATCGCAGTTCACTTTATGTGGTTTAGTACATCTATGTCCCTAAGTTTTCAGAGAGCAAGCTAGAAAGATTTTTTTTGTTGTTAAAGTATAAAGACAAGACCAAATATTTCTTGTGCATACATTTTTGTGTTTTTGAGACTGAAGGCTTAAAGCCTGCTGTTGTCTTTTTTAATTCAAATACATTCCACTAAAATCAGCTTATGGTTCACTGTATTGAAGATATTGATCATGTATTACTGAATCAAATTGTATCGTACCACAGTAACATTTCAAATATCGCCAGATAACGAACTGCTGCCTTGCAAAATTGAAACTGAATCGTATTGTGGCAAAACTTATGATTCACACTCCTTTAACGAGGCTTTAATGAGTCTTACCACACCCCCAAGGTTTTGGCTTAGAACTGGCACTGAAAGGATATGTTTTTTTTATTGTAACATCGCCTACACACAGTGCCATCTAGAGGGTGGCTGCTTTTGAGATGCTAGATGCTGCGATGGCACCAATAATCACACTATTTTCAAAATTGTTTAAATGGCACTCTTAGCTTGGGCCGAACCATTTATTGATTTAAAATCAAAATCTCGATTTGAAACAACACCATTAGCAAATCGCAAAGGCTGTGACTTAGGATATGCATTACACAGCATATCTGACCCAGGTTTTAAAACGGTCGTGAGAATAGTTTTACAAATTCATGCCATCCTCTTCTGTGCCAGTCATTCTCACCAATCAGAAGTGGCCCAAGGCAACTACATATATGCCCACATACAACAAACACGTGAAACCCCAAGGAAAATGTTGATTCCACTGCTGATACAAGTGAATTACCCACCTATTTCATGGCCAGAGATTGTTTACAGAAAAGTCCTGTTAATAGGGGTCCAAGCAGAATTAGCCGCAGAATCTGTATTGTTTTTTCTTAATGGAATTAGTCTAATACTTTAATTAGTCTATTTAACTTAACACAGTTAAAGCTTTTGTGATAATTGCTTTATGTTTGATTGTTCTCTCCTAATCTAAAAAAATAGTAATACATACATGTTAAAAGCAATTCATATCTTTAAGCTGTCACCCTTGCATTAGAATATATTTTGATGGCATCTTCTGTGGTAATGCTGCGTCATATATTTTAAATCTATTACACACTGAATATTGAACTGAAGCTTAACTTTTAAAAAATCACAAATCAAATTGCAATCGCAATATCAGTCAGAAAAACTGCAATTAGATATTTTCTCCAAATCATTCAGTCCTACTAATAGCCCACTGTGAGGCTTTATTAAACAGTAAGTGAACCTCCCGACGCTGTCTGTGTGCCATATGTATAGAGTTGCAACCACAAGATCCTCTCTTGATAAAAGCAGTTGAATGTTAGCATTAAGCAAGCAGGTGTACTGAAGAAAGTGGTCGCTGAGTGTAAAATACTGATACAACTCATGTAAAACATCCTGCAGGAAAAAAAGTAATGATTAAATAATAACATAATATTGATCTATAAAGATATACATGTATTTCTTACTCTTTAAAAGCAATTTGTGCCTAGATATGTCGTCATTTATTCACACTTACCTCCGATAACTCCAATGCAAATGTAAAGTTCCACTACGTTGTTGCAGAAAGATGCTGAGATCATTCCAATTGCACAAAGGACTCCACCCATTATCATAATTGGTCGGCAGCCATACGTGTTTACCAGTATACTGCTTATGGGACCTGGAATGGCACAAATTACATATTAAAAACACAAAGTCAACAAAACAGAATTCAGGTTTAAGAAATTCTCCATATTCTCAGAACTTAAATATAAACCCACTACTTTGGGCTTATCACTCTCAGTCAGAAGTATTGGTGCATCGTTCGTATTTCTGCTAAGCCTTCCACTGCTTCTTCTCTCCACCCATTTACCTACACCTGTGTTTCCTACCCCAGTCCTCGGGGATCCCCAGCTGGTCCATGTTTTTGCTCCATCCTAGCTCCCTGCCAGACAGTCCACATTGTCCCAAACATGTGGACATCTGCGGGTCCCTGAGGAGCAGGTTTGGGGAAACTGGCCTTGACATGGAGCACTGACAATGTGTGATCTGAATCCTTCCTGAATCAATATCAAGCAGGATATACAATACCCGCACCGAACCAACAGAAGACTAAAGATCAACCTCAGTACTACTGATGCAACACTGACAGTTTTTAAATAACAGAAACAGTTTTTTAAAGACGTATCTACGGGCTAGCCAATCTTCACATTCGTAGGTATGCTGATAATGTCAGTCCTCCATCCCGTTACCAGTTTTTCTTGTTTCTGATGTTCATAGGGCAAATTAACATCACACACCACCGCTGTAATCCCTCTAAACTCTTGGCCAATATGGGCAAAGCACTTCCAAGAGCCACTTATTTGTTACACCTCCTGATAACAACTTAACTAACGTGAATAGCTTCAACCAGATTTGTAATGCTATTGTTATACGTAATATCAGAGCTGTAAGAGAACTGCATCTGAATGATGTGCGATATCGTTAATATAGAGATCGCTTGTTATGAAATCTGCAATTGTCACATTGCAAAGACCGCGGCAGTCGGCCGTCTTGAGATTAGGCCTGGGTGGCATCGAATTTTTCATGCCATCGTATGCAACAGGTTTTTCTTCCAGAGAGTGTAAGATGAGTGTCCAGATTAATACAGTCGTAGTAATATAATAATAATAATAATAATAATAATAATAATAATTATTATTATTATTATTATCATTATCATTATTATTCAAAATCCCAACAAAATCACCCGTGCATACCGTCATACTGCCTGGACATAATTTCCCGCAAAATTTTCGAAAGCAATACTATTCCTATATTTTGAAATCTTGCCAATAAAATTCATGGACAATGGAGGGTGGTGTCTCCCACAATAAAATTTTGCCAATCGCACATTTTATTGTGGGGAACCACCACCCCAAAACATCCAGAATTGCATGTATTACCATATTACCACAACATCGCCCAAATCTAATTGAGATCATCAAGCTAAGAGCTAAAAGTTTTGCTAAAACATTTTTACTATGTCATAAGAAACATAAGTTAGCGTTGCAATTTGAGAACGTTCCTTCTCAAGTATACATGTCAAAATTCAACACTGAAACATGAACCCTAATGCGACGGTTGTACCATTACTCCCCTAATATGTATATGTGTGGCACAATAATACTTAAAACTGAAAGTTTAATTAGCGACAAATTTCACTCAAAATTAATATGAAAAACTATTTGGATATAGAGAGATAACACTACACAGAGTACAACTATTTTCTGACATTGCATGCGTTTTATACATTTATTTAGCACATACTTTTGTCCAAAGCAACATACAAGTGAGAATCACAGAGCAGGCCTGGAGAGTTGGGATTAAGGGTCTTGCTCAAGGGCCCAACTGTGACATAACCCTGCCAGCCATGGGATTTAACCCAACAACATTCTGATCACACACACAAAGTCCTAACCCCCAAGATTACTGACCAGTAGTTATAAAACTACTTTTTAAAATAGCCAAATAAAGCAATATGTGCAGGAGGAAACTGTGTATGCAAGAATGAATTTGTTAGTTAATCCTTCAAGTTCCATCACATATTAATACTCCCCACGAGTCTGAACTTTTCCTCATACACTTTTACTCATACTCCCAACCCCATGAGCCACACACCTAGACAACTGCATTAAGGCAGAGATTCAGTGCAAGAGACACTACTATACTGAAACAATACCTCACTTCCCTACTGCTCCTGAAGCACTATGCAATTACATCTACTTCAGGCTTTTTTCCAATTCCGAAATCAATAGGTAAAGTTCTGTAGTTGAAATCAAAAAGCAACCGTTAATGAAATATTTACCTTCCATTAGAAGCTTGGCTAAAGCAAAAGCTAGGGGCAGTACTAAAGGTTTGCTGATATGATTTAGACCTTAAGCTCAATGTTTTGATGGAGTCATGTCAGTTGTCCACTGAAAGCACGTGACAAATCTGCGATATGTCAGACAGAGAGCATAAGTCCATTTGTGCAACACTTTATCTCAGGAAAGTTGGACTACCAGATCAGGCCTGGACAAGGCTTGTATAGTAAAGCTGCCATCTAGCTAAACAAAATATAAACCTATTGTGTCCATGATGTATTAACCATGTGTCATTAACCCCTCCCTTTGACAGGCTTGCTTGCTGTACTTTTATGCTATCGACTGTCAAAATAAGTACACATACGGCAGCAAGACATTACAAAATGAGATCGACATGTAATCTTTCTCCCTGACAAAGGAAGTGTGCCCAGTGACCTGGTTAACATGTTGCTACGTTGGAGTTGTACTTTAGCACTGCTAGCAGTGAGCCTGTTGAGACCTGTGTATACTGAATCCAGCAAGGAGGAGGCTGAGTTTGCCCCAGGTGTCTCTGTCACACCATGCATTTTCTACCTGTCAGATCGGTGATTCCGCTGGGTGTGACCCATTGGAGGTGAAGGAGTCACCCTCAGCAGCAGGTCAAGAGCATTTAAACCACACAGTTTCACACAAGCCTTCAGCTAATAAGCTAAGCTGATGCATACAGCATGCATGTCTGGTGACACAAGGACTGCCATTGACGTAACTAGTCTAGGTCAACCCAACGCATGTGATATCGGAGCACACTAAGTGAATAGGCAAGGCATCTGTGTTTTAAGTATGATCACATAATGAAGGGAAAAAATACACTTAAAAATTCTACAGTGCAAGGAGGAGAAATGCAAGCAGGCAAATTACAGGGATCAGAAAATACCTCCTCGAACTATAAGGTTTGTAGCTATGGATATACCTCATTTATCAAACAAAAGAAAAATATGCAACTACTTGCAACGCACTTTGTAGGCTTTCTTCAACATATTCTATTTCTGTGGAACAGCCAAGGTCACCCTGCTCTTTGAGGTCAGACTAGTTGAGCCATATTGAACCACAGGCTCAGAGTACATGCCAAGCTGCAGCTTTAAATACTCTGACGAAAAACAATATAAAAAAACAGCTATAAACAAAAACTTTCACCAATAAAAATTCTCCATTAGCATGTGGACATGTGTGGCCATAGGCAGTAAAACATAGCATAGTAGGTAGTATAGCCATTAGCGGCGTGGAGTTAGCCACGTGAAAGCTGCTGGTTCACTCTCCAGAAAGACCTTTCTGTATTACCACTGAGAAAGGGACTTAAACTGAATTTCTCAGATGAAGTGGGAATTAAGTCTCTGCGAAAAAAGTAGCATTTTGGTGTGAAAGCGAGACTTTAAAGAATCAGAAACTTGTTTATCACAGATAGTTTACTATATTGTGTGTGCTAGTGTTCTTTTATATTTTATTACACACACACACACACACACACACACATCTCATACAGTAAACTGAGTGACTGTCAGAGGCAAAACAGCTGTTTACCATCACAAATGAAAGAATTTCTGAACCAGTACAAAATACAGTGATCCCTCGTCTATCGCGGGGGCTGCGTTCCAGAACCCTCCGGGAAAGGTGAAAATCCACGAAGTAAAAACCATATGTTTATATGGTCATTTTTGTATATTTTAGGCCCTTGTAAATCCTTTATATTCTCTTAGATATTAGGTAAGATTCGTTGAAATTATGTATGTAAACACACTGTTTATATACTACGCACA
>JAAGVU020000001.1:29711266-29722496 GCA_011763525.2 Mormyrus iriodes
CTGACGGGGTTCACCATTCTACGCTGCCTCCTGCTTCATTCTGCCCGGCACCATGCCTCGCCGCTCCACCCGCCGGCATGACAGGAGTCTTCTCAGCCCTGTTGTGGTGTTAAAAGGCAGTGTGTTCTGTCTGCACGACTGTCCCATTTCAATATTAATACTGGCTACCCACCTGATATTGCACATGATTTACTTGAAGGCATATTGCCATTTGAGTTGGCCCATTGCTTCAGTTTTCTGATATTTAAGAAATATTTCACCCTCAACAGTCTTAATGAAGCCATACAAAAGTTCCCTTATAAATGGTCAGACAAGACCAATCGCCCACATGTGATTCCACAGTTTTTCATGAGCAACAAAAGTATCGGAGGAAATGCCCATGAAAATTGGAGTCTTTTGCGGTTACCCCCATTTTTCATTGGACAACTGGTGCCTCCAGATGAACCAGCTTGACAGGTCATCATGGACCTTAAGGGTATTGTGGAGTTAGCTGTTGCACCAGTGCACACAGCAGCATCGATTGCTTTCCTTGAAAGCAAAATCAGTGACCATCGATATAGGTTGCAAGAGGTATTCCTGGGGCTGAAGCTGTTACCGAAACATCATTATGTGGAACATTATCCACAGATGATCAAATTCTTTGGTCCACTAGTAAATGCATGGACAATGAGATTTGAGGGAAAGCACAGTTTTTTGAAGCAGGTCATTCGTCATACACGCTGCTTTAAAAACATACTCCTGACTTTGGCCACAAAACATCAGTTCATGATGGCATATTAATTAGAGTCAACCAAGACAGAACAGTCTCATCTGTCTCAACAGTCCCTGCTGACATTTTGAATCAGGATGTGCACAAGGCTCTTCGGCTGACATTCCCTGACCTCACTCATGTTAATCTCGCTAAGAATATTGATGATTGTTGAATGATTGTTGTTCGTGTTGCAGAAATTATGCAGATGGTTATTGTGGAAAAGAGTCTGAGTTTTATTGTTAAAGAGTTAAGTGTTTGGTACAGGGAGCATTTTAGGGCCTTTGAGTTGTGCCCTACATTGCATGTTTCTCTTATTGAACTTGAATAATGACAGAGTTTTGCCTACCTCCTCAACACTGAATTCTCCAAGCACTTCTGGGTCTTCACAATCATCAGTCGATGTAAGCTCTGTTCACACTTTATCCCCTTCATCCTCTTTTTCTTCCGGAGGAGAGACAGATGATACTGTCATTATTCCAAAATCAGGAAGTGAACTGCGTGTATGTCCATGGGCACAGAAATTTCCCATTCCTTGGTTTTCTTATGACATGGAGGTACAGCTTCAGCAAGGGAATGAAACCTCTAAAGACACTGGTACTTGTCTAAAAGTTAGTCCAGGACTTAAGTCAGATATCTTGGAAAATTTGGCTGAATACATTTTCCAGTATACGGCATATCCAAAAAATTACCAAATAGATGAGGTTGCAAAGGCACTGATTCAAAAGTTTCCCTGTTTGAGAGAATCGGGATCTGCAAGTGGGCACTATAGCTGGATGATTAGCCTAAAATTTAAAATGGCAAACTACGGCATAAAGATGCGAAACATTGGATGTCCAGAAGTGATTCTGAATGCACTGAAAAACAAATCCAGTGAGGAATGCCTTCCTGCCAAAAATGTTAAGAAGGCCAGAAAGACTGAAGTAAACTATTTGCCTGCCCACCGTACTGGAGAGACAACTGAAAGCCTAGAAAAAGTGAGAGTTGAGCTACTGAATGATGTCAGACAGAGGAACAGTGGATCCGTTGTACGGGAGAAGATGGCAAAAACATTTTCTTATAGAAGAAGAGAGGTGGTACAAGAAAGTCCACTGGTTGGAGAATTCAAAACTAGACGGCCTGCGCTTTTCAGTGTAGAAGAGGAAAGTGGAAATGACATGTTATGTATTTTCATTGGGGTAAAATGCAAAAGAGTTTTGTATTGGGGGACAGATGAAGATGAGTAAAGTAAGGATGGGAGACTGGCATGTTTTAACGCTTTTATTTTGATTTGTGTATAACAGGTGCTGAATTCCAATGCATAACAACCATCCCAGTTGAAACCACATTTCTGGCACAGCTGGATCTCTATCTACCCCAGATGACATCTGTTTTCCAAAAGAAGGATGGAGTTTCTGGACAGAAAATGGCCAAACATGTTAAGATTTTGCAAGAAGTATGTGTTTCCTGTGTTTGGAATACTATTCAAATACAGTGGAAACTGCTTATAGTGATCACGTCTGTCTGGGTGAAACTGATCACTATAAGCAGATCATCATTATAATCGATTATTCTTTCTTTTCTGTCTCAGGCAGATTACCATCTAATTTAAATTTGTATATTTATTACATGAATATAAGGTAATAGAATGGACAGTGTCACTATTTACTGAATTTTATTGACTCAAAATACAATACGGCTGTTTGAAATGTTTGTCAAATTAAAATACTGTGTAATTTAAATGACTAAACCATGTATAATTCAAATATGACATAATATAGTACAGTACTGTACATAAAATATAGCTTATTGTAGTTTCACATCTGCATCCTGTTGGCTCGTTTTTTGGCAGTTTATCATAATCCTTGCTGAGTCTATATTTGTCATTTGAGAGAAAATTACTTTCTTTTTCCCATCATGTTTTCTGTCAACGCAGCATTAGCCTCAGGTAGGTAGTCAGAAGCAGACAGGTTACCGCAAGGCAAAGCTGGCCTATCAAATAAAGGAAAAAAAAGAGAACTACTGTAGTTTTTTTTTTTACATAAGTTGTCATGTTTAAAAGGACTAAAAATGAACACTGCAAGCTGATTACTTGATTAATATAAGTGAAATATTTAAACAGTATTTGTACAGCAATGATTCTGTCCCAAGTTTTTTGATCCATATAAATGATTTTTCACTAAAAGCGGTTTCCATTGTAATTAAAACATGCATATAACTCATTGTACAGAAAATTAGGAGACTTTGCACAGTGTAATGCATTTCATGTGTAATAAGTATTGTCTGTGTCAGAAAGGAGTCCATCTCTTTTTCAGGCCATTGTGAGGTTTTCTATTAAATAGCTTTCTGTTTTGATATTTCTGATATTTTGTCCATATTATGTCCATATTATGTAATTTTTTAACTGAGGTTAAAAAAAGACCCTCGCTGACATAGCCACAATGAAACTCGAACATTACAGATTTCCCATAGGCAGAATTTAATGTTAAAGATATTTTCTGAATTGTGTAAGGGTTAAATTTGTGGTTACTGAGTGTTTAGTCTTATTACTATGAGAAGTTTTCATGGCATTATTTGTTGAGACATTCTGAATTTTGATTGTCATGATTTTTTAATGCAATTTTAATAGATTTTCAAATTTATTGTGAATATGAATTTATTGTAATATTATAATGCATCAATATTAGTAACTTTGTTATTGAAGTTAATGTTCTTGGTCAATTGATACAGATAAATGATGTCAACCTCAAAAGAGAAGCAATCATCAGAGCTCTTTGTGCCTACCTGGGAGAAGATTACAAACATCTCATCAAAGAATACACGGTAAGTCTGCGTCTCTTGTAACACACTTTAAACATGTACAATGTCATCATCCACCAAACCCAAACATTGGTAAATCCAGTCTTTGTAACAATTACAGGCATTCTAAGCTTTACAGTAATGTCTGTGTCACATTACAAACATCAAAAATACACACAACTTTTCCACTGGAGCTCAATAGATGAAAAATTCAATGGTACAACATTTCTAGTTGTACTAATATAATGGTAGGTTTTGAGTTTTGTTTTTTCTGCATCCACTATGATGCCTGAAAAGACAATATGTTTCAGCTTCCACTGTGAGGTGATGGTATGACCACAGATTGTAACTAAACTGCTGGGTGAATAATGCGTAAGGTACTGTATGAGCACCCAACATCATCCTTTGCTCCTTTGAGAACCTGACCAAAAAGTTATGTACATCACTTTTTATATGGTGGATAAATAGGATCTTTTTACAAATGTTTGGACTCAATACTTCAGTAAGTTTTTGCTTAACTTTTTTTTTCATTCAATGCACAAGACTTCCAAGAAGATGATGTTTTAAGAGAGCTGCAGAAAACCAACATGTGCATATATGTTGTCAAGAAAGAGGGTGAAGAAATTGGAGAACATGAAGATATTGGTATTGTTGTTGATGGAGCCATTGTTCTGGACAACATCAAATGTGTAGCGAGAGCTGATTCTTGGACTGACCTATGCACTAAAATTGAAATATCCAAAATACCTGAAATACTACTACGAATTCATTCAAAAAGTCATGATGCAAATAAATGGTGGAAATCTCTCCCCTAAAATTCTAGGACTGAAGAACAAAATCAGTGTGGGTCTGTAGTGTTCTCTTGGACACTGCCTCTGTAATCTCTGCTCTAATTTCATGAAAGCATGCAGAAGTGCTCAGTGAGTTCTTATGTTTGGTTTTGTAAAGAAAACAGTAAGTTGCCTTTTTGTTTTTCTGTGTAGAGAATAAGATGAAACATTTTTCCTAATTTCCATTATGCTCAGATGGCAAAGCCAGAATAAATTTTTCGTTCTATTGTAAAGTTATACTTACAGCTTATATTCTGTTTAGAGAATAACTTGAAACATTTTTCCAGATTTCCACATTCATGCTCAGATGGCAACTCCAGAATAAACATTTTCTGAGAAACATCTGAGGTATACTCGTTTACAAAGAGGAGACCTTAGTTTGTGATATGTCTATTTTTTGTGTCTATTGGATGTCTAAGGTTTGATGGTTGTGCTAAGGGGTAAGTTACAGAAATGTTATGTCAATGTTTTTCAATAGATTGTATCATATTTTCAATAAAGTCATTTATGTTTCAAATGGTTTGTAGTTTTGTTATAGTTTCTATTTAGTTGAATATCTGCTAAAGGATTCTTTGAATATATGTAATTCTTTTTATTATTAATGTCATAATTATGTCAGTAAACTATAAAATTAATTCTACTCAAACATCCATTAGATTAAATTATTTTCAGTTACATTTACTCAATTTATTAGCACCCACTGAGGCTAAATAAGTTGTATTTATTTAAATTGATTGTGAATATGTCTTCCAGTAAATTATTTTATTTAAGAAAACCGAACATGAATTTCCAGAGTAAAGTCTACTTTAAATTAACTGATACGATTAATATAATTTAGTAAATTTAACTTTAAAATGTATATTTAGATTTACATGATTTATTTTTGTGCAACAGGTTACAATAAAAAAAATAATTAAATTCAAAAAGATATTTTTTTGAGTGTAACCTGCTAGAAAGGCAAAAGTTCTTTGTGCACTGCATGTTTTTCTGGACATCCGGTTAGGCAGTGGTGTTTCCTCTGTAACTGCTGCACCCATGTCCAGTTTAAAATGAATGATATAACTGGTTGCCAAAACATCTTCTGTCCATTTATGGCATTTCTGCATCGTTTGTTGGACAGTCTTTCCGCAAATGTTTTTTGCCTGCACCACATCTACTGTAGTCCTTCTCATTTTGATGATGCTGGTGTTCATTAATAAATTTGTCCTTTTCTTATGCTTTTGATGCTGAGATATCTGTTTGTATTTTTTTCACCTCTACATTTATGTTATGTAATGCAGCAAAGTTACAATGCTTTGCTAACTTGTACACTGCAGTATTGAACTACCCTGCACTTTCCTTCCAGTACAATGTAGTCCAATACGCAGCAGGACTCCACAGCACACGGCACTGTGGGTCGTGACACATTACTCCCATTTCCATCATCAAAATTACCTGTCTATTATGTCACAAAGGCATTTCTGTTGCTTTTTACCCCTCAGGATATACTTTGTTCACATCCCACATCGATGAGTCCTAGCTGCCTAGCCCCCTGCCAGCGGGTCAGAGTTTTTCCCTCCTCAGACCACTCTCAGTAGGTACTCACCATGGCTGACCATGCTCAACCCAAAAGCCGTGCTGTTTATGAGATTCTCTGACCCAGTCATCTGGCCATAGTGATTTGACCCTTGACACCCAGATCTTTAGTCCTGCCCTATGCTTTTAAATTCAACAAATGGACCATGAGCACTGAATGTTAGCTTCCTATCTAATATATTCTGTGTCCTGACGAGCACCGTTCTTACAAGATTTCAACTGTATTTGCTTTACATGGGGGTGGTCATAATGTAGAGACCAAGTAAATAACATGTGAATGACTTCACTCATTCTAATACAAATGTAAAATCCAGAAAAGTGTAAAAGTTTGTTTTAAACTAGTTCATTGTGTCACAGTGTCACAGTGCATAGTAGAATGATACCTTCTTTTTGCAAGCTGCAGCATTTCATTAAATGCAATTAGAAAAATCTAACAGTTATTGATGCTGGCATGCACTGTTCATTCCCTGTTAGTAACTGAAGCAACAGTCATGTTACTTTTTATATTTATTCTTTCAGTTTATTTGATATGGTATGACAAAAATACTAGGGTACAAATAAATTTCAGCATAAATTGGCATTTTAGTTATGAATGGGAAATACAAGTTTAATCTCTACTCAAGTATTTTCATTGTTACTGCCTCATCGTGCAATTATCCAACATCCATCCATCAATCCATTCATCTTTCAACCAATTATCCAGTACAGGTTTCCAGAATTATTTAATATGGATTGTACTGAAGTGCTACAATACTGCCATCTGTCTACTCTTTATTAATGTATGAGGTTTCAGCAATATAAAAACACATGAAAAAACTGATCATTGTATCATTTGCATCATTATCATGTTTTTCCAGGTAATTAAAAGTCTTCATTCTTTGTCGTGGTTAGTAAATTTTGCCCCAGAATTTATCTTTGTGCTTTAATTTCTTTCTTTTTTCTTAATTTCATCTACTTTGTGTGTAAACCCATAGCTCTACTGTGGCTTATGTGAATTGTGCATATATGCACAATTTCACATTTAAAAGAATATGGTGTGTGGATCCCACCATAGATGGTGACCTTGATGTGAGGGAGGGGCTTGTGTACATCTGAGGCTCACAGAGCAATGTTGTGTAGAGTTTGAGCTCCTGGTATGGCAGGTAACTTGTCCAGACTAGGGTTAGTAACACCCACCCATGCAATCAGATCTGGGTATGCTGTTTGCTGGAGGGAGCCTGGACACTGGACCCAACTTGGCTACATGGAGGCATTTCATGGGTCTGCATCCCACAAGGTGAAATGTGGGGGTAAGCTACTGTGATAGCTGGGTAGCAAGTAGGACTGGGAAGGGCCCAGACCATGGACAAGCATAGTAGATAAAAACGATGAAAAAGTAGATAAAATGGCATTTATAGCAACACCAGCAGCCATGGGTTACAGTGTGTTATGTGTTAGGTTGTGGGTAAGCTAAACTGAAGTAATAGGTCTTCATTCGAGATTAAGTGACTGAGACTGATATGGCATCCCCAACATAGGCTGGTAAACCATTCCACAATATAGGGGCCCTCTAGCAGAATGCTTTACTGGCAACTGTCATTCTATTTACAGTATATGTGGCACAACAAGGAAACCTGATCTGAGTGGACGAAGCAGTTTGTAAACTTGAAGTAACTCTGTCAGGTAGGCAAGTGTCATGACAGCGAGGCATGACACAGACAGGCAGGCAGGCGATCCACACAGGACTCAAAATACACCTGTGGGGTTAATATGGAAGGATCACACTGGCTACAATAACCAGACAAGGGAGCACAGGATTAGGGAACTCTTATATACTGGAACGACAAAGGAATGAACGAGGGGCACCTGTGGCTGGTTAACAAGGGAGCAGGAACACGAGATAACACCAACGAGCTACAGGCACGGCTGATTAGCAGCTCCACCCGTGGGAAACACTGGGAGCAAGTCCGAGACCTTTAAGTGCCTTATATGTAAGTCAGTCCTGAACCTAGCAGGAAGCCAATGCAGGGAACCAAGAACAAGGGGTTATGTGTTCAGTATTCCTCCTGTTGAAACTTCACCTGATGGGTTATTTTTGTACAGAAATCACATAGCTCTGGGTGTGGAGGCAGCCTGGCAGCTTTTTTTCAGTCACTGTTAAAAATTGAACCCAAAATTAAAAATGATTTTACAATTTAAGCAATGCTAATTCACATGGTGTCCGACCTGCCCATCTATATACTTATAGTATACAGACCACCAGGATCATACACTTCGTTTCTGACTGCATTTGAGGAATTTCTCTCTGACTTAGTTATTAACTTAGAGAATAATATAATGCTTGGACGTTTCAATATACATAGAGACATAGAGACTAATGCCTTTAGCTAAAGTTTCCTGTAACTCCTGGATTCTGTTCAATGTTACCAACGTGCAACAGGACCAATGCATGTTCACAATCATACACTAGACCTGATTATCATTCACGGAGTTTATGTTCATCAAGTATCTATCTGTCCATTGAATAAGTCCTTCTCTGACCATTTACTAATCAACTTCATGATTGAGCCACCCTTTGACTATGGCAGAGAAGATTATTACAACACGTCACCTAAATGATAAAAAATTCCTTGCGATATATTAATGTGATAAGTAATGTGAACTTCATGTTAAATACAGATCTCAGGTAAGTCACCTATGACTTCAATACTGTGGTCAGTCAGATTTTAGATGAAATGGTGCCTTTGAAAAATAAAGTGGTGAAAACCACCAGACATTCCCCATGGTTTAATGAACCATGACAAAGAATGAAGGTTTTTAATTACCTGAGAAAAGATGATAATGATGCAAATGATACAATGACGGTCAGTTTTTTCATGTGTTTTTATATTGCTGAAACCTCATACATTAATAAGTAGTAGAAAGATGGCAGTATTGCAGCACTTCAGTACAATCCATATTACATAATTCTGGAAACCTGTACTGGATAATTGATTGAAGGATGGATGGATGGATGGATGGATGTTTGATAATTGCATGATGAGGCAGTAACAATGAAAATACTTGAGTAGAGATTAAACTTGTATTTCCCATTCATAACTAAAAATTCCAATTTATGCTGGAATGTACAGTATTTGTGCCCTATTATTTTTGTCATACCATATCAAATAAACTGAAAGAATAAACATAAAAAAGTAATATGACTGTTGCTTCAGTTACTAACAGGGAATGAACAGTACATGCCAGCATCAATAACTTAGATTTTTCTAATCACATTTAATAAAATGCTGCAGCTTGCAGAAAGAGGGTATCATTCTACTATGCACTGTGACACTGTGACACTTTGAACTAGTTTAAATCAAACTTTTAGACCTTTTTGGATTTTACATCTCCATTGGAACGAGTGAAGTCATTCACATGTTATTTACTTGGTCTCTACATTATGACCACCCCCATGTGAAGCAAATACAGTTGAAATCTTGTAAAAACGGTGAGCGTCAGGACACGGAATATGTTAGACAGGAAGCTAACATTCAGTACTCCTGGCCCATTTGTTGAATTTAAAAGCACTGGGCAGGACTAAAGATCTGGGTGTCAAGGGTCAAATCACTATGGCCAGATGACTGGGTCAGAGAATCTCGGAAACAGCACGGCTTTTGGGTTGAGCATGGTCAGCCATGGTGAGTACCTACTGAGAGTGGTCTGAGGAGGGAAAAACTCTGACCCGCTGGCAGGGGGCTAGGCAGCTAGGACTCATCGATGCGGGATGTGAACAAAGTATATCCTGAGGGGTAAAAAGCAACAGAAGGGTTACTGTGGCACAAATGGGAAATAATTCTGAGTCTACATCGTCCACTCAGATCACAAAATGCAAGTTTCCTTGCCATTCCACATATAAATGAAGTGACACTTGGCGGTAAGGCATTCTGCTACGTTGTGGAGTTCCTGCTGTGTCACCTTAAATCACCAAATTAGGGATAGCAAATTGAAGCTAGGGTTAGGGTTAGAAAATCTATGGGTTTTTCAGACATCAAAATGTGTTTTTATGATTATTCTGGGCCCCATTAGGATAGGAAACCAGACTTCATACAAGTTTAATACTACTCTTCATATTTTCCAACTACCTTGTATGTCACCTTAAGTTGCCATATTAGGGTTCACAACCTGAAGTTTGGGTGAGGGTTAGAAAATTTAGGGGTTTCACAGACATCAAAAAGTGCCTTTCTGATTGTTCTGGACCCCATTAGGTTTGGAGACCACAGTTTGACCTAGTTTAATACCATTTAATACCATTAGATTAAAAAAGCATGATACCATTTTTCAGACATTCCAACTACTCAGTACATGTCACCCTGAGTTCCAAATTTATGTACTTGTATTCTTTCTTTTTCTGGATGTAATGACCAGCACTCTATCTTTGAATCCAGTAATCAGATTCCAAGTCTTGGTGGGACCTTCCTCCATCCTCCTTATATGTACTTGTGTTCTGTCATATTCTGTGTGGAAAGACCAGCCATTGTTCCCTTGAGAGCAAAGAGAGGTGTGTTCTTGCTACTTTGTGTGCTTGCTTAGACTGTGCTGCTGATTGCTCCATTCACCTCAAGCAACCATTTTCTTCTATACATCGGCTGCTTCCAGCACAAACTGAAGACATGTCTCAAAGTCTCACTATGAACTCAGGTGAATTCTGTATTATCCTGTGTAGAAAGACCAGCCATTGTTCCCTTGACAGCAAAGAGGACTGTGTTCTTTGTACTCTGCGCATGTGGTTAGACGGTGCTGCTGCTGCTTGCACCAATTACCTCAAGCTCCCATTTTCTTCTTGGTATTGGCTGTATTCTACAGAAATTGAAGATATCTCTCAAAGGTTCACTATCAGCAGGAATGTTTTGCCAGGTGAGCCACTGTTGGCCGTGTCCATGGGTTATAGTGCAGAAACAGTAAGCCAGGTAGGGCAGCTAAGGTCCCATGGTGTAATGGCTAGCACTCTGGATCCAGTAATCCGAGTTCAAGTCTCGGTGGGACCTTCCTCTTCAAAGATTCCTGTCGCATTTCATATGTAGGCAACAGCGATTGTTACCTTGAGAGCCTCGGCGTACGTTGCTTAGTCGATTGCTTCACTTCAACCGGCTCCTTTCATCTCAGCCTAGTGCTGTTTTTCTTCACTTTGGCTGTTTTCCCTTTTGTTCACGACTAAAAGCAGCACCACACTCCCCGTCGGGGAATCGAACCCCGGTCTCCCGCGTGACAGGCGGGGATACTCACCACTATACTAACGAGGAGACGGGCAAAGGCCAGCCCAGCCCAAACGTGTCCTGTG
>JAAGVU020000001.1:29730778-29759267 GCA_011763525.2 Mormyrus iriodes
CATGTGATTGGTTGATTAGATAATTGCATTAATGAGAAATTGAACAGGTGTTCCTAATAATCCTTTAGATGAGTGTATACACACACACACACACACACACACACACACACACACTGTATATATATATATAGAGGCATATATGTTTCACAATAAGGCAAGTTAATAGGTATTTCAGTCAATGAAAAGAGAACACATCAAATGCTAAATTTATCTGTTTGTTAGACAATCTTCACCCAAAGCTGTGTTATGGTGCACAGACTGAAAATGCAAGTGGTGAGTGAAAAATAAGAATACATTAACAAATTCTTACAGTGTGAGTCATCTGTTGTATTTGAATAACTAGGGACAGGTAACCTCTTAGCTTCAAAAAGCAAGAGTCTCCACCTACTGTAACTGTGCTGCAACCATGTCCAGTGTCAGTGATATAAAAATTTATATTTTACACCTGTAATATTAAGAAAAACATCAAGCAACAAACCGATACCAAGCACTAGAAAAATGATTGCGGATAATGAATGGATTACTTAAATACCAGAAATCATGGTTGGTATTTTTGGTGATGTTTTAAACATTAAAACTCGTCATTTTAACAAAAATATATGTTGATGAACTACATAAATCAGCAAAAGCCCTACTGGTTAAATGTCTGCATGATATACAGCAATTTCTGTCCTACAAGCATACGAAACATGACTTGCATTATTTTAGATACAGCTTACAGTGTTACACTATGCCATTTAGTTACCCCATTTAGACCTCGAAGTGATGCCATAAAACCGAAGACTTTCTCACGGTGTAAGGTTTATTTTCAGAGGAATTTAAAGTCAGGAAACGGGGTCCCAATTAATACCGTATACCGTAAATTAAACGTATTGCGAAGTAAACCCAGACACTGCTTTTCAAAAAATACGTAATATTCTGCTTTATTACATAAATAAATTTGTATTTCACCGTAAGAATATAAAACTATTTTGGCTGGAGTCTTCTGTTACAAATATGCATACAGTACATTTAAAACATAGCATCTCTTCAGCAGGACTCAGATGTTGCAGATCAACACGCATTCACTTTCCATTATCAATGAGAAAAAAAAATTAAATTAAAAACTTTTTTCTCGGTTTCATTTTTCAAAGGGCCACTAGACAACCCTGAACACAAAACACAGGGAAACTACTCAGGAAAGTGGACCGATTCGTGAAAGGGCACCAAAATAAGATATCACTTCAATTTGAAGTACGATGCCATGAATTTCAACTATTCATTAATTAAAGAAGCCTGCTAAGACCAGCATAAATACAACAGTTGAAGGGACTCCATATTCAAAGCTAGAAAATCAAGGCCTGGACGTCTATGTCTTAAAATATAAGCTTTCACAATTTTAAAATAATTACAATAATAATCCGCTTTCACATACTCGCCGATGCTTTGAAAAATACTTGTCTGCAGGATTGGCATACATTGAAAAATTAAATTAGAGACCGATCATTCTTGCTCCCCCTCCAGAGAAAATTTGTGGGGGAGGGGAAATTCATAGGCACAATTCGTGTATTTAAGTAATAAGATTTCTAGCCAAACAAAACGAGGTAGCCGAAATATTTAAAACGCGATAACAACGTCCGTGAACTCCGTATTGCAACTTTTAAAGGCATTTAAAACTACCTCATTTTGTCTGTTGTGGTATGGAGCAGAACTTAAATGAGACTGTTTCCCATTAACATTAAAAAAAAAAACTCACAGTTTTTATTTCATTAAGAAAATAGTCATTTATCAATAGCTATTACTACTCAGGAAAAGGGATGTTTATATACTTAAATCCGCCCCCCCCCCGCTCCGCCGTCCGCAAAGCCTTTAAAATGGCAGGTCTCATCGTACTTTTTCACCCTCGGTCATCTGCCAGAGTCCCAGATTCAAAACTTTAAGGCAGGGCAGCTGCGTTATGCGCTCCAGACCCCGTTTAGTGATCTTTGTGCAGCCGTAGAGGTCGATCCCCGTCAGCTGATTCAGGTGGTCCGCGATCAGTTCCAGGCCCTTGTCAGTGATCCGCACACACTGACCGATATTCAGTGTCCGCAGCTCATGCATCTGGCGCACCATCCTGTTGATGCCGTCGTCGCTTATGTGACAGGAGCACAGCGACAGCGACTTCAGCTGGTAGAGGCCCTGAGCCACATAAGCCAAGCTCTGATCGCCGATCTTATCGCAGAATGACAAGTCCAGACCGGTCAAGCGCAGAGTGCCCATGGCCAGATGCATGGTGCCCGTGTCGCTTATGTTGTCGCAGGAGCGCAGATTCAGGCTCCACAGGCTGGTCATGTGGGAGAGGTGGATCATGCCGGCGTCCGAGATACCGCCGCAGAAACTTAGGTTAAGGACTCGCAGCTTAGTCAGGCCTTTGGAGATGTGTTTGAGGGATAAGTCAGTCAGTTTCTGGCAGTCCTGCAGGGTCAGGTACTCCAGATTCAGGCAGCCATCAGCCGCGCTCCGAGTCATGCCGGACAGATGACCGATACCCACATCCGACACATGCCGGCAGCTGCGGAGATTCAGGGTGTTCAGGCGGTGCAAGCCCCAAGCGATGAGTAACAGGCCGGTATTAGTGATATTACTACAGCCACCTAGCTCCAGTACCTCCAGATTTTTCAAGTACTGAGCGATCCTGCCCAGACTAGAGTCTGTGATCTGCTTACAAAGGCTTAAATTTAGCACTCGCAAGGAAGATATATCCTGGACAAAGGCATGCCCGAGTCCATTATCCGTTAAGTTATAACAGCCACTCAGATTCAGGCTTTCGATATTTGGCATCCCTTGGATTACATAGCTCAGGCTGCGTCGCAAGCTGAGGATCTGCACCCTCCGGATCCCCCGGGTCTGCAGGCTGGGGAAAAGGGACGGGTTAGCCCTCCGGAGATGCAGCTTCGCCTCGACCCCCCTCCAGACCGACTTGTGGTAAGACGCGTCCCTCCAAGCCGTACAAACTTGGGCCACCCGTCCTTTGTCCCTTACGTCCAAATAACTGAAAATCATGGCTAAGATCTCCGGGAAGAGGCACAAAACGTGCGTCTCCATCTTCAACGCGGAATCCTGGCCGTCACTTTGGTCGAAGGTCTAGTCTTTTAACCAAAAAAATGTATTCTCATAGCTCCCCTCCTCTCTCTTTTCATTTATTCCCGTTCAAACGTATTAGCTCCATGCCCCACGTGACCCACCGGATTGCGCAGACGGATTCAAATACTAGAAAAATCCACTCCGATACAAACAGTAACATAAAGAAGACATCAGGCATCGCAGCCTCTTCCGTTTCGAGATAACCTCTCTCTTTCGCCCCGGAGTTCCAGCCCACGGTACATGTTGAAGGGTTTCTAAAATACCTGTAATCCCGAAAGAAGATGTCAGGCCGGCGTGGGCTCTGGTTACCATCCCAGTAGCGAGAAGCGGAGAGCAGGGCTCTGTTAGCACTGCCTGGCCGAGGGGCCTACGGCTGCTGCCGCCGCTGCCTTTGTCTGCTCCTTTCAAACTGCCCTGGGACGGCTGTGAGCACGGCGGCTAGTAGCGGGGGGATCCGCAACAACTAAGGAATATTTCAAGAGAAATTAAAAATCTGTTACCTAAAATAATTATAACATTCATATGCAAATATTGAAAACGAAGTACTATTCGGTTTTTAAATGCTTTCCGCAATAAAATTACCCTTTTTTAAATTACCGTCTTCCCCTTTTAAAACCCTGTTGGTTTCTCCCTAACTAAGCTGGAGGAGTGAAATAGTATCCCAGGAAACTTCTCACGTTTCTGTTGCTGATTTTTATTTGCGTTTGTTGAATATTCTGGGTATTAAACGCGTCGCAATTGCATATTTAGAGTGGATGCGAATATAATATCTAAGATTTTTCAGACAATTTCTCTAATTTTTTATACATATAGATAAAGAGCTTGATCTGTAATTGTGGTAATCAACCGTTCACTGCAAAGCTGACAAGATTTCCTGAGTGTATTTCTGTATGTGTGTAGTGTCACTATTTTGGTTATGTTGTTTTGGCTCCTCTTTTCAATGAGCTATAGATGATCATTTTAAGCAAAAAATATAAATCAATTTTCAGCTATATATTCTGGCGGTTAATGTGCCTATCCCAGGCTGCGCAGGGCACCTGGCAGAGGCACATCCTGGGTGGGATGGCAGTCAATTGCAGAACACACACCAGCACACATTTACACACTATGAGCAAATGTCAAATGGCCTAAATATAAGAGTATATGCAATTAGAATATGGATGGATGGATATTTACATATTATCTTTGGTTAGTGAAAATGCACAAATAGATAGTTGGATGGATGTGTCTCAGCCTTCCTGGCTCAAATCCACACTTCATCATGCTATCACTCCCCCAATATGTTTATTAAGTGACCAAAATAAGTGTTTGGAAGATGGATGGTGGTGATCAGAGAAAATACTTTTCTTAGTCTATGTCTGTGTTTGTTGGCCTTTTTGAAATTGGAATTTCTTTATAATTTATGCAGTGCTTATTGCTCTAGTGTCACAGTAGTCTGTGGAGTTTGCATGTTCACCCAGTGTCAGCCTGGGTTACCTCCTGCAATCCAGAAACATGCAGTAAATTGAACTGGTACCTGTAAAATTGTAAAACTGATGTCCTGTTCAGACTTGCCACAACCGAGTATTGAAAAGTGGTTACAGAAATTGGTTGGATTAATGTAACTTGTCTCAGTCAGTTTGATATAAAAGTTCCCAGTACAGCACTACAATAAATAAATTACCGAACTGAATAATATAATTAGGCCTGTTCTGCCAGATGGGCAGTCTAGGTCTGTTCTGTACTGAGTGCTCAAGGCTTTTGCTTAATCCTTGTGTATTTTACTTCTTCCGTTCTAAATTCTAGAATCTATAGAATTCAACCTCATTTTAAAAATGGACTGGGGTCACTTCAACCCCCAAAATAACACAGGGGCTAAGCAATCAGTATAATGAGAAAACAGTGCAAACATGAGTTATTCCCAGCAGATGGCAACAGTTACATTTCCAGTACATGAAAACTGCACACAACACCATAAATCTGTCTATATTTTACTTTTAGGGCTGCTACCTTTTGTATGCTGCCTGAAGTAATGATGATGTACTCCATAGAAGGACATAGAGTTAACATAACTATGGAAAAACAAAATGTATTTGCCAAAAACATGCTACATTTAAATGCTATTAATCCAATATTAATTATTATTAGTAATATTTATTATAATTAACTGATCATTGTTAATTACATTTCATATATTTTTAAATTTTAATTTGTCACAATTACAGATCAAGCTCTTTAACTATATACATAAAGATTGTCAAAAAAATCATACATATGTTATTCGTGTATACTCTAAAACGTGCAATAACCGAATACAGGGAAAATAGAGCAGTTTATGTTTTGGATTACACCTATGATTTTGAACAATCAACACCTATTTCTGATGGAAAAGATGTTTTTTATTCCGTGCAACTACATTTATCTATTTTTGTTTGTGTCAGAGGTGGATAGTTAAGGTTTAGAAAGTAAAACTCTAGACCTAGATTTTGTTTCAACCAGCCAGTTAAGTATAAAGTCATAGTCACAAAGTACTCAACTGGTTGGTTGAAACAAAATCTATGTTTCTATGTGAGCCGCAGATTGAAACCACGCCCTTTATTCTGGGCTCTACCAATATTTCCCCTCTCTTTGGACTGTACCATTGTTGAACTGTTATTTTGCTGCGCCTCATATTACAGGATTATGCATCAGACTCTACCAATCAAAACTATCATCCAGCCACCGTAACCGACTGACGTGGTATTTTAGGGATCTGATCTGGTTGGTTTTTGCTGACAGCGTTTTTAAGAGTTGTTGGACCGATTAAAATTTGTCTCTAGACTGATCTTACAATGTCAAAAGTCGTAAAATTGAACACCGGTGCAGATATGCCCATTGTAGGTCTGGGAACGTGGAAGGTTGGTGTAAATTCAGTGTATTTTATTCAGCTAATGTATTTGCCGGTTTGTTTTTATTTTAGTTAAAGTCTCTATCCGCATATCTTAATGCCAACCAAAATGACGATTGTCCGAATCAGTTCTGTAATAATTGTTAGCTGTAGTAGTTTATTAGCTAGGATATGCACGTTGTGGGATGATCTTTTTATGCTCAGAGAACGATTATACAACAAAACGTATAATACCTACATGTTTGGCTATCCAAGTGCTTTTTCCATATATCTGCAAAAGTCAATTTGGAAAACGTTAAATGTTATAAAACTCTTGTTTTCACGTCGGGATGTCTCTTATGTGTTTATAAATAAAACATTTATAACATGATCCTGCTTTATAAAGTTTCTTTTAAATGACCAGCACAATTTAGGCTAGACGTATAATTTTCCTATATTTCCACTTTTCTTCTGACGAGCATATTTTTCTGACGTGCATGAGTTAGTCGGAAAAAGGAAAAGTGACCGAGGCGGTGAAAGCTGCCATCAGGGCTGGATACCGGCACGTCGATGGAGCGTTCGTCTACCAAAATGAAAAAGAAGTGGGAGAGGGAATTCATGCCATGATCAAGGAGGGAGTGGTGAAGAGAGAGGACCTCTTTGTGGTCAGTAAGGTGAGAATGCATGAAATTTGTCCTATCTACCTGATCACTCTGGATGTCTTTCTGTGGAAGTGTGTATCCATGGCTAGGATTCATCAGCTACATAATCGATACATGGACAAGACAAGGTTTTGCATATCTATCACTCTACTGTATTTCCTCCAAAATTATCTGTTGTTCTAACCCATTCCCCTAAGCTTGTCTGTTACTGAATTACCCTGTTAATGATGATGGGAACTAGGTAACAATGTAGTTCTAGCTAATAAATTATTCTTAAAAAATCGTCTTTTAACTATAGGATCCGCAAGATTAAGGGCAAATAGTAATACTTGCATATTGTCTTATTTAATGTGAATGATCCACAGTTTTTGAATTCACCTTGTCTACTTAAACTATCATCATAAATCTTGACAGTCCTGCTGTAGTCCTTTGTAGTCCTGCTACCAATCACCTTCAGGAGTTAAACAAGTCAAACTTTTCCATTCGATCATTAACATATTCAGTTTTCTTCACAACAAAGGGTACCATTCTTCAGTTTAATTTTAAGGGTGATCTACACAAGTGAATAAGAGCAGCTGTGTTGTGATAGAGTGTCAGATTTTAATTGCGTCACAGTCAAAATTCTCCCTCCACAATGGATCTGCTTTATAGCTGTGGTGCACTTTTCATGAGAAGTCCATGGTGAAGAAAGCCTGCCAGAAGACACTGAGTGACCTTGAGCTGGATTACTTGGACCTGTATCTGGTGCACTGGCCTATGGGTTTTAAGGTATGGAAAATGTAATACCAGGGAACTGACTGTATTTTATTAATACTATTGATATTGATCAGCATGAGAATTTTCTCAGAGTTTTAAGGAAATAATATACACTAAGCTTATTGGGAGATAATATGGGAGGTATCTGACTTTCTGACTGGACTCTCCTGTCTCCTGTTTATATTTGGCCACACAATATTAGTTTTTTCTTTATTATAAAGCTAAAGCAGGTGTATTACGTTTTTATTGTGTGTAAGTGGTAGGTGGTGTTGTGGCTCAGCTGGTAACATTGTGGTCCCACACCTCTGATGGTTGTGGATTCGATTGCTGCCCTGGCTCTGCATGGAGTTTGCATTTTCTTCAAGTGTTTCCTCTCAGTATTCTAGTCTTCTCTCACAGTTCATGATCAATCTGTGTCTAGATATATGCGGTTTAGATGATTTTTAATATCTTGTGATGCGTGAGTGTGAGGCCTGCTCTGGTCTGGAGTTCTGTTCAGGTTGTCCCAAATTTATTCCCTGTCCTTTTTGGGATAAGGTCCAGGCTCTCCCATGCTGCACTGGATAGGTTATTATGGAAAATGGATGGATGTGCATGTGGGTGCTTCATGGAAGATATCACCTGTTATATTTTTAGTAAAATTTTTGCTTTCCAGTCTGGGGAAGAACTTTTTCCTCTGGACAGTGAAGGGTTAACTATTCCTGACCACACAAGCTTCTTGGAAACCTGGGAGGTCAGTGATAATGGAGAAGCAATATTGTTGCTTAAAAAAGAAGGTTGAGTTGTATAACTGATGGATTGTTGTAGGAGAAGTTTCACTTGCCAAGGTGGTGCTCTTTTTAAGGGAATGGAAGAGCTGGTTGATGCAGGTTTGGTGAAAGCCATTGGAATCTCCAACTTCAATCGCGAGCAGTTGGAGGCTGTGCTGAGCAAACCAGGCCTTAAGTACAAGCCAGCTAACAACCAGGTACTGTGGTGCTTCCTCACTGTGCTTACTCACTGTGTTCATCCTAACATTTTTCCTTACGTATTATTTGAACAGTGTCCTGAGACACTTCCACACTGAAGTTCTGGAACGGGGTCCCTGGTTACAAGTTCCTGGACTGTCTCGACCAGGGACTTTGGTAGCTTCTGGCCAGTTTTGTGTGTCACTTTTACACCCCACGGGGTCCTTCAAGCAAAACACGAATGGGAGATGCAAAAAGCTCATAGGTTCAACTTCACGCAAAATACGAAACTACATTGCCACCCCAAAAGAATGTAAGATGAACAGGTTGTTTTGTTAGTCATTGGGGGGCAGTCGTGATCAAAACGGGACACAGCTTTTTATTTACATTTTATTTATACACTCCGTGATGTTTATATTTCATTCTTAAATCTGACCAGTAGATCGATCTTTCTTTTCGACAGAATAAAAAACTATGTAATGTTATTCCACTAATAAGAGTGGGAAAGTTTCACCGCCAGCACCTATGATATTAGGCAAAAGTATGTTTTGATGTAGAAATATGAAGATGCAAGCAAAAAAATTTATTCATTGATGCATTAAGTGTAATTGAGGTACAAAACTAAATCCATCTGCTTAACCTTTGTTCTACTAATTCTGTTTCTTTTCCTTGCACCTCCGTGTAACTTTCAAGTTAGCGCTGGTGCTTATGGTCAACCAGTCAGCCAGTTATTGCTGTAATTGCCTCCTCAGTAGTTTGTGTTTGAGCAAAAAGTATCTAGAATGTTTCTCAATACTGAGAATGCAAAGATCGTACTTGTGGTCTTTGCAAGATCAGTCATGTATTCTGTACTTGATTATTGGAACTGGTCTTCAGCAATGGAAGAAGATGGAAAAATGTGTATACAAGAACACAAGTATGGTCAAGTATGCATATTGACAAACACCGGTAATGTGGAGTAGGGACAAAAAAGGAGTTCAAAAATTGCCTCTGAGGAACTACAGTCGCTGGTCGCTGGTTCATGATAAAAGTTCCTGTGGTGTGAAAGTGCCTCTGGTGTAGCTAAAATGAGAAAAAAAGCATGCATTCATAAATAAAATTGAAATTGCTGTGTCTTCCTTGGGGATATAAGCAACAATACTGAGATTAATTTTTTTTGCTTTCACATTATTGTTTTGATAGTAGTTTGTGTACTGTTTTAATCCTGCACAAGAAGACATGGTAAAACTAAGAAATTTGGCAAGCTGGGTGGTGATAGGAAAGCTGAAGCCCAATTTGCTGTCTCTATCAACTGCTGAGTATTTAGAAGGTATTCCTCCTTGAGATCACTTAGTCAAGCTTCTGTATCTTAAAACTGTGAAAAAGAGCTGAATCTGTAATTTACAATGAATCTGAACTTATAATGCAGCATAATCAGTGTGTTGTGGAAATGGGATATTTCTTTTACTCATTGGGCAATGTCATGTTAAATATAGGACTTTATGGTAGGTCTGACTCAGTGAAGGAATTTCCCTTGTGGTGATTTAGGGTGACTCAACAATGATGATATAGCAAAAAAACTAGGTGTTAATAACTTAAGTTAATTCAGTGCATTAACTGCCATATTGCGTCTTCATATACTCCATAGGTTAACATTTATTGAAAAGTTTTTAAAATATAAAATGTGAAAATATAGATGGCACATAATAAGTATGTTCTAAATGCTGTGAGTAAAAATATTTGCCTGCTCAGGTGGACATGGTTGAGCCATCCTCATAAAGTTGTCCATAAGGGACTGGTTTACTGAAAAACAGCAAAAATTTAATTACATTTATGTGGTCACTTTGAATAGTGACATTGTAACAGCACAAAATTTAAGTTTTCTGTGATGGATATAATTAGCATTACCAGCCTCTCCCAGCTACATTTTAAATCAAGGTTAATAACTTGATAAAATGTGGATGGAGTGAAAGGATGAGACGAGTGATAGAAAACGGCAGAAACAAAAGTTTAGGAGCATCTGTGTGTATGTGTGACTACCCCCTAGGAACACCCCCTACATAAATAGATTTTGTGTGTGGGGGGGGAGGGGTGTGTGCGTGTGTAAGGAAGGCCATCCATTAAGTGTGTCTTGCCCTCCAGATTGAGTGCCACCCATACCTGACCCAGGAGAAGCTGATCACCTATTGCCAATCTCAGGGAATATCTGTGACGGCATATAGCCCCCTGGGCTCCCCAGACAGACCATGGTGAGGAAATTCAGTTAATGTGGTGGTGGGGAGCAGGAGTAGGGCTGCCTAACTGTGTGGTCTGAGTCATCTGTGGCTTAACAGGTCCATAGATGGCCAGGGGAGGCTAGCCTCATCAGCAAAGGGCCAGTGTGTATGCAGGTTTTTGGGATAACCTTCAGGTCAGCTGTTCAAACCCAGTGTGAAGACTCTTCAGCCAATTAGTCTTCTAATTAGTAATCTAATTAGGGAGTTGCAGTGAAAACCCGCATACCCAACGGCCCTTTCTGGATAAGATTGGCCACCTCTGATGTGTTGTGAGCTATATTGTAGCTGTGAGCCTATCAACCTGCTGTTGCTTTTGTCTGCCCTCAGGGCCAAACCAGGGGACCCTTCTCTGCTGAATGACCCTAATATCAAAGCCATAGCAGAGAAGCACAAAAAGACCCCTGCTCAGGTCAGTAAAAGGTGTACGGGACTCTGTCGTGGGGTGCCACTGGCTATTGTGCAGTTTTCTTCTTGCTGCTTGTTTAGGTGCTGATCCGGTTCCAGATCCAGCGGAACGTGATAGTTATTCCCAAGTCTGTCACACCACAGCGCATAGCAGAAAATTTCCAGGTAACAATATCTTACAGTGAAGTTTCTGTGCATTTACTTATTTTTTTGATTGCAACTAACAATTCCCACTGTCCCAGTTCAAAATAATGGCTTTCTTCAGAGAGAGGAACAAATTAGTTACTTAGGCTAAGTGCATGTTAAATGGTAGTGGTTCTGTGGATCCAAGTGGGTCTATTCAGTCATAATCAGGGAAATATTGAGATATTGGCTGTTGTGGGGGGAAAAACTAAAAACAAACAGTGCAGCCACATTACTGCAAGACCACTGAAAGATTTTGCATCTAATTTGTTTTTTAATGAAGATTTCATATAATTGACAAAGGACATTCTCCTTCAATGAGTATAATTTTCCATTTTTTTTCCTAGTTATTTTCTTTCGCATGTCTTCTATTTTTGACTTCTATTTTTCTCATCTTTGATATCAGTTTTAAAGGAACGCTTGCTAACAGGAAGGTGGTATTCAGGTTTCCCTTTTTTTCTGTTGCTACAGGTCTTTGATTTTGAACTAAATGATGACGAGATGAAGACCATCCAAGGATTTGACAGGAACTGGAGAGTCTGCCCCATGCAGTGGTGAGTCACCTTCTGCAATCCTGTTTACCATGGTTCTGGTGAAGTGCTGTCTTCAAATGTTTAGACATATCGTTCTTCATGAATCATTTCTTTGACAGATCGAACTGATAATGTTAACTGAGAAATGCGCTCACCATATGCATGTATTTGTCATAGTACCATCTTACCTAGATTTTTACACTGGCCTATTGTCTAGAGGAATGTGTACCAGTTGGATTGTTTGAACTATTAGGACATTCAGTATGTTCTTTATTTTCCTTTCCTCAGGGGAGTGAAGCACAAGGACTACCCTTTCAATGCTGAATACTGAGCCAACAAGCACTTCTGATGTTACCACATTTTATTATTTCAGTATTTCCATTCTCCCTGTAACTGCTTGTATCCCCTCCCCAATAAATTTTGAGGAAATGTAGTTTAAGTCTATGAAATCTGAATCTCTTAAGAGTACTTGTCTACCTGGTTGGCCAGTCTGTCTCCTTGGAACAAGGATATTTTCCCCTACATTTTCTCTCTTGTGTATGTCATACATTTTTTTTGAATAAAGTTTATTGGCTCCACTGCATCTGCAGTCTGCTTGTGGGAATGTGTGCCGTTTCTATTATGCCTGTCAAAGTTAAAATGTCAGCGTTAATTTTAGCGTTTGAGCATTGTTTTTTTTTTATAAATAAAGACCTGTCGTATTCCTTCCTGATTGTAAACAATGCGAGAGATTTGATCATGACGTTGCATAGAATCTCAGAAAATCACAGCTAAAATCAAAACATCTGATAGCATTGCACGGGGTAGCTGATGGAGGGGAATAGTGAGGAAACATGACCCAACTAACGATTTCATAACAAACTAAATCTTTTGATTAAGCGTGATAAAAAAATACTTGTTTGACAATACTATTTATAATACAATGCCCTCCCTTTTCTAATTGCCATCTGTTCCTCCAGCCTTTTCACTTGCAAGTAGTATTTTTGTTGAAAATTAATTAGCACCATCACCTGCCTGCCCTCTGCATCGAGACCCAAATCTTAAAATTTGGACACTGTAAATTAGGATTTTGTTATCCTGGTCATTTGCCTTCCTCTGCAGGCCCCTGGAGGATGGGTTCCCCTTTGAGACCGGTTCCTCCAAAGGTTTCTTCCTTCTAGGGAATTTTTCCATGCCACTCTCACCTCTGGCTTGCTCACCGGTGGCACTGGGCAGGGAAAATGTAAAGCGCTTTGAGACAATGTAATGTGAAAATGCGCTATACAAATAAAATTGAATTAATAATCTATGAAGTTGAATTTAAAATGTTTTATTGAAATATACTTCCTTTATACATTAATTTGGGCATTCAGTGCATGTGATTATAAGTTTTAATGTTAGGTGCATTTAATCACAGAAAACTGTGAGATGAATAACTTAAGAAAAAACTAACCTCACAGCCCTAATTTCTTTACAAGACTCCATGGCATAAATAATATTTTATGTCCATCTTGTAAGGGTGCACATGGGTTTCCTAAAAGTCCTCTTGGATGTGATGAGTCTGACTTGGAAATAGTAATCGCTTACTTCTGGAGATGTGAAACAACATTTGGATTTAGAATAACAGAACAAACATAAATGAAGACCATTTGATTTTCTTAATAGAGACACAAACTAAACCACACAAGTACATCCCATAGCCTTATTCTGCTGCGTTTTTACATGATATTGCTGTAATCATTAAATTGCGTAAAGCAGTGATTGCCAATGCATTGACCGTGGCTTGCAATTGTGAGCTACTGTTGAGGTTGGGCAAACACTGCTGCTGCCTGAAGGCCAGCATAGAAAGGCTGAGATAGAGAAATTTGGGAAGACACATGAAGACACTATTCAGCACCTGCACACCATCATTCTCAACAGCCTGCTTAACCCGTGTACTATTTTTGGGGTTGAAGTTACTCCAGTCCATTTTCCAAATGAGGTTAAATTCTATAGATTCTAGAATTTGGAACGGAAGAAGTAAAATTCACAAGGGTTAACCCACAAATATACATAGTATATATAAATACTTATTTATTTCTGGACCATTACATTACCTCCACTTACTGCCAATTTTGCACACCCTAATGTTTGTGATATGTTATGTCTTGTCTCTGTTTTGTCTATTAAACATACAGTATGTCCTTTTTCATTCTGTCTGAGGCTAGGCAACCTTGCATTTCACTGCCCATCGAACTAGTAGAGTATCATTGTGTATGTGACAAAGAAAACTTTGAAATTTGTAACTTGAAGTCAAATTTTTTTAGTACTTTTCATATGTACATATACATCCAAGAAATTAGGAAAATTAATTTAACGGTTGCCACCCCTTCCCCCCCATGCACATGGCAGTTACTTTCTACACAGACACAAATCCAAAAATCTCACATTCAGTCAAACTAAGAAAAAGACTTTGTTCTTCCTACCCATCCATCTTCTATAACCATTTCATATTGCGTACAGGGTCATGGACTTTTTATGTAAAGTAGAAGATTAGCAAATTGGATGCTGAAGATTCAGCATAACCATAATGTAGTTTAATGATAGTCACTTCACTCTTAAAGCAATAAAGTGCTCACACCTTGTACTGTATGTTAAATTTGATTCAGAGCATATTAAAAAGACTGCGGTTGGTTGTATGCTTACACACGATGACATTAATGTTTCTGGTATTGATGGCTCAGTGGAGAAGGTCTTTTCACCAATCAGATTGTGAGAAAATCTACTTTAATGTCCAGTGCCTAAGGCCAGCCTTGCCCTTTCCAGACTGCCTATTAGTTTGTTTGTTTGCTCATTACTGCCTTGGTTTTGGTCTCAATCAAACATTTCAATGGTTTGTATTCACCAGCTCTCCCCTGCACTGTCAAAAAATGAGAACTTCGATAGCATTGGTGATAATTGTGTGATAATGACATACTACACCAGACAGAAAAGTCTTTGAACATGATTATCAGTATTTCCAATTTTCATCCACTATGTTTATTATAGGTGAAAGACAGCATTTGTTATTTCTCAGACTGTTGCATTGTGTGCTCAGTAATGTCAAGCACTGGAGAATAAACCCATTTTATGGCAGCCTCAGAAGCAGTACTGTTATACCCTTATAAACCATAAACCCACCCTTAAACACACTACAAAAAGCAATGATTTCCCATAAACCAGCACTAAACACAGCTATATAATCCTCTCAGGATCCAGACAATATACTTCTCTGAAATATGTAATAATTACCATACATGTAAATGATATTACAGTTGGGTGACAGAAAAATTTCCATCCATCCATTCATCAATCCATCATCCATCCATCTTCCAAATGGTTGTACTAAACAGGGTTGTGGTGGGGGGCTGGACCCTATCTCAAGCAGAACAGAGCAGCACAAGGCAGGGGAACACCCTGCTTGGTACAGCAATCCAGTCACGTATATTATTTACAAATCACTTCTCACCCTTATCTTCATTAGTTGTGAAATGAATAATCACAGTTGTAGGGCGCCACTGGTTTCCTAATACTGTATCTGATATACTGGCCTACAGATTTCAGTCGGCAAAGTCAGTAAAAAGTCAAACTGGCTAAATGTCTTTCACAAAGTTGTAATATGTACTGTGCTCTTATGGGTCAATAAAGTGCTTTTCAAACAGACATCTTATCATTTTTCTTAATGTTTGTTAACCATTAACACAAAATGATACATAACATAAACATTTTCTCCTTTGACCTATGAATTCTGAAATGGGATAAAGGCTGGCCAATTGACCCTGGCCAGAGTAAGTGGCTAGAATCTGAATGAATAAATGGAGAGATGGATAAAGATTGGCCTAAAATCTCATTTTATTTTATAATTATGAAATAAGTAATAAATGCCTAAATTTTTGTTTTGTCTGCTTTGGAAATTGAGAGAAAATGAAGAGAATGTGTGTAATTTCATTAGCACAAGCACACCTATTCTAGTTTCTAAAATGTGTTTGAATATGATAAGAAATCTTTACAATATGATAAAAATGCGAGTGCCCTGTAATATGTTGGTGCAGGGTTATTCCTTGCTTTGTGCAAGTTGTTACCGGAATAGGCTTTCCATTAAAAGGTGGCATGGTTGTTCAGTGCCTCAAAGCTCCAGGGTTGCAGATTGCCCCATGCCATGTAGTTTACCTCCAGATTCCCTGACTTCTTCCCATAGTTCAAACACATGCAGGTAGGCAAACCAACATCATTGTGTGTGGCAGGTGATGAACAGGCTCCCCGTCCAGTATGTTCCGCTGCTTTGTGATCCGTGTCATCGGAGATCAGTTTGAGAATCCTCTGATGCGTTCAACCAAAGGTTGTTCATAGATACAATGTCATGAAAAAGTATTTGCCCTTTTTCTGATTTCTTCTAGTTATGCATATTCATCACTTAATTTTTTCATATCTTCAAACAGAAAAACTTAATACAAGACAAAAACAAAGTACATGAGTAAACACAAAATACAATTTTTAAATGATTATCTCATTTATTGAAGTTATCCCAGTTATCCAACAGCAGCTGACCCAGTGTGAAAAAGTAATTACTAAATATTAATTAAGCAAATTAAATCGATAATTTGTCATGGCATGAGGGAATGACAATCAAGTGAATGGCTTTTATTAAATGAATGCAAAGAAACCAGAAACAAAAGAGGGCACAAGGGATGTGTCAGGTTGGTGGCATGGCATGGTGCAGAGAGAGAGAGAGAGAGAGAGAGAGAGAGAGAGAGAGAGAGAGAGAGAGAGAGAGAACCACAAAGCAGAGCGTTTTGAGTGAAAACCCCACCTGGGGCCGTTATTAACGGTGGAGTGACGAAGGTATGGATAGGTAGCAATGTCCAGACAAGGGAGCTTAGGACTAGGGAACACTTATATATAAGAGTAACAGAGGAATGACCACAAGGCAGCTGTTACTTAACATGGGGGCCGGAACAAGAGGTAAGACTAATGAGCTACGTGCACAGCTGATTAACAGCCACGCCCTAGGGAAACCCTGGGAAAAGACATGCAGGGTGAGGCTGGACATGATGGGATCAAACAAAGGCAGGTACATAACTGAAATTAATAAAGACTATAACTGACAAGGGGTAGGAATAGACATTAGGGGACACACAGAAACCACACTCAATATCTACCAAGCACTCACATCACTGACACCTACAATGATCAGCAAAGGAATGGAACAAGGGCAGGCTCATATATACTCTGATAATCAGGGCTACATGAAGGGCAGCTGTGGGCCATAAACAATTAACCTGACACTAACAGGGAACAGGTGAGGGCAATTAGGAACAAAATGGAATGACCAGCGATATCTGCTGGCCAAATGGGAACATAACGGACCGGACAGGGACAGATCCTGACATAATTAGAGATAGTCTAGACACACCCAGACTGATTACTGCTAGCCTTGTTGAATCTAAACATCACTTAAACAGAGCCTTTTCAGCAGTGTGACGCAGGCTAAACTGTCTAAACAGGCAGCACACTATGCCGTTATCGAAAGGATATTTGCAAGTGATGTGAAAAAAGGTACTGAACTATATCAGTCTGGGAAGTGTTACAAAGCCACTGCAGTGAGAGCCATTATCTCCAACTGGAGAAAACTTTAAGCAGTGGTAAATCTTCTCAGGAGGGACTAGCCTACTAAAATTCCTCCAAAAGCACATTGACAACTCATTCAGGAAGCTACAAAGAACCCACACTAACATCAAGGAGGCTACAAGTCTCACTCATCTCAGATAAAGTCAGCGTTCATGATTCATTAGATAGATTTGTCTGATTTGAAGCTCAAGCACAGTTGGGTTATGTAATATGACAATGACCTAAAGCACATGAGCAAGTCTACCTCTGAATGGTTCAAAAGGAACAAAATTAAAGTTTTGGGGTAGTCTAATCAATGTCCTGACTTAAGCCTCATTGAGATTTTGTGGTAGGAATTTAAATAGCCAGTTTACACTTGAAACCACTCCAATGTAGCTGAATTAAAACAATTCTGCAAAGAGTGGCCTAAAATTCCTCCACAGTGACATGAAAACTGATCACCAGTTATTGGAAGTGTCTGACTGCTGCTGCTAAAGGTGCCACAATTAATTAATACAGTTGTTTATTATACACTGTTACTGCATACTGACACACAATTCAATACTCAAAGCATAGTTGTCTTTTTTTTTAAGCCAGTGGCATAAAACTCTATACACATTTCCTGCAGTTTTTTCTCATTACGAAAATTAAATTAAATTTTTACATTAGCTAAACCTCATTATCATATCCACTATATAGTGATATAAATACAGTGCCATATTACCATGAATGCTGTAAATTACTTACCTGTTTTCATTTCCGAATGTACAGATGATACCAACTACTGTGAACTACTAAGATTTGCCCAGCCTCCCCCCTTGTCATGGATCGGTCTGGGGAATCCCCAAGTCCACGTCACGCTGAGTTTTCTCATCTCTATACCATGCCTCTGGGGAATCCGACTGGCACCAACAGGAATGTCTCTTCCCTACCTGCTCTGGTTTACTGGCAAAACTGGTTGGGGCCACGGCCCTTCCCAGTTGTGTTCTATTACACTAATTGAACCTGCCTACTTATATGTGTCTGCCACATCTGCCTGATGTGAGATCTTCTTAGCTTGCTGAGAGTTTGAGCAGTTTCTTCCAAGTACCCTTTGCCTGCCTGCCTGCCTGCCTGCCCGTCCACCCAACGACCATGTAGTTGGATCAAAATAAATAATTTCCTTTACCCATTCTGCACCAGTTTCCTCCTTTCCACAACCCCTTTCGTGACACTTACACTCAAACTAATTGACCATATGATCGACCATGATGGCCCAGATTTCATCCATGATGGTTCTCCTCTTTCTTCTTCAGTGTTCTTGTCCTTCTCTTATCCTAAAATCTGTTTCTCTACCTCTCTGTGCAATATTTGCCTGCATTATTGTCCGAACCAAGAGAACTAACCTGTTGCCTATTTATAGGGTAAGTCCAAAATCGCATACTTGTTTGCTACACTCTATGGACAAAAGTATTGGGACACCTGGCCTATACACCTACCAAAACTTTTATTACATCCCATTCTAAATCCATAGGCATCAATATGGAGCTGGTCCCTCCTCAGCAGCTATAACAGCTGCCACTCTTCTGGGAAGGCTTTCCACAAGATTTTGTAGAGTGTCTGTGGGAATTTCTGCCCATTCATCCAGAAAAAGATTTGTGAGGTCAGGCACTGATGTTGGATGTGAAGGCCTGGCACACAATCTCCATTCTAGTTCATCCCAAAGCTGTTTGATGATGCTGAGGTCAGGGCTCTGTGTGAGCCAGTCAAGTTCTTCCACACCAAACCACCCAACCATGTCTTTATGGACCTTGCTTTGTGCACTAGGGCACAGTCATGCTAGAACAGAAAAGGGCCTTCCCCAAACTGTTCCCACAAAGTTGGAAGCATAGAATTGTCCAAAATGTCTTGGTATGCTGATGCATTACAGGTTCCCATCACGGGAACTAAGCATCCTAGCTCAACCCCTGAAAAACAATCCCGTACCATCATGCCTCCTCCACCAAACTTTACAGATGGTACAATGCAGTCAGGCAGGGAACATTCTCCTGGCATCTGCCAAACCCAGACAGAGAAGCGTGATTCATCACTCCACAAAACATGTTTACACTGTTCCAGAGTCCAGTAGTGGTGTGCTTTACACCACTCCATCTGATGCTTGACATTGCTCTTGGTTATATAAGGCTTGCATGCAGCTGCTTGGCTTTGGAAGCCCATTCCATGAATCTCCCAGGGCATAGTTTCTGTCCTGGGGTTAATGCCAGAGGAAGTTTGGAACTCTGCAGTTACTGAGGTAACAGAGTATTGACGACTTTTACATACCATGCACTTTAGCACTTGGTGACCCTGCTCTGTTTTGCTCAGCTTTATGTGGTCTGCCACTTCCTGGCTGAGTTTCTGTTGTTCCTAAACGCTTCCACTTTGCAATCATATACTTACAGTTGACTGTGGAATGTCTAGCAGGGAAGAAATTTCACAAACTGACTGATTGCAAAGGATGGCATCTTTTGAGAGCACTAGGCTTGAAGGGGTGGCATGGTGGTGCAGTGGCTAGCACTGTTGCCTCACACCTCTGGGATCAGGGTTCATGTCTGTGCCCGGGTTCCATGTGTGTGGAGTTTGCATGTTCTCCCTGTGGGGTTTCCTCCGGGTACTCTGGTTTCCCCCCACAGTCCAAAAACATGCTGAGGTTAATTGGAGTTACTAAATTGCCCATAGGTGTGACTGGTGTGTGAGTGTGCCCAGCGATGGGTTGGCACCCCATCCTGGGTTGTTCCCTGCCTTGCGCCCATAGGCTCCGGACCCCCCGTGACCCAAAATGGAATAAGCGGTTCTGGAAAATGGATGGATAGGCTTGAATTCACTGGGGTCTTCAGTACAACCCATTCTTTCACAAAAATGTGTCAACCTAACAGCATGACTTTTGGTTCCAGTTAAGTCTTAAACTCTCTGTTCAACATTAGCAGCAAATGAAATCAAACACATTGATAGAAAAAATTATTAGTTTAATTTCCAAAGTACCCATTGTTTGTCTTAGGTAGACTATGTTCACCTGCGCTCTTTACAATGCCTCAACTTAATGGAATACAAACAAAACATCTTCATAACAGGAGCCAGTTAACGCACCAAATTAAAATGCTACATATGACTGTCAGGGACTTATCTGATACCACACACACACACACACACACACATACACACACACACTCACACACACACGAACTCATTAACACACTAAAGATCACCATTACACTCACTGCAATATGTTTACTACTATTTATTATGTTCACTACTATTTGTTATCTTATTGCTACCTCATTCCACATTGATATTGTTTTTCTCCTGTATTTTTCATATTTTTGCTCCCGGTGAAATGTTTACAATTACTTTTTATTTTATTTTATTGTTGCCTCTTTGTACAACGAAACTGCACCTTATCAGTTTCGGTTTACTGCACTATTTGCACTTGTCAGTGTCAGTTGTCCTATCTTTTTTGCATGGTACTGTAATGTTTGCACAGATTGCAATACTATACACTCTATGTTGTTGTTATATGTTAGTCTTGTGTTTGTCTATGTGTACTGCACTAACTATGTACAGTTAAAAATGACAATTAAGATCTGCTTGACTTGATAATGTGTTCACTGTGTTCATCTTCCTGGCAGCCCAGCAACAGACATACATGAATGTGCATAGGTGTAATGATTTGGGCATTTCTTGCAGAAATCATGTGGCAAATTTGAAAAATTGCAAGCTCTTCCAAATGTTGTGGTGTTTGCTTGATTCTGCATTAAATTCTGTAAGCTCACAATCACGAAATCCTGGGGGGACTGTCATACTGAAATGCTGCATTTCAAGATGTTCAATAATAACTGTTGCAAGTGTGGACACTGTAGTATTGTATATTAAAAAATGCTCCATTCATGCAGAAAATGTTTAATGTGTGCATATGTAACCGGGGTGAGCGGGATATTGTCTCTGTGAGGTGTTAGATGTTGGCTGGCCCACCGGTTAAATAAAGGAATGACCTCATTGTCGGCTTGAACCGTCCAATTTTATTCCTGGTAATTACAGAAATACACATTCGCTGGCTGATATATATTGAGGGTAAACGGATACCTCTCCTCCTTCCATACCTCCGGGCAACAGGGAAGCATCACCCAGGGGGGGAGAGAGCCACATAAAATAAGACAAAGATACATACCTGGTAATTACAGAAATACACTGGCTGATGTACATTGGGGGTAAATGGACATCTCTCCTGTACAAGGACAAGCATCGGGTGGTAGATCAGAGTTGCTGACCACGTGCTCCTCAATATACAGACACACTCAATACATTTATATAAAGTATATATCAGATATAGTTAGAATAGGAGCAGCACAACAGGGACACGATCCTACCTCCTTCTATGCCTCCGGGCAACAGGAAGGAGTCACTAGGGGGAGGGGAAAATATAATGGGGAAACGATCAGCCTCACAACCAGGTGTTAAAATAAGAGTAGATCTTTGGGTAATTATACAGAATAAAAGCAGATGCACAATCACTCTGTTACACATATAATTGGAAACTTGTGTAGTCAGTGCACAGAATTTCAATATTACTGTATCGTTCAAATAACTACTATATTTCATAGCATCTACATCTACTGAAACCATGGCACTATGATTATACAGCTGTGGAAAAAACTTAAGAGACCACACTATATTTTTAAACAAATCTGCATTTTTAAATCCTGGTCTAATCGTGGTTCTGCTGGCAGAAGGCTACGCTGAGCAGCAGGTTGCTTCCAATAGTACACAAGAATGAGGTGAAGCAGGAGACACTGGGAATGATAAAATGAGAAATGAGCCAGATAAAGGGCAGAAGTGACTTTCTAATGCCAGAGATGACAACTTATCCAAGTGCCTCATGAATTGGTGGATGACATCAAGTGACCTTCAAAAGGAATGGGAACCGTTAAGTGCAGGTGTGAAGTGCCCTGGTAAGAGAGTTCATATCAGGCTCCTAGGAGCAGGACTGAAGTCCTATAAAGCAAGGAAGAAGCCCTTTATTTATGAGAAACAGAAAAGAACCAGGCTGCAATTTGCAAAAATATATATATATATATTATTCACGGACACAGATCCATAAACTGAGCAATGAGTGAAACAAAAAAATGTGCTTTGATCTTTGCCTTGCTGCTTTGGTGGATCATTTTCATGGCTATGCGAGTAAGTATTCCAAGATTGTAATTAATTGCATCCAATCATCTCTGCATAAACACATCTCTGATATTACTCTGTTATCTGTTTAAGAGAGTTCTTGTAATAGATACAGCTACAGCATCCCCCAAGGTCATATTTCTTGATGAGGTGGGTTTCAATCTAACAAAAATGTGGCAACAGGGAAGGAATACCATCGGCCAACGTGCTATTGTTGAGGTTCCGAGCCCGCGAGGGGGCGTGCATGGCTTTACGTATTTCCGGTATGACGTAAGCGGACGAGCACTTTGCTACTTCCGTGTCACGTATTACTTACTAATCGTTACAGCAAAGTTGTTCAAAATTACAGTGTCTGCTTATAAATATGTTGCAGTTTCTGGTGAGTATATATGACTTAGCATATAGGACGTTTTCAGATATTATTGCGTTATGTGAAAGGTGTAAAATGCTAGCTAAGTAGCGGTGTATTTATTCTCAATGTAGTTGCTGAACTCTGTTATATTGGCTGCATTAATTTATCAGTGTCTCTCTTATAAATGGATATCGACTTTATATACATAGCTCAGTGACGCTTGGTAAAATCAAATCTTAGCGGATTATTTATCGGAATATATATTAATTATGGTATTAGAGAAATTTTAAAACAATCTTTCAGTCAGTACTACTGTAATTAAGTTAACTTTAGTATTAGTGCATTACCTGACTAACAGCCAGAATGATTGTTGTCCCTTTTACTTGTTTAAAATAAAACATTTCGTGTCGTGTGTGCTTTACGGTGCTATTTATTATCTGGACTTTAGGTGGGGTTTACCCTGGGAAATGTAGTTGGGATGTACCTTGCGCAGAACTACGAGGTAAGACCGTATAAGGACCTAATGTTCGACTTCAGTTTTGAGATAAGAGCTATTTACCGAAAATGACGTGCTGATATCCGAAGCTAGTGTGCCACTTTTCATGGTTATTTTCAAATGTATAATTGCCCTATACAGATGGAGTTCATAATTCTGCCATCTTTGCATGTCTCTTGAAAGCTCTGAACTTTGCAATGGGTTGGTTTTTCAATTTATGTCAGGTTCCAAACATTGCAAAGAAGATTGAAGACTTCAAAAAGGATGTTGAGGCCAAGAAGAAACCACCAGAATAGCAAGAAATGAAAATAAGAAGACACATTATATATTCCACATGGAAGAGAATGACATGCTGTGGAATAATGGGATTTAGCTGGAAACTGGAAGCTGTTATTTAAAATATTAGACCTTTTCCCGGAGAATAAGTATTTAGGAATATTAAAGACAAGGCACTAAAACAGGCTGTATACCAATCAGTATTCATCAGTTTGTGGACTACTTTTTTACCCCTTTTGTAAATGTATAATGACTGCTTTTGCTTTTTTAGACAGTAGGTTTATTTTTTTCCCTTTTCATTTCAAGACCTACACGTAATTTACACCATTTTCTACGTGTTTTTGTCAGGCTGACTCATGATTTTGTGGTCTTAGTGTTCAGAATGCCTTCTACAGCTGTATTCCAGGAGTAAAATATATGTATTTATATATGTTTTTTCTATTGTCAGCCAAATGATTCCAGATATAATATAAAACATGGCTCAGGAAGGCAATGATGGTTCAGAACTATTCGATTTTTTTTCTTGAGATATGATACAGCTGGTAATGAATAGAAAAAGGTACCTGAATCTGATGTCTTGTCAGTCTCTGGGCTGTACTGAAATATTACATTAGCCAGCAGATTGTATATGATGGCAAAATATATTTGACCTGATAATTCAGTTTTAAATTTATATGTAGTAATTTGTTCAAAGGTACAATAGCATTGTTCTCCTGGGAATTCGACGATAAACCAGTCTCACCAGATGGAATTACATCCTTGTGCCATGTTCATTAAGACATGTAATACTTTATAAAATTTTCTAAAATATATAAAATAAAATACAATATGAAAATTGAACAAAGTTTGTCCTACTGAATTAGAAGCCCCATGAAATGCAAAAAACATCAGCCCCACGTTTAATTTCAAATCAAAATAGTGTTGTCATCTTTACCTGTAATGGTGAAACATTTCCTACATGGCTATAAATGGAAACATCCTCAGTACCTTTCAAAGGCCTTATAAAATTACATAGTCATAGATAACTGATAATGAAGATTTGCGTAGCGTAATAATGCTGATTCTGGTTTTGTTCCATTATTTGGTTTTTACTAAGAATCAAACTGAGACAATAAGAGAGTTGCACAAGTTATGATTTTAATCATTACCTTGGGTTTAACATAAGTGAATAAAATCCCTGCAGTATGCTCAATTTAATATGTTTTAAAAACTTAACTGGCACTTATTTTTATTTACAAAATATTTTATTTTCTGTCCTGGGTGTTGGCTAATTCTTACAGATGCCTTTGAACATTTTTCTATCATTAAGACACTACCTTCACATGGCAGCAGTGTTTCTGCATTCACTAGAAAATGAACCATTTCAATCTGTCAGCACAGTGACTCAGTGGAAAGCACTGACACAGACAGAGTTAGGGATTTGAATCCACCCTCTGCCCTATATGTATGTGTGTGAGGAGCTTGTTTATTGCTCCTATGTCACATGGATTTCTTTCTATGGGCCAAAGACTGCAATTAGACTATAGTCAGACTGCTTTGCGTCTCTAATTTGCCCACACTGCATGATTGTGTGTGTACCTTGCAATGGATTGGCATCCCAACTCAGGTGTACCCCAGTCCATGTTGTCTGAGATCCAGGTCCTCAATGATCTTGATCAAGATAAGCAGTTGGAAGATGGATGGGTGTATAAAACTAAGGGTGAGGAATATAAATGGATTGTAATTAACAAAATAAAGTGTTAGCTACAAGAGTCAGAAATACATTTTGCTGTGAGAAAAATTTTATAAATGTCACGCTTCATTAACTTACAGTTGGTGACTTTGAGAAGGAGTGGGCTTAGAAAATGCTGTTTTTCAGAAACAATTGAATTTTCTGTGTTCCCAACATTGTTTCTTTCCACAGTCAATGGAAGAATCTGTCAGCCAACCAATTAAAGCTGATGGATAGAAGACAAGAAAAACAATTATTTAACCAGATGTATGACAACCCTGTTGGAGGTTAGTGTAAAATGGTCAGGTGTCTTCGAAAGAGCTTTGAAAAGCAGACCACAGTGAATACTTATATTAGAGATATGCCCCATAAATGGTACACCAGCACTAGGTGTCACTGTGGAAAATATGGGCACTCATTTGAATTGGCCTACTGTTATTGACCCTTTGACTGAATGGTGTAAAGTACAATCTATTCTTTTTTTTAGATTTAGTCTCCTGATAAGATTCTCATAGTCCTGTTTAGTAAAATGTATTTTTGTTATTAATTATCCGTATTTCACCACATTGAGAACAGAGATATACTTCTGCATCTTATTTGGTTCATTTCAGAAACAAAATATTTAAAATGTTCAGATTAAAACAATTTCAGTTTTTTTTTATTATTCACCTTTTTCGACTTTATTATTCGCTGATTACGTACATGCAGTACACTTTAAATTGGTATTACGTGAACTTGACTAAGCAAAGTTAACCTTGCTCTCGTCACCTCCACCGACAGAGGGTACTATGCTTTCAAGTTGTTATTCATATCTATGGTTTCCATTTCCTTAGTTGCTTATACTTCCGGCGTCATTGTATTACGTCATAGATGTCGTCCTCGTAGTGTCTGTACCATAGAATGCAGTTTTAATTTGTGAGTGTTAGGGTTCGTTCCCAGAATTAGACGCTTCTTTAAATAAAATGTCCTATGTTTTTTTATGACATTTATTTTGCTTGACGTGCCAAACAGTGTCCTTAGATCTTGTTTATCTTAATGTTAACTTTTGTTAACTTCGACAATTACAACCATTTGTTTTAGAGTTTGTAGTTGAAGATGCATTTATAAGACGTCTTAAATAGGTGCCACGCTTCTAGCCTACTGTAGTGTCCAGCTCATGCATTGCAGAGACGCCGAGCTTAGGTGACAGGTATGACGGCCCCCAACTCTGCGCAGCGGCGGGCGTGCTGGGCCGCCAGGGACGACTTCTGGAAATGTCTAGAGGAGAATAGTGAAAACTCGGCTCCTTGCGAGACACTCCGCAGGACCTTCGAGGACAGCTGTCCAGCTCAGTGGGTGAGACCCTTTCGTAGCCGCTCCCAGCGTGGTTCTCAACTTTGGCCAGCTGGCTGGAGTAAGATTTTCAATTCGAGACAAGTCTGCACTCACATGCACACGCATTAATATGTATAACGGTTTTATTACAATGTAAATAGTCTGTAGGGTTTACAAACTACTGCTACGTTTTTGATGTAGCTAATTTTAGGTTTATAATGGAGTGATATAGATTTGCTGAGTCTGAAAGCGTCTCACGCCGGATTCGTCAGAGTTGACAGCCCCGCTCCTGGTCCATCGTAGAGGTCACCCTTCGTATTTTCAGTTCAGAATGCAGGAGCAAAGATTGCTTAACAGAGCTAAATTAATTTCGCTGTTCGCAGAGAATTATTTTGAAAATGAGTGCATTTACGGTAATTTTATATTAAATTTATATGACAGTTTACGCAACTGATTTTACTATTATTTTATGATATACCTTTCATGAATTCTTGAACAATTTTCTCCGTTCAAATATGAAACTTGTCACCTTGAGGAATATAGTGGATAAAACGGCTCATTGTTAAACATGGTGCCAGCTACCTTCGTCATACCTCCCAGTAATGCTCCCAGCATTGAGCTAGTATCGGGAAAAATTCATTGTAGAGTCTTAAAGCACTTATGTAAGTCGCTCTGGCTAAGGGCGTCTGCCAAATGATGTAAATGTAAATGTAATGCTGTAGGTTTTCTGATATAGAATGCAGCCAGTTGCTATTGAGCACCTGCTTTGTATTACTTGGAATTTAATTGATCATTTCTAGTTCATGTTTGTTGTTGCAGGTTAAGTATTTTTCCAGAAGAAGAGACTTTTTGAAGTACAAGGAGAAGATGCAATCTGATGGTTTTCAGTCTTCACAGCAGTCCTCAAAATGAGGATAGCATTCATCAACTGGAAGCCTGAAAGGGCTCAGGGTGCAACAAACAATACTGTGCAGAATTTTGCAGGGATGTTCTTCTTTCAGTAAAGGCCATCTAATTGCAGTGTTTCCAGAACCCAAAGTGCTGTGCATTTGGGGTGCTGTTTTTACCTGAGCTTCTAGTATCTCGTAGACTCACTGTTTTCTCCACTGAATTGAAGCTGGCATGCAGGTGTCTGGGGTGATTTTATTTTTTAAGACACTGCAGCACGTCTTGTCAAAAGCTGTCTGAGAGGCCAAGCATCTGGGATGAGAGAAAAATACTGTTACTTAATGGCTGAAAAACCTGAAGCTGAATGAAGTACTTGTCACTTGACTTTGCCTCCGCCCCTGAAAAACCTGTAGCTTCATTACAAGACTGCCCCAACCAGAGATGTCTGTTCCTTCCTTCCACTTACAGATTTTCAAAAATCTGTTAATTTGATGGATGAAAAGTGATCATTTCATCCATGCCTCACACAAGGATCTTTTGTGGGCTGAATAAAACTAATTCATGTTATGCTGAATTGTGCAAGTGTACATTTTCCAGTTCAGTGGCCTCACATAATGCATATTAAATTTTGTCCCTATGTACATGGGTTTTCTGTCCTTCCACTGTTCAAGAAGATGCATTCTAGCTTAAGTCGTGCATGTTCTTAGAAAACAGTACTCTGTACTTTAGGTGTTTGATGAAGAACAGGGAATCTTCGCCTTGTACCAGCTCAGTGTGGTTTGTGGTATTCATTGGCGGCACAGCTAAGTCTGGCCTGCGAAGCATTTTGATACAGGTGTAATGTTACATGTTTTAATTCATTATCAAGTCTGACTCCCAGGTCAGTCTTTCATGTATCACTTTGTAATTTTTTTCATTTATGTGATCTTATGCAGTGGGGGAGTGGGGGGTCACACAGCAAGGGGGGTCGGAT
>JAAGVU020000001.1:29766178-29810248 GCA_011763525.2 Mormyrus iriodes
AATAGCTATTTTCTGTTTGTTTTAGGCATAACGGGTTAGGAAAACACACTTTGTACCCAGGAACAAAATAAAAATAATTTGTTACATAGTGTTATCAGTGTCTTCTGTCCAACTTCCCAGTCTTCATTGGTCCAATTACTTTGCTATCTGTCAGGAAATATGGTACGGTAATTCCCTTTTGACCAATTTATTGGATCATTTTATGCCTAATATAAAATGAATGAAACAGTGTTCTGGGTTTGGCTCTTCTGCATTCAGCTTAAATGATAGTCTGCTGGTAAATTTTTTTCTTATAGGCATCTGTCACTGGCTGGCAGTGTGCACTGACTCATGTATTCATTATAAGCCATTGCTGCACTGGGTGTTGATTTTCATAAATCTCAATGAGTTGCTCTTTCTAAGGATCCTTGGTTCCCTGTGGACAGCCGAAAATTCAACCCTGTTGGCAGAGCTCTGACTATGCCCAGGTGGTACAGGTGAAGCATAAGCTAAGGGTGGAGAACATACAGTCAGCCTGTCCGCACTCCTGGCCGTGGCAGGTCAGTCTGCAAACTGATGGGAGACATTACTGCAGTGGGACCCTGATTCGCCGTCATTGGGTGCTGGCAGCCTACCACTGCAACACCAGGTAGGCCACTTGTAGACCCAGAAGATCACAGGCTTTGTTGTACAGGATGACCCACAACAAATACAGATGCTAACTTTGTTCGTGCAGTAAAGCATGGGCTCCCAAACTTTTCAGCCCATGACCCCTGAAATAAGTGTCAGACTTGTGACCCATATTTTGCCACCCAGGGGTCCCTCTGTAGACTTATGGCAATAACTGGTAGTGGTTTGGATGTTTTAATTTTTATGATTTTAAAATAGGGGGGGGGCCCTACTTTGGAAACCGTGTTTAAAGGAGCTTTTTCCCTTGCAGAGCCAAAACCGATACTGTGGTGCTCGGGTCGGATGACCTGGAGGTCACAGAAGTGCAGGAGATCCCTGTAAAAGCAGTTTACACAGTCTCCCAGAATGATTCCTTCCCTCCCATCAATGATGTGATGTTGATCCGGCTCCTCAGACCAGCTCGCACTGGTACGACACTGCCCTTGTTTTGCTGACTGTCAATGCCCTGTTACAAAGGGAGTTATGATTTAGATGTGCATCAGCAAAGCTGCAGTGTGCATTCAATTTACTTCAGATAATTATCTTTAGGTGTTGTGTAGCCTTTTGAAGGTTGGCTTTTTTCGGGTCTTCCTGCCCCCAGGAGTGGCTGTGTCCCCAGTTTGTTTGCCGAATGCTAATATCAAGCTGGATGACAGCTGGGATTGTGCCACTGCAGGTTGGGGGACCACAAAAGTGGCCAGTAAGTCTCTGGTTATGTCTGTGCTGAGAGCTTATGTCCTTAAGCTGCGACAAGCTGCCTCTTAGTTTAGAAGCATGTTTCCATTGTTGTCTGATGGATCTTTCCTGTTTTTTTTTGTCTGCCTTTTTGTTAGTGTACAAGAACCCTGAACTCATGCACCAGGCCAGGCTGAGGCTAGTCGATGAAATGACCTGCCACAGGACCTGGGGTGATGACCTTAATGTTGAGCGCCACCTGTGTGCAAGTGCTGCTGGATCATGGTCCTGCATGGTACCTGATGTCTTGCTGCTGTACCCTATATCTTCTCTCATTCCTCAGCCATTTTCCTCTCCTGAATCAGGCTATATTCAGCAGCAGTAAAATCTACCTAGCAGCCCACCCCAACTGTTTGGCAAATTTTGACCACGAGCACCCCCTCCACTACTGGCTGCCAAACACTCCACCCCCCACCCCCTTGCCCAGCACTAACCTTGAGTAGTATTTAATTTTTAATACCATCATACAGTCCAGACATTATACTGCAGTATACGTTATTCTAAAGTAACGCTATTTCGCCGTTTTCCGATCAATTTTCCAGAGACGTATGCAGTATTACTGTATTTTGGGTTAAACCACATTCAGTCTGTTCCCCTGAAACTCTGAATGCCAGAGAATTGGCTCTTTTGGTGTAAAAGTTTGAGGACCCCTGCTACATATCTTCAGAATGTCCTCTAGGGTTACTTGATTGGTACCATTGTTGCCTTGCCTTTTCAAGTCTGGGCTTGAATCTCACTACTTCTGCTCTGTAGTAGTTTTGCTTTTGTCATATTCAGTTTCTTCCCACAGTCCAAATATAGGGTCAGGCTAATTGGCATATGTGTAGTTCATGTATGTGGATAAACCTGTACAGGTTACTCTGGAATTGCGAATGATGCCTGACTAAAATTTTACAGCTAACCTTGAGTGCCCTGTCCATGGTTTTCCTTTGCTACTAGACAAGTCAAATTGCACCAAAAATATTAATTATGTCTATGCAATTGGTGGTAGTAAAAGATGCTCTTCAGAAATTTTTTTTAATTTTATGTAAGTCACAATGTGACCTACCTAATGATGTGGATGTTTGCAAAATTTTAGTGATTTTTATAAGATGACTGGAGCTTAGGTTTAATTTTGATTTTTGGTAATCGTTAGCCATACTGATCACTCTCCATATACCTGTCCTTAGGGGATCTCTGGTGCCCCCCTGCTTTGCCAGAAAAATGGCATGTACTATTTATTTGGGCTGTTGACATGGGGCAGCAGACACTGCGATGGCAGCAGGCCGGCAGTTTACACGAAGCTGGTGGCCTACCGCTCATGGATTCGAGGGTTCATAAAGAAGGACCGCTGAGAAAAATGGAGCATTCGGACATTGTGAACTGTGTTCAGCTTCAATAAAGGACGTTTTTGTATTATGTAAAGCATGGCCTTTGATTTCTAAGGTAGCATGACATGGGACTGTGTGGGGATTTATTTTTTTGGTTCAAAATTGGGGGGGAGTAGTATTGACTCATTCATCCAGTGTGTTTACTTAACAGACCTGTCAGACAACTGTCAGCTTGAAGCAAAACTCTTGACTTGCTGAGTACTTTCCAGGCAGCAGGAACGTACTGAGTCACTTGATCCCCTCCAGCATACTTACTAGTAGAAGTGAAAGTTTGATTGGCAGCTGTGTCAGTGGGTATAGCAGGGGTGGACAAACCTGAGCACAGATCTAACCCAGGAAGAGGGGTCCACCCAGAGTGATTATGGCCATAAAACCAGTAGAAAAGAACTGGGGGTGGTTTTATTTAATTTTTTGTATTTGTTGGCTAATTTTAGGCTGGTATACAGTGTCTTTCGGCACAGCCCTTTATGGTAAATGATTATGAATGAGGGCTGTAGAAATGTTTTTCATGATTTAAAACAGTGATAGGATCAGTCATCACCCCCCCCCCCCCCAATATTTGCAATGAGAACCTCAGTCTAAGGGCAGTCTCTACTTTGTATTAATTCCACATAGATGCTAGATGAACATGTACTCTTAAAGGGTTTCTCAAGCATTGGACCAAAAGCAGGCTGTAATGGGCCACAGAACTTTTTGGAAAAGCCTTTCAGTCTGTAATGGGCCACTGTACAGATATGAAACTGATCACCACCCAGGGAAAACTACCCCGACTTCAGAATTTCTTCCGAGCCCTATTCCCCTTCCGGTCGCATTTGCCGAAAGCTCTGGTTAGGGAATTACATGGTGGATCCATTCACCCAGCCAACAATGTGTTGTATTAATAGTGATGGGCCTTGAAGCTGGAAAGGTAGAGAAGTTCCTCAGTTATATTGCATTTATACAGTTAGTGGCCAGTTTATTACAGTTTAGAATTAGGCAAGTATGATTCCTGGAGAATATTTAGCACATTGGGCAGATTTATAAAAAATAAAAAAAAATTCACAAGTTCTCTAGAGAACTTTAGTGTGAAGTTAGGTGATCAAATTATTTTATCAATACAAAAAGATTAAGTGTGTGTATATATAAGGAAGGACAATCGGTACAGTCCATCGTTTAATGCCCTGAGTCCATTTTAATGTGACTGAGTCCATTGACTCAAGTTTTTGATTTGATTGCATCCTGTATTAGCAGAGGCAGTTAAGACGACCTTCCACATGCTGCTTGGAGAAATGTACTGCTTGTTACCTTGGTAGATCTCATGAAAAATTTCAGTGAAAATTTGTACCTTTTGAAGGAACCATCACTTGACAATGGGGCTGTACCTACAAGAGTCTGCCAGTTGTACCTGGGGTACAGAAATTGACTAAGGAACATTTTTGTACCATTAGGCATACATTTGTTTTGTACCTTAGGGAACAAGACTGTACCCCTTCTTCTGACAGTATAGTAAATATTTTCTGAGGGACATTTGAACTGAGCTGATGTTTGCATATTGAGGATGTATGCCAGCCTAAGGGTTCATTGTCTGACCTGGATAACATGGACAGGATTATTGCTTTTAGATAACAGGAATCTATATGTAGTTGATTAAATGCTGAACAGTAATTCATGTGCCAACTTCTGGTTTAGTTTGCATTGAGTGACATTATGTATACAAAGCAACTGACTGCAATCATTTTATTAAGGTTCAACAGGCCTGTATTGCAGTTAAACCAACATTCCCTGCTGGTTGTTTTGAATTAAGCACAAATGGATTACTTCCTCAGTCATCACGACATAAAAATTACCCAAATAAGGCAATGATATTTTATGTAAAATGTCCATATAAACAATTACAAAATGACTGTCAGGTTACATAGAATGTTCATCGTAGAAGCACCTTCAATGGAACACGCTACTCAGCCATGAGGGTGGCATCATGCACTCAGCTGAAGTGTTACAATAGCTCCATTTCCAGGTGAGGTGTAGATTTGTCTATGCAATATTTCACTGCATAGAATTTAAGCAAGTAGTCAACTGTAAATCCATTTATCACATTACAGGCATCACAGTTCAGGATCACTTTTGCAGACAAACATCCTGAGCTTATTTTACATTACATTTCGGAAAAGCTGAACTACTCTATTGCACTAGGCAATGGAACTTGATACCTAGAAGTAATCATGACAAAGACTAATACTTAAGACAGAAAAAGCATTAATAAATACATTCATGTTAGCATGTATTGCTGTACAAAAATGTTTTACAAAAAAGCAACCAAAATCAGCTAATCTTCAACTAAAATTTCACATAAATCAAACCTTTCATTCCCCACTTTGGTTTCATTTCTGAGACTTGCAGCAGCACAACACTGGCCCTTCATAATCATAAATTGCTAATTCAGGACCTACACTTGGTCCGTCATTTCAAGCAGCTACAGACTGAGGCAGGTCACTGCTAACTCCTGCTGTCAGACAGCAAATTGGCTGGGGGGGGCACGCTCCACCGAGATTCCAGGTGAGAGACATGCCGCTCACCCCCACACACACATTCCAAGTACTGGTAAGTAGAATCCATTCCATTATGGCTAAAGACACAGAAAAATGTGTTGAGTTGGGTCTCCCTATGGAACACATTTTCTTAGCATGCCCCAGTTTCTGTGACCTTACATTGATGCTGACCTGGTTTTAGTGGAGGGATCTCCTAAATCTCATTCCAGAGTATACATTGAGTGCCCAATGAGGCAACTGGCCTTTATTATTAATTATGTGTCAACACACGAGTGGTAGTGGAGTACTTCATAAGAGGCAGCAGCACCTATACGTCAGTCCTTGAATATACTGGGATAAGTGAACTGTACACATTTGAACAGAACTGCAGTGGATGAGTTGTGCTGGAAGTCTTACCGTCCAGAAAGGCCTAGAAAAGCTGAGTAAGCATTTGACAGACATCAGGTAAACACAGGATGTAATATTCTTTCATGAAGGGTGAATGAGTTTGTGGAACACATACTTGCACCTTGACCTTGGATTAATTTTCCATTCAATTCTTTTATTCAATTATTCTGCTCCCAGTTTAATAGCACAGTTCAGGCTTTTCCAACTCGCCCCACACTGGGCAGAATGACCTGAAAGCAGTAGAAATGCTCCTTGCATAGCTCTGGTGAAGTCAGTTTTTCCCCATCACACTGGAGGTGTGGCACAGCTGGTGAGTGGAAAACCACTGTTCAGTCAGACCTGAAGGTGGCGGCTAATACCACACCCACTGGAGATACACCAGTCAAGCATGAGAAAGGGACATGCAAGAGCCCCTCATCCCAAAACAGCCCACCTAACTCAGTCTGTATCCTCTCTCTGCTGCTACCATCTTCTGACATAAAACCTTCATTCATTGTCATCTTGAACAGGGTTGACTGGGTGATAAATTTGAAATTTATGAAAGGTTGGCTGTCAAATTCTAGAATGATATAGGGGGCAGGCCGTGGGCTTAGTGGGTCAGGACACCAGCGGACTCCTGGAAGTAGGACAAGGGCTTGAGGAACGCGCTCACCATATAGGACCACATGTCATGTGCCACCTGGGAATGAGCGATGACACGCCAGAAGAAGACCAGCAGGAGTGTGTTACAGGTGTAGCAGATGTTCCTCAGCCTGGCCAGGACATGGCGATAGAGTTAGGAGGCGTTGTATTCACTAATAAACTATGCACAGCATCATTTAAAATGGGTGTTTTCTAAATAGAACCAAAAGCTTCAGTTATTCAAAAAACCTGTATTCATACAGGTTAAGAGCCTCAAAGGGACCAAAATGTTACAGGCTTTTGTTCAAGAACGATGCTTCCCTTTAGCAAGCTGTTAAATAGTGGGATTCTGGAATACAGTGTTCAAAGACAGGAAGAGTACTTACTTCTTCAGGTGCTGTTTAGCTGCTGGAACATCTGCCATGTCCTCATTCAGGATGTACTTCTTGGCACCCATGCAGTAGCTCTCTATGTACTCTGGCCAGTTCAAATGGCTGACATCAAAATTAAAGTTCTGGGGGGCACATCAGATAAAGGCCATATTGAGGGTTGTAGTCCAATCCTATATCTGTGACACTAATCAATTTGGGTTCTATTGAGGCGTCACATGCACTGCTCTCACACATGATCATTTGTTAATTTCATAGTGTCCATGACACTTCCAGCTTAGTGTTCCACCTTTATTTCCTCCATTCTCTTCTCAAATGGTTTACTTTCAGATGAGCAAACAGGTGTGTCTGAGGCCTCTTACAAGCACTCAAGTTTATCCTAAGGCTATAAAATCACCCATGCATCTTTCAAAACCACTTATCCAGTACAGAATCAATGAAAACCCAACTTCTAGGAAGATTTAAAACCCCCCAAAAAATTAAAAAACGTCTTGAAGCCAGAAACTTGAACAAAAAAACGCGTCGTACTGGCAAACAAAGATTCAAGTGTTCCTGCTGTTAAAAGGTATGATGAGAGGAACATTCCCTACCTGCCGGTCCTCAGCACTGAGCTGATCCATCAGCATTTCTAAGTTCCTAGAGCTCCAACTCCATTGCCTAACTGAGAAGTACTCCAGCAGGCCAGCTGCCTTGTGCAGCTTGTTGAAGAGTTTCATCATCCTGGCAAATGGGATAACAAGGCTCTTGAACATCTTACTGAATTGCTTATGCTTTGAGATATGCATGCCACAAAGAACATTAACAAGATAGCATTGATTTACTCACAGGCTCCTTTAGCAGTGCATGAGCATCAGACTACAAGAATCTAGCAGTAGGGTTGGTAGCACATACCCCAATACTATCATGGTGAGAGGAAGGTTATATTTGGCTTACATTGGCTTCTTTCCAGACAGACGCAAGTAGATGTCATAGGCCAGTGCAGGGACCCTGTGGCTGAATAGATTCCAAAACTGATTGGTCAGGCGACTAGAGGTGAAGTTTGCATTTGGCCTCCGAAAAGCTTTCTCCAGTGGTATCCGCTTAAATGTCAACATTGTGTTGCGTTCTAAGAAGAGTAAAAAGGACAAAGCTTCCTTAATCTGATCATTTAAAAAACAAAGGAGTATGATACTACTTACCTAGCTAGCCCCAATACTACAAAATAGAATGTTTTTATTCATACGCCACATGAAAGGAACATTTTGAAATACATGTACTTTTCTGCCAGCAGGGGGCAGTTATATCATCAGTAATAGCCATTGAAAATCATAACTAACTGAAGTCCTCAACAATGAGCCTTTAGGAATGTTGTTCTGAAAACGGACATCAGTCTTCCTGAACTAAAATACCATAGATACTATGTACAATAAGAGCCCACCTCTGTATCAGGTGCAGTAATTTATAGCAACCTATCCAGTTTGCACTCCTCAATCATAACAAGGTCTCATTACTTTAGCCTTTCAGCAACAGTGTATACTAAGTGCTGAATGTACATACTGTAAACATGCAGTTAATCTCATCCAAAAACAATGTCCTCCATCTGAACACACCATGGGCTTCAGCCAGAACCATTCAGACAGATACACCAGTTAAACTAAATGGAAGACACTTCATAAAGAAGTCAGAGTCAGTTTACCTTCTAAAAGGAATAAAAAAGTTCATTTGAGAAGCAGCTTTTATAAGTTTATAACAATCTCATATGCACTGGCCACAATTTTAAACCATCAGCAACAGGTGAAATTCATTGTACAGATCAGTAAGTCTGAACATGATACCAGCCAAATAAAAATTTGAAACCTGCTTAAAATGACATTTGTCAGCAGATAACACAGCAGTTGACAAATCAAACTCACCTATTTCCCCCCAGTTGACAGGGTTCATACCACCCGTTGTGCAGTTGTAGACTAATGTTGACTTTGGTCTGAAAGAGAAGGGTCAGTGAAAACAAAATACTGGAGGATCAAATCTCAAAATTATGTTCAATACCAACTTGTTATTCTTTCCCATATCCCAGAATTCCCATCAAATGTAACTTTCAAAAAAGTCACATCACTGACAGATGCCTTCAGGAAAGCCTATTCAGCAGAAGATGCTGAGATTACCTTTGGTTTGGGTCAAAGTTCAGAGGTCATTAGTGTACCTGTGCACAGCAGTATACCATCCAGCAGCCATCATAAGGTTGATGACCACATCAACAGGAATGATGTCGGCCACAGCTTTGTTGTCGGCCCTCATAGTGCGCATGACACCCTTTCCTGCCTGAACACCCAAAGACAGAACACCAGGAGCATCAGTCTGAAGAATCGGTACAGTGCTCCACAATACTGCCTGCTGTCTTGCAATACTTACCGCCACTAGGACTCCGCTTGGGCCATTTAGGTTGTCAATCCAGCCCTGGAGAACAATACAAGGAAAAGTACAACAAATGCTCTTAAACCACTTGACAAAACTTCTGAACTCTAGAACTTTAACATCATACGAATATGGGACATGGTTTTAGGGAGGTAGGTAAGAGTAAGGTTACACACAGAATGGTACTTACGGGGAAAGGCTCCTGCCAGGTGGCCACTATGATGGATGGTCGGACAATGGCGATATCCAGCTTTTCACCATGCTGGTGGACTATGGACTCAGCTAGAGCTTTGGTGTAAGTGTAGGTGTTTGGCCAGTCCCCAAGAAGACGAGGTGTAATATCATTTACAATGCTGTCATCCATCCACCTGTAAGACCATAACATGTCAACCTTACATCTTGTGTCTTTAAGCTTTGGGTAATATTGGGTATTGATCGCAATGAAGACTAGGATGACTAATAAAACGCACGCACGCACGCACGCGCACACACACAGACACACACACACACACACACACACACACACACCTTTGTGGGGACCTTTCATTCATTTCTATGGGCAAAACCCTAATTCCAACAACGACAACCTTAACCCCAGATAAAACTGGGTGTGTGGGGGGAGGGCATGACAGTTGCACAACATGCTATTTAGATGCTGATTAACCCCTGTGTTATTTGGATTGAAATTACCCCACTCCATTTTCAAAATGAGGATAAATTCTATAGAATCTAGAATTTAGAACGGAAAAAGTAAAATACACAATGGTTAATGCCACATGCACGTTTTCCAAGTTTCAGAGTGGATTTTTGCAGTCACAGATTTTTTTGAAATTGAATTTCCCCCTTGTGGGGCCTGAAAAAAATAGTCTCCATAATGTCAAAGTAACAGGTTTTTTTAAATCACATTATGAGGACATTTGGTCCCCACAATGTAAGGTATACCTGGACCTACCCCACTCACGCATGCACGCACACACCTACCTATGCCCATATTGTGTTAAATTTCTTGCCAATCCTGAGTATCCTGACAAAATACATCATTTACAATTGAACATACAAGTATGGCTATACAGCTACATGGGACCTGGGGTAAATTATGTCATGCCTGTGAGGAACTCACTCTAGAGAGGTGAGGAGTTTGTTGGGTTCCACAGGTGTGGGATAGATGACATCTTCAATGTGCTTGTGGTTACAGTTGGAATAGGCAGTGGAGATGTGGATAAAGGCCTCTAGCTTGGGCATGTGCTCGGCCAGGCCTAGGAGCTCCTGCGTGGCTGCCACGTTTAGCCGCAGGGCACGTCTGTTGACAGCAATAAAGCATGTTATACTCAAAACACCCCAAGAATGTGCTGCAACATTCAAGCAGGCTCCCACACAAAACATTTCCGCCAATTTAAATGTGTCACCTCACATCCAAACAAAATATTTGTATGTGTATGTATGTCAGCAAGAGAGTAAAGCCTTGCGGCATACTATATTTACAAACTTTCAGGCTGTTTTCTGTTCACTGAGGAGAAAAGATAGATGATGTGTATGTCAGCAGATTCAGATGGACAGAGATGCAAGTGCATTTGTGATGACCAGGCAGAGCGACTCTCACTTAAGAGGTTCGTCGAAACGGACGGTAGCAGCACAGTGGAAAATGACGTGGATGTGGGCTTTGAGCATGTCCTCATCTTCAGTACTGAGCCCAAGACCAGGCTGCATAAGATCACTGCTGATGGGTATGAACTTCTTCTGGAAGTCAGGACTGACCTCCTTCAGCTGGGAAAAGAGCTTCAAGACCGAACATACACTTTACTCACATTACACAACACTGAAGGCTCATCCACAGGCACATTCATGTCACATCTCATCTAGGAACACACCCAAAAAACAGGGGTTCAATACATAAAAAATACATAATGGACACAGAGAGCAAATCTCAAACCAAAGAATTTCTTCCCTCAACTTAACCCTTGTGTATTTTACCGCTTCCGTTCGAAATTCTAGATTCTATAGAATTTATCCCCATTTTGAAAATGGACTGGGGTCACTTCAACCCCCCAAATGACACAGGGTTAAAACAGAATTCATTATAGGCCAAATGCTGAAAAAGGGATCACAGTGGACTGCAGCCGAGGAATTGGTGTATAGAGTAGTGGTATTCAGCAGATATAAACTCCAAATAAACCACACCAGTCCCATTCCAAAGGAGAATATCTAAGCATGCGCTTGCACTGTAGTCTGTCACTAGTACTTTCAGAACCATGACCAAACTATACAACGTATCCACTGTGAATGGGAACACCATGGGAACAGCAAACATTTAAAATCAATTTCTATAAAACCATTTTAAAAAAGTATGGCAAGCATGAATTTAATACAAGGATGGTTCTTTCTTGTGTCAGTTTTGTTTCAGCATTTGAGAATAGAAGTTTGTTAAAAAGTGCTTCACACATTCTCAGGATCAAATCCTGCTCTTCAGAAACAGATGGAATGAACGTCTAAAATGCATTCATGAGTTTAAGGCTGGTGTGTATTTTAAATGTTGCCACCACCGCCCCCCCATCATCAACTGGGAAGACCAGACAGAAATTTCATATTCTTAGAAGCTATTTACAAGCTCTCTTCTGATTTAGTATTTGAATTCTTAATTATTTTATATTCCTCTTCATTACAGGAATCCCAACAGTCAGTTTCCTTATATAGATACACCCCATACATCTTTGGAGAAACCGTGATTTTAACATGCAGTAATACCATTTAGAAAGTAACACTACAAAAGCATTACTGCACTTGCTAATCATATACTTCTGCTAATGACTTTTGAATGTTGTTTGATTTTGTTTAATATTATATACACTGTCGGGAAAACTGCTTTGCACAGAAGAGACCGCCAAACAGCAGTTTGTGTAAGTGCATTTTTCAGTTATGCTTAGTGTGAGCCATCATTTAGGGGATTCAAAAAAACCAACCCCGAGCAGGACATACAAGATCCACATTCCAGGCATCACAGTTTCTAAGGTGGGAAAAGAACAGAGAACAGAGATTGGGGTAATCTTGGCTGCTTACCTTGGACCTCAGCATGTTATGAATACGATCTTGAGTTGATTGGTTAGCCTTGGGCCTAACCAGAATGTAAAGGGCATTGATATCAGGGCAGGAGCGCAGCAGCTTCTCCACCAGGACCTTTCCCATGAAACCTGTGGCCCCAGTGATAAGGATGTTCTTCCCAGCATAGAAGTCGGTGATGGAAGCCATGTTGCAGGTCTGTCTGTACTGCTCTCAAGTGCACACACCTGCAGGGGTAAGCATTTTTGACTCACCTTGTTAAAGCAAAAATACATGTAAACAAATGTTTACATATTTTCCATGGATTATTCAGCTAATAGTCCATAGAAATAAATAAAACTTGCCCATTCTATTATATATTCAGCATCTATAGCATGAAAAACTAACCACTGTGGTAAAAGGAGAGCGCTCATCTTCCCCATTTAGCATGGGCAGTACAGGCTGAAAATCATGTAAATTTGCCATCACTAGCAAATTACCATCACTGCAGGATACCTGTCTGCTGTGTGAAAGCATATAATAGGAACTCACCCTGCATTTGAACTAAGGAACAGCATTTCATACCAAAGGGGGGGGGGGAGGCACCGCCTCTCTACGACGGTGCTACCTGCCAGGTAGCAGAGCCCACGAAAGGAGGAAAGACAGGTAAAACTGGGTCACAAATGTGTCTGTGTGGGGGGGGGGAGGGCATGACAGTTGCACAACGTGCTATTCAGATGCCACATGCATGTCTTCCAAGTTTCAGGGTGGATTTTCGCAGAAGTATGTCCTGGTTCAGCTGGTTTTGGAAAACCACGCACGACAGATGGGTGCTGAACATCCGGTGAACCTAGTCATGTGTGATTACAGGGGTGCCTTCAGAGCTACGACCTGGATTGCCAGGCTAACAGAAGCAGCATTGACCACATGTTAGGGGTCATTTTAGTCATTCCCCTCAGCAACTTTACGAACAACTGGGCAGTGTAAGAGTCAATATAGAAACTAAGACCATCTTTTAAAACAAGACTTAACCATCCCAAACTGGTCTACATATAGGTATATTCCCATGCAACTTTATTGCACTACAATGGCACCAAGCCATAGGAGTTGGTAATTCAGATGCTAGTCAAGCTGGATGCTCATAGTACCATTAAATTGAGCAACATTCATGTTAGGAACTTCTGTTATTATGTAACGTGACACTGAGCAGGATTCCTATACCATTACACGAACACTCAGCCCTTAAAAATGCCTCTGAAGGTATTTAGGCTTGAACAGGGAAATGGAGATACCTGAGTATTACACCACCCAACCATAAGCAACCTTAAAATTACCTTATACAGCGTCACAACTGTAAATGTTTTTATAGATATTACTTTACCATTGCATATGCAGTCCACCTTCAGTCCAAGATAACCTAGACTTAAAGCCCCTACTTCAGGACCAAGCTAAATACATTAAAATGAATCAGATTTCCTAGATGAAAGCACTGATCATCATTGAGGTCACTAAGTTTTCATTAATTTTAGTCCACACAGCCACCTGGGCAGAAAGTTGATAGCGACGTACAGAAGCTGCTTGACCAGAACCTGAACTGGCCAAGCGACGCTTAAAAACAACACTTTCGTGATCGCCAGCATGCACACGCATACAGGTAGCTTGAAAGTAATAAAATGGTCGTTGTAGGTCTTTCCCAGACACACATCATTAATCTGCTTAAATCACAGCTTCGCAGACTTGTTCCTCGGGGCAAACAAGTTTTCCGTTGTTGCAGGTGTTTTTTTTTTTTTTTTTAAAAAAAGAGACCTTAATCCATCTAGTTCCAAGACCAAATCTAGAATTCGCAGGTTATAATTCATAGACTATGAAGACATTATCATCATTAATAATATAATACTTGTATAAAAGTAAATATTTGTCATTGAGCTTACCAAAAACGTGAATACGCGAAACATTGTTTCGTACAAAATAAACATTGATATAAAGAAGAAAAGTCACGTCGCTGTTTAAATAAAAGAAATTGCAACCAGCTGACTAACCTGCTACTATCGACACTCTCGTCAACTCATTCAAACACAATCAAATTAATTTCGTTCGGGTTTAGATTGCTACCTAAACCAAATTATGGTTTTTAATATTTGAATCGCGACCATTCCTACCCATTATAAACACAAGTTTCACCAGCCATTTAAGTTAATATAGCGCATTAGACTTTCTCTTCTTATGAGAATAACAATACGAAAAAAAAACTACCCTTACTAGCAGACGTTCTCGTAACCTATGCGCAACAACTTCCTTACCCGCAATCCCGGTTAGGTTGTGTCCCTGAGATCCTCTGAATGCAGTGCTGAGTACTGGGAAGACGAATTTTGTTGGGAGAGGGCGTGTATTCCCCCCTCCTAATTTACAGAACACACCCATTCCCCCAACACCTGCCCATACCGGAGAAGCATAGTGATCTTCGAAAGTTTTCGGACAGGAATTAAATGCTTTGCTTTCTTTAAAATGTCCTGTTTCATTGGGATATTGCGAGCCATTATTATTGAAGAAGAATTTCTATTATATCGTTTACAGAACGAGTATTGCAAGGAATTTGTAATGATTATAATTATTTCAGTGAGCAAAATGAATATTTACACTTTCCCATCAATCCTTCTTTATATGGTACAGGGTCACGGGGATTTGTATTTTTTTATTTTTGGAATTCCTCTCAATATGAACAGTATGTAGTTTATCTCTTTCCTTGGACTGAAAAATAAGGTATTCGTTGTATACCATGCTATAAGCTCTTCATTATTATGCAGAAGCTGCTCGTTTGCATAGTCAAACCTGCAATTCGGAAAGTGCACATTTGTTAGACTGAAACCTAATAGAATAGTTTCACTCTTTTCACACGTGGCGATGTGGACTTCACAACACCCACAAACAATCGTGTCCTACTTCGATGAGAATAATTTTTGTCTACTGTATAATGATACTATCTATCACGCGCAAGAAAAATGCCAAGAAAATACACAACGAACAATCTTTATCCATGACACCTTGCCTAAATTACATATTTTGTCACTTTTGCCTTGCAACAAGCCGCGGATAATGGAGGTTTCTGGTGTTTCAAGCAATGAATTCGTTGTTAAGATATGGTTTTGCAAAATTTTTTTACTTCAAATTTTAGGGTGTGGCTAAATATTTACCAAATTGTTTTTGTTGCATGATGTGGCTTTACTGCGATGGGTTGGCGCGGCATCCTGGGTTGTTCCCTGCCTTGTGCCCACAGTCTCCGGGACCCCCCCGCGAACGTTACTAGGATAAACGGCTACAGAAAATTGTTGGATGGATGGATGGATTTGGCTGTTTTTCTGATGAGTTTCATTTTAGATAATCATTAATGTTTTTTGATCTTGGATCATTATTGGAGAGCTCACTGATTACCAATGATTGTACATGTTGTTCATTGTGTTAATGATAATGTCAGTCTATGCTAGAAAGCATTTCTATTGTTTTGATAAAGTAATAAAATATGTGTGCATATTTGTATGGGGGTTCCTTGTGAGTATTCCTCCATCACATAAGATTGAGATTATGATTGACCTTATTGATACCAGGGGGAAATTCTGCACCAGGATTACTCAACGTTCAGTCCAGTTGCATACTTTATACTTCAGGTATAGAGGTATATAGGTATATAGGTTAGAGGTATCCCTCTAAATGTGAAACAAATTTAGGCCAACATTCACTTTCAATACTTTGCGATGCCTTGGGGTGACACATTGCAACTTTCTGAACAATGTTCAAATTTGTACTCAAAAAACTTTGATTGGCAGTGGGCAAATTTTGCAATCATGCAGATCCAAGTGAGTTGTCCTTTGTTTCAGCCAGCTGGCAATTGCCCAGCAACATCGGTCAAAAAGTTGCCCTGTGTAGTATCACCTTTAAGGTTTTTAAAAGCACATAAATAAGAATGTTTTGTAAGACAAAAACAGTGATCCAGCATTTAGTATCCAATATCTAGATATTCTTCACCTTTATATGGCATGAGAGAGATCCGTGGGTAACTGAAGAATAGAACTTAGATGGAGACAGTTTTTAAATTTACAGTGTAATATTTTAAAATACTGAACAAACGCATTCACTGATGACGACCTCGAACACGTGCGTGGAGATGATGACCCTGATGACAAAAAGAGCTTAATTTCATTTGTGAGGGGAGTTTTCCCTTCAGGTTGTTTATTTATATGAAATAGGGCACTTTAAGATAATGGGGGGAGGGGACCTCCCAAAGCAGGGCAAAGTCAGGTGGCCAGCAAACTCAATTCACCAAGAAATTCCCCATTTGTTATATAAATTGAGTTTCTTGTTAAAGTACCTAGACCCCAACATCCAACCTCGCAGCTGCATATAGCTTTTTTGCAACCCATTTCCCATTTCTTATGTTTCCCACCTATCACCCTTTCATCCCCTCTGTTGATTTTGTGAAGCTTGTCTCTGCTTTGATTCCCCAAATTAAGTCCTTGTGCTTTCCTCCAAATGTGATTCCTTCTCCATCTATTAAAGTCCCGCAAGCACCCTACCCATCATCTGTGATCTCAGTCCACAGATCCTGCTCTAGTTGTCTAGGAACCTTTTTCACCCTTCACTGTATTATCAAAAAGAGATTCCAGCAATATACATATGACCTTGTCCATTATCAGCTTTGAGGTCACCAAGGACCAGACCTCAGTCATTTCTTTTGGAGTTGAAAGAAATCAAAGCTAAATACAACTGGATTAAAAACATCAGAGCCTGAGAACTTCCCCTCCATGATGAGTGCATGCTTAATTCGGTTTAGACTTGTTATTTAGTGTCTGCTGTGAGTTGTGTTAGAGGACCAGCATCAAAGCAATTCAAATGGTGTAACTTATAATTAAAACACAAATAAAGTTTGTTTCTTGCAAATACCTACACCCCCCACACCGACACCTAGTCATTACCTCACCCTTCCACCCCCACTTCACTATTTTTCAAACCCTGGCTACAGTCCTGAATATGAAATCACTGAGTCATAGCTAATTAATAGATACACAGATTTTGATGCAGCCAGAAACAAAAACACACAAATTCAACCTATCCTTAGTTTGGGATTCTTGTTTTGTCACTTTTCAGATTCACTCATTTCAATACTCACATAGATCATGTGGGCAGACACACAACAAATGTCAGGTGAGGGCTTGGCATGCTATGCTTCCTGCACACACAAAACCACGGGAGTCCATGCCTGAAGCTCCACTGGCAATGCTGGACCTGTCACATGGCTTCGTCCAGGAGATGCAGAAAGTGCATATGTGCTGTCTTCAGGTCTTTGACATCTGGGAACTGCCCCGCAGAGAAGGAGCTGACATACCATAATTACCCCAGTGCTTGTAGGGCAGAGGTGGCCGGTTTTTAGCTTTAACTGTACATTTGTACAGGTGTACATTGCATACCTTTCTTTGAGAGCATCCCAGAGTTGCTGACCCTGAGTGTGTTACCTTAGTGTTTCGGACACATGCTTTATGAAATTCCTGATCAAAATGACACAGGAGGTAGGCTTACACCCGTCTGATTTCAGCCTTGGTCTCCTCCCTTTTATTTACTGCCCACTAAAAATGTATGTGCACCAGCTGGATTTTAGTCAACAAGCTTCTGAGGTGTTCTGTTGTTAGATATTCCGTTTATTGGATCATCATCCTGCATTACAACACAGAAAACAAACAAACAAGCTCGGTTTCTAATTCAATCGTAATTATCGCATATTGAGGCTCAACCGCAAATCTGAAGTGGGCAAAAACTATTTGCTCCGATGACTTGCTCCAAGGTTTACTTTCTACATCCTTTTACCCATGACTCGTCTTCCCTACAGGTATATTCTAAGGTGCAATATGCATCACTTGGTGTAGTTATGTGGATGGGTTCAGGTAACTTAACAGGTAAGTTCTATAGATAATTTGGCAGTAATATGTACAATATTATTGCAGATATTAATAGAAATCAAAAGCATTCAATAGGCTTCTAAAGTATCATCCACTGTATCATCTTATTTGAAGCATTTCGACACAATGAAGTGTTTTTACAGTAAAATCATGAATGACTAACAGCTTGCAACATTGAATAGTGATTGCATCTGGCTAGAGAAATGAATTCCTTTCTGGAAGTGTATGGGGTAGGAGGGGAACCGCGGACATGCTGAACCACGTGTATTGATGAATGTATGCAGTGCATGTGAAAACAATACTTCATATAACAACGAGACAGAGCCATTGTATTAACTAGAATATGTATCCATTCTTACAAGGCTTACAAGCTGTCCTTAGCTGAGCACATAACAGCGCTCTCTCGATCTTGTAGATTTTGCCTGTATAACATCAGGAAGATCAGCTCGGCTTGAAGTCCAGGCACGTGTTACTTTACAACTAGACTATTAGAACTGTCGACTAGCAGGTTTACTAGCTTGTGCTGTCAGACTGCTACAGATGATTCAAAATGCTATACCAGCTTGAATCAGCACGTATGACATGCGATCAGGTTGAATGCACTCATATTACACCCCTCCTTGTCTCTCTTCACTGGCTCCGAATAGGCATCAAGTCTTTGGTGCTGGCCTTCAGATCAATTAATGGACAAAAACCCATCACCATTAACAGGCTGCTTAAGACCTATATCCCATCTTGACCTTTTAGGTCAGCAAACCAATGGCACTTGGAAATTCCTCTACCAGGTGAAAGTGTCACTCCAGAGATCTCTTACGTGTGCTACTCTGATGGTGAAATAGGTGGCCAACCACATTTCGTCATCAGACTCCCTCTCCTCCTTCATGAAACACTTCATGACCCATCAGTTCCATGAATTCCTCTACTAGCCTGATGTCACTTCACATTCCCTGAATGTTCTTATGTTGCACTTCCAGTCATTGAATAGTACAGTATTAAGTTCTTGCTTTCTCACTGGGCATTTATTCTAAGCTCAGGCTACTCACAGTTACGCCTGGTTGACTCCTTGACAGCACATCTGTTTGTAATCTGCTACTTGAGTCACCTGTATGTCAATTTGGACAAAAGCATCTACTAAATAAAAACTATATGTAAATATAAATTGTTTTTTTTGTTAGTTTTTTTTCACTTTTTTCTTAGGATGACAGTTGACTTTCTGACTTTCGTTGCTAGTCTGTTGTTCTTTACCCTGCAGATGTAGGGTGGAGAATTTGTGTACACAGATTAGACATTGACTTGTCTTGTGAGGTATTCAGTTCCTCATGGATGGTCTGTGTTCTACTTATGCTCTGCTGGTCCTGATACAAATAAAATTTCCTCTTTGTCGTGGGTGCCCAGGCTGGTAGAGTTCCGTTGTTTGGTGTGCCTCTCCTGGTCTGGTGGATGTGACCTGTTATTTTCTCTCCCTAGTGCTACATTAACTGTATACACAAAGATAATCCTGATTGTACTTGTAAATCCGGAGGGATGAGGGACAAGCTGACCAAATGAGAAGGAAAGCTGTTTTGCATAAACAAGCTTATCCAAAAGGCTACTTTATCTGTTAAGCAGGTAAAAATGACATCATGCTGTAGAATATATTATTAAAATTGTCGCAGACACTCTGTAGTTGTTAATGACACTCCATATTAATTGTAAACCTTTTCATTTGTGCCTGCAGAAATCAACGTTAGAATTGTTCACAGCAGGCCAGACAAAATAATGGAAACACCACATGAAAAACTAATTTTGAAGTAATTCATAATTACAAGCTTAGCTACGAAGATGAGTCATACTAGTTTGAATGATAATTAGCAGTTAGCAGCTACAACAGAGGTCTGGGAATGAAAGCTTTTATATGTAAGTTTTCAATGCAACAAGAGACTATTAAAGGACTTACTAACAAAGGTCCAAAGAGACCAAATTGTCAGTACCAGAACTACAGGTGCATTAGTTAAAAATATGCAAAATGATTTAATGTGTCAAGAGGAACAGTCTCCAAAATATGACAGCATTTGCGAAACAAGGAGAAACTGCTTCAGCAAAGATGTTGCAGCTCACAGGCAGGGATGGAACACTATAGTGTGGCCTCAGATTTACCGCAGAACTAAATCAGCACCCCAGTGACATCATGTGACTTTTGAAATGGCAGAATTTGTTGCAGTGCTGTTGCTTGGACACTGCTGGTCTCCAAGGCCAATGCACAAAGATGCATAACCATAAAGATTTCATGCTTGCAGAAAACCAAAGAATGATGTCAACTCATAATGTCTGTTGCTAGCTGTTAATGACAGTGGGGGATCTGTAATGGGTTGGGTGACTATCTTCAGCTAGTTATTATATATGACGATTGCTCTGCTTGGTCATATAATGGCTAAGAAATATTAGGCCATTTTACAAGACCAGGTGCAGGTTTCCTCATGATGTTCCCATATTCCAGAATGAGAATACTTCCGGACACACAAGTAGATTAGATTCAAGTGGGGTTTCATCAACACCAGGATGAAATCAAACACCTTCCCTGGCCTGACAAATTACCAGATTTAAACGTTATCAAAACTTTATGGAAAGTTCTAGAGCACAGAGGGCAAAGTGCATTTTCACCTCCTTCCTCCCTTGAAGAAGGAGGCTTTTCTTCCTGAATATCGCCCCGATTTCAAACAGCACACAGTTTAAGACTTGAATGGCAGCATTCCATAAAGGACTCGAGTTGTTCTGAAAGCAGAGGGGGGGGCCCTGCTCCTTATTAGATCCTTGATATTAATATAGGAGGTGTTTCCATTATTTGGTCCACTCCATATGTTAACATAGCACCTACCTATTATTTTTGAAGCTGTTCTGATTTTTAAATCAATGTAAATAGAGTTATGCAATTTATAAAATCATGTCTTCACTGATTATGACAGCAAGTCCCAAATATGTAAAAATATATGGCAAGTGTAGAAAGAAATATGGGCAGGACAAATTTTCTATCTCAGATAAACTATACAGTTTTGGCCATCCTTTAAGTAAGGGTTTATGTGCTTGATTATTCTTTTTTATTATTTCCTCAGGGGGTGGCATGGTGGTGCAGTGGTTAGCACTGTTGCCTCACACCTCTGGGATCAGGGTTCACGTCTGCGCCTGGGTTCCATGTGTGTGGAGTTTGCATGTTCTCCCTGTGTTGTCGTGGGGTTTCCTCCGGGTACTCCGGCTTCCCCCCACAGTCCAAAAACATGCTGAGGTTAATTGGAGTTACCGAATTGCCCATAGGTGTGACTGTGTGCGTGAATGGTGTGTGAGTATGCCTGGCGATGGGTTGGCGCCCCATCCTGGGTTGTTCCCTGCCTTGCGCCCGCAGCCTCCAGGATGGGCTCCGGACCCCCGCGACCCGAAATGGACTAAGCAGTTCTGGAAAATGGATGGATTATTTCCTCATTACAGCACCACTTGACTTTCAACATTGTTCCCATGGTGCCTGATTTGAACGTGTCATCAGTCAATAAAGGTATTTTATGCCAAAGTGGAACTGTGTGTGTCAATCCACCATGACTACACAATGCATAGCATATAGTAGTTTTGTGGGGAAAAAGTCAGAACATTTTTTCAAGAAAAAGATAAACAATGAATGATGTTTCTGAAATACTCCACACTGTGTTGAGGATTTATTTCACAGTATTTTAGAATAGCATACAGTAAACAAGATTTCTGCAAAAGTTAACATATTTTGAAGGGTTGCATTTCATAAAAATAGTTGCGACTTCCAGGTTTTTGTTTTGTTTTTTTTAAAAAAACACAGAATCTCATTCATAGAGATACGGCTTTACCGGGTGAACACACAGGGACCACAGCACAGTAACACTGATATGCATGATGTCCATGTACATGCCGCCACTGTCCACTGTTTGCTTGCTAGCGTCTAGAAAATGATGGCTGGCGGAAATCTGCACGCGGTCATCTCCGCCTCATGTGAACGCACATATCACGAGTGTCACGAGTAGTTGGGAACACGCATTAGGAGTATGACACGGTGCTCATGAGTACATCAGGGAGCGCTTGCGACCCAGTTTGCGGCTGCTGTCTTCTGCTGCTGTAAAGATCAGTGGCCACTTCAGCCCTCTTTGCTGGTGCTCATGCTCCTGGAGGCTCTGGGACAATATGCCTGGATGGACTTCCATGTGGAACCAGTCTCACATTCGCACGTAAAGCAAGTTTTGTGTTTTTCACGAGAAAGCTTTTCCGTGACGGCCAAAACCTGTATTGTACAGTTTGAGGAAAAAGACCTGCCTCTCAGAGCCAACTAACACCCACACTGAAGCTGGACTGTGGCTAAACCCACTGCCTGGGTCACAGATCACAGAAATAATCACCAGCTATTTGGCACATAATGTAACAGAGTATGCAAAGTCCATTTCCACTCTTCTGGTGTGTTGTAAGCACATGTTGAGGATGTCGGTGTGAGAGAAGCAGCCGGTGCCTTTGGAATATGTGGACCTGTTACCGGGCTCAGATTCTGCTCCGAAGCCAGAGCAATCACACTAAAGAAAGCTGGACTCCAACCTCCTGAAAACCTTGGTGAAGGTCACACATTTATCTCAAGTCTACACTGGAAAAATACTCCTTGTAAATGTATGCATACAGTTGCAATGTAATGGTCATATTATAACACACAAATTTATATCAGAATGTTTGGGCTTTGAATTCTATAATTAAATTCACATTTTAATTGGTCCACCTGCCCTTTCATAGTTTGTTATTCAGCACTTCAGGTCATAACACAATCTACATACGTCAGCATAAATAGTTCTTTGTTCCTGACCAGAAAACCATGAATGTTTTTAAACAAGCCTCAGTCCGGTATGAAGGAGCTGTCAGCCACACAGTCCAAAGGCACCAGAACCAAGCCAGCTAACTCACAGCACACACTGCTCTGTAACTGCAATATAAGAACAGTATTTCTACAACGTCATGAATAAATAAATAAACTACAACAATCTCATGGCAACAGTCTTATTTTAACTTGAATTTGGTAACATACAGGATAACTTTTCTGCTACAAACCTGTCCATTAGCGCACATATATATATATATATATATATATATATATATATATATATATAATTCTTTTTTAAATGCAAAGTGAACAGGCAAACATCAATATCAGAGCTTTTTGCTAAACCAGTCTTGACCAGGAGAGGGAACTAGAGAGTTCCCAGCATACTGCACATTCTCCATCTATAATCTTAAGAACTCCCAGCACAGGACTCATACTTGCACCTCTGTACTGTAACTCCACGCAGCTGAGGAACTACTGACATCTACGCTGAGGCGTGATTGTATAAATCAGCAGCATTCATGCTAGACACACTGCTAGTGGCATCAAAGACAGGAAGGTAAACCCTGGATTAAACAAACCATCTGGTGGAACAAAGACATTCAGTTAACAGTTAATGCATTTGAGGAACCAGTAACAAACAAACATAAAATTCCAACATCCAAATCTGAGTGCCCCGAGTGGCCCGTGCAAGTTCACTCGAGTGTTTTCCATGTCAGAACTCTGACATGCCCACCCCTGAAGCAGGACATAGCCCCTCCCTCTGTAACCATAAGCCCCTCCCACTGCAACCCTAAGTCCCTCCCACATGCCATCACCGCCTAGCTTCACAAATCCACAGATTCATGCCTATACTACAGTGTCCGACTCCTGACCAGTCCCTCGGTTTAAGGCACTCAGCCCCACCTTCCATGCAATGACGCACCTCTTTCTAAAGCCCTAAGGGCACCCCACCATATTCTGGTCTGGGCTCTTTGGGACCACAAAGGAGACACTCGTTTATTTGTTTAATTGAACACATTAAAGAGTGGGCTGAAGCAAAAGTCTACTGTGAGCCCTGCAATTCTCTAAAATATCTCAACAGAGTTTCAGTCGGCCAAGGATGAAACAGACAGATGGGTCCTCAGCACTGTGCCTTTAGCTTATTGGTTCAAAACTATCATTAGCACAGCCAGGAATATTAAAATGACTTTATGTACATGTATGTATATTAATAGAATATATCTATACAGCTATATAATCCTTTAAATCTGTTAGCACTGACATGGTAGATCTCTATCTTTGTACAGTTTTATTTAAGGCAGAGTTCCAATAATAATCATTGATAACTGCTGTCCATTATTACAGCTATCATTCCACACAGATGCTGATAAAAAAGCATCTCTTTTCAATGTTTTTCCTCTTCATTAAGCAGACTCCTTAGCAGTTAACACAACGGCTGACGTGAGTTTTAAGTCTGTGGTGAGTTTCATCAGTGGTGTACGTGGCTCCTAACTGGTTGCTGAAGCAGCTGGTGGTACAGGTTGGGGCCACTCGCCAAACAGCTCCTGATTAGCTGTTGCACATTGGAGATTCAACATTGGCATGTTGGCATTTTTTTTATAGGACTGGATGCTTCCAGTTTTTAAGGTGATTGGTGTAATATCTTAATTCAAAATACAATATAAATAAAAATGACATTTAAAAACAAATGGGTTAATACTTTTTTGCATCTGATGGTGGTCAATGGTAAAACGGAAAAGCACTTTGTCAGGATTGGCCTGGCTGGGCTTGGCCTGGCCCAGTGACAGTTGGCAGCATTTTTTCCAGTATCACACACTTGGAGCAGAAGTCCCAGACCGCTGTGTTACTGGGCACTCCACACCTCTCTTCTCCCTGTCCGAGTTCGGCTGCTGGAGCTCCTTGTGCTGCCACAGGTGAGAGGGATGAGAGATAGGTGGAAGCAGGAGTTCTCTGAGACAGTCTGCCCTGATTGGAACAGTGCTGCCTGGACAATTGCTCTGTGCACCTCCCCTCACAACCAAATTTGTGTTCAAGAACTTGGTGCCATTGCTAGGCTATGCTCAATTACCATTCACCCAGTGGGTAGCGCTGTTTCTTCTCCCATGGCCTTCCTAAACATTTCTCACGCTCTCTTATGTAGCTGGGACTCCAGGATCATTGTGTTTTTCCATTCACATTGCTGGGTGTTCCTCTGACATCTCGCACCAATGCCATTGGAGAGTGGTCCTGCCACTCATGGCCTTTCATCCCCTCCCATTCACACAGCCACTCCCACTGGGCTCAGCCGATCTGCCCCCCAACCCAGGCCGACCGTGTCGGAATAAGCCTGCTTTTCCGGGGCTGTGGGGGTACCCTGGCCTGTTCATGTACATTGCCTCCCGTGTCACCTCCAGGGGGAGCAGCTGGTGGGAAATGGGGGGCGGAGCTAGATAAGATGAAGGCAATGGTATGGTCACAGTTTCAAGGAGAGGAGCTACTTCCGGCAGGCTTGGGGAGGCTGTAGGCTGAGCATCCCCGGGGGTGGGGCTATCTATTGAGAGACAAGGCAAACTGTTAGTGACACCCTCACACAGGCACTGCTGGCCCAATCATATACAGCTATGGTTTGTAGGACAGTTCTAGAAGGGATGCGCTTCAGAGATCTGCTAAAGCAGGTCAGCACAGATATTCACTGATAGCCACCACTGGCAAAACCCACATTTTTTAGTCCAGAATTACTCACCACAAACAGACCCCTGGAAAAAGCCATCCACAGCTGAGAGCTACTCTCTCCCACATTTACCAATGGTGGATACAATTCAGGTATAAATAAGGCAAAAATAACAGGAAGGTATGTGATGAACTGACTCAAATATTGACTAATACTTCTATAATTATGAACATCTGATGCCCATTTACAGATCTGCTATAGTAATATCCAGTTTGACTTTCAGTATTTGCACCTTAAGATGAGCTGAATGGCAGGTGCAGGACTCCTTAGCTATTAGCTAAACGTATTACTTCATACAGTGTTGCTCTTCCCATTGCTACACACATTTTACATGTTCAGTTTCCATGGATATCGAACTTCATTATTATATCCTTAAAAATCACATGACCATGGATCGCGGAGTGCATCTGAATGGGGAGGGGGTACATGGAGGGGAGGCATAAAGTCATTTAGTTCACTTCTCTGTTTACTTTTCACAAACTCAGATATAACCACCTGCCTCTTCATTTTTTTTCTAAATTGTCAAGGCCTGCTCAGATACACTCTTTTGTGAAGATTTATCGGTCTGCATTCAATTATTTGTTGTTAATTTTTTCCATAAGTGGTCCCCTGGTTCCACGGTCCATGCATATAACCTATGGAAATCCAAAACATTAACCCAAAACAATTATACAATTATTAAAAGGAAAACAAAATTCCCAGACTGCCACAGTCTATATGCAGGTACATGAGATCAGACAAAATGAGAACAAATGCCCTGAAAAGAGAGAGACAAAGAAACAGAAAAATGAGGAGAGCGAAGGATTAGAGGGATGGCCCAGCAGATCAAAGGTCAGAATTGCATTGTGGTCAACCTCCACAGTATCCTATTTATTCACATGGACCGAGGACGTAGCAGGACCACCCCCCATACCCCGATAACTTACAGACATCACCTACCCCCACAAGTACTCGGTAGACAGAGATGTCAGTACATTGAGACAAATTAGAACAGAGAGGTAAGAACACATGCAGAAGTTTACAAACCGTGTCTTTAGAGTGGCCCATTAAGAAGAAATAGGGGGAGCCATGCTTGTCACCTTTCATGCAGATGGAGTGGTTGGAAGGTACCATTCCTAAAGGGAGGGGAGGAACAGCCTACACCAATCATTGCAGCTAGGCCATAGAGACTAAGACAGACAGTTACACCATTGTTAGTCCGGTAAAGGAAAGTTAATGTTAACAACGTAGCTTGCTGACAGGAAGAAACACTAAGTTTAAGGTTAATTAAACGGACATGCTAGATAAAAGATCATATTAGCTTAGCGTTATTAAACGTTTTTAAAGCCACTAGACCAGTGCTCCAACTTCAGTATGTGTGGGTTACCACAGAAAAGGACCTGATCCCATCCTGTTTTGTATCAGTCATGTACCCCTGTGGGGCACCCACCATGATCAGGGACCTGCCCCGTGCCCCTCTTCAACAGAAGTCGCACCCTGCGACCCCCGGCCCGAATCAACTCGATGGCTCGGGCGTGGGTCATGTCACGTGTGCTCTCCCCGTTAATCTCGATGATCTGGTCCCCGACCTGCGTAGGGTACAGCAGCCATGTCAGCCGAGTGCTGAGACAGCACCCAGCCGAGATTGTTAACCTGTGCATTGCTAATGCCAGCAAGGAGTACAGCCAACCATTACACAAAACTGCTGGTGCTGGAAGCCTGTCAGTCTTTTCTACTGAAAACAGTCTTAACAAGATTTGTGTTTACTCAAGAGACTGAGAAGTACTAAAAAGATAGCAGAAATAATGGTGCAAAACCTGTAGCAACAAAAATTACTAATTAATTTTTTATAGCCTGGCCAGACAGGTACAGTGTTACATAAAAATTAATATTGAGATTTCAAATCAAAACAGTCATATAATAATCAAAATGGACAGTTCAAAGAGCTACAAAGATGAATAAAAGTACAAAGAAAAATATGCCAGTGAGTCCTTTACCAAAAAGACACCATCTTTACTGACAGGAAGTTGAAACAAACCTATGAACTCCAGCAATCCAGGGCAATTATACTGTATTAACAGCTGGATAAGTACCTGAGCAAGCTACGTTAATGGCAATCAGCGAAATTCGGTGCGGAAGTCTGGGGTCCTGCCCTCAGCACAGGTAGCCAAGCCAGCTCACCCTCATTCTCCCGTTCCGAGTTGCAGCACCATCCTCTGCTAGCCGCAGGACGAACAGGTCCATCTGGTACTCCCTCCCCCCGCGAATACTGAACCCGAAGCCCTTGGCACTCTTCTCCAGCTCCACTGTGAAGTAATCAAAGGCCTGGCGAGACAGACACGCGGCAAACACGCGGGGCATCAGACGGACGCCAGCGCCAACTTAAACGTGACAAACCGCCATGTGATGCTTCATCCTTACAACTCATTCAGGGACGACACTCACAGTGTGGACTATAAATGAGAGAAACGGCAGCATTGAGCAGCATAGGTGCCTCCTGTGATAACAAAGCCAGTAACTGCAGGGAACATACGCAAGCAATGGAAAGCATATCTGAATTAAAAGATTGCTCAGAATGACAGGAACAAGATATGAGCTTCTGAAACTCATTTTCTTTTTAAATTCACGGGAGGGTTACCCCAATTAAGATGAACTGCTTCTTCGTAAGTCAGAGATTAGAGACGTTGTTTGTGTACAGTTTGTGAATAACAATGCGCTAACCTGTAGCTATCTGTAGCTTGAATATGTATGATTACCTGTGGCTGTCTGTAGTCCGGAATAGGGAATTCCCGGGAATCTGGGGAGAGCTGTCTGTAATCTATTAGTGGTGGCTGACGGTAATCTACTACAGGAGGGTGTCTGTAGTCCACAGGAGGCTGTCGGTAGTCCGTGAACAGGGGCTGCTGAATGTCAGGCTTGACATCTTGCCTTGCCTTCACCTCAGATCTGTAGCTAACAGAAAGTCAAATTAAAGAAGACCTTGACGAGGTACATGTGTACAAAATAAATATATATATGTACACATATTACCCTAGTGAATTCTCCAAGTCATTTCTGTAAATTAATTTATCCCAATAGCTTCCTCATCACCATGAGATCACACATCCTGTGATCCTATTTATATGTTATTACAGTGGCACTGTGGCTTCCTGTACTTTGTGAGCACCTGCTATGGTACAATTACCCCAGTGCCGTTTGATTATCACAGAGCTGTGTGATATATCACGCTACCCTTTGCTAGCTTTGCCGGCTCTACCATCGCCATACCTGCTATCATGGCCGTACATCTGGGACACGGGAGACACTGGCTGATTGGCTATCTGGCTGATGGGCTGGTTGACTATCTGGTTGATCGGCTGGGTGGGTAGCTGGCTGACAGGTTGGACAACCAGTTGGCTGACGGGTTGGACCACCGACTGGGTGACGGGTTGGACCATTGGCTGGCTGACAGGCTGGACTCCAATCTGGCTGACGGGGCTCTGCTGGAGAGCTGGGCTGGGCTGGGAGGCCATGGGACTCTGCTTCTCAGAGCCCGGCGCAGAGGGAGGGCTGCTTAGTTCTGTGAGAGACACAGCGACATCCAGCCATCGGAGACACATGCTAAGTGGCGGATCTCAGGTGCAGCAGGCGTGTCAGAGGCCACTTACCTTCCTGAGGGACCAAGCGCAGTGTAACGCTCAGGCCTGCGTCCTTGATGAGCTTCACAATGTCGGCATGTGGCATGTCGATGATCGACTGCCCGTTCACAGCCAGGATTCGGTCTCCCACCTTCAGTTTCCCACAGCGGTCAGCCGGGCTGCCCTCAATGATGCGACCGATCTTATGGGGCACGGCTGAGGGAGTCACATACCCATCTCAAGTTCAGAGATGTTCCTTAAGCACTGAGTTATAATTAGGGGTCCAAGCAGCGTTAGCCCCCGGATCCCTATTGTTTTCAATATTGTTTTAGGTGGACAGCAAATTTATATACATTACAAGAAGAAGTCTTGGAAGCCAAAGAAAATGTTTAAAACTGATTATCTGGACAATAAGTATATATTTTCTCTTAAAAACACAATTTAACATTAGAATATATGCAAATGAATACTAACTCCAAAAAATTACAAGAACTTCTTCTGCTCTCCAAAACACTTTTGGTGGACAAAATTAAGCACCCAGATACCTCGCCCAGAACAGGGATACTGGGTCTGGGGGGCAGGGGGGCTCATTGACAAGTGTCTGGTGGCTGGGCCATCATCCATGGGACCCAGCTGGGCACAGCCTAAATGAGCTATATAGGACTGTTCTCCTGTGGGCCCATCACCAGCAGAAGGAGCTATAAGAGTCTGGTGCAATGTGGCGGCAGTCAAAAGAAGGGGCCTTTCCCCAGTTTCCAAAATAGTCTTGAGGGACATAGAACATAACCTCTCAAATGGGTGCCTGAGGTAATGCAGGAGGTAAAGTGACCATCTAGATATAGTTAGGCTGCTCCCAACACACAGCATAGACTCTGAAACTAAGCTTCTGGAGGGGAGATCGAGTCTATTCTACCCTGGGTATTGCTCTGGGTGTGAGGTGTCAGGCAGATGTGAGTTTACTCAGTTTGGTGCTTGTAGGTTGGAGTTCACCCCAGTGAACAAGAGGATCACCTCCCATTGATTTTGATTGATTGATTAGCTAAACATGGTATGCTAGTGGTCGAGTTAACAAATACATGGGGGGCCCTGTATGTTGCGAGGTGCGATCTCCATGGATTAGATTTGTTTGTCAAGCACATGCCACAGATGCTTGATTGGATTGAGAGCTGGGGAATTTGGAGGGCAAGTCAACACCCTGAATTTTTATTCATGTTCCTCAAATCATTCCTGAACAATTTTTGCAGTGTGACAGGGTACATTATCCTGCTGAAAGAGGCCATTGGCATCGGGGAATGCCGTTGCCATGAAGGGCTGTACTTGGTCTGCAACAATGTTTAAGTAGGTTGTACGTGTCAAAGTAACATCCACATCAATTCCAGCACCCAAGGTTTCCCAGCAGAACATTGCCCAGAGCATCACACTGCCTCCGACGGCTTGCTTTCTTCCCATTGTGCATCCTGGTGCCATCTCTTCCCCAGGTAAATGACACACACACTCACATACCCATTATAGGTGCTTTCAACAGTGGACAGCAGTCAGCATGGGCTCTCAGACCAGTCTGCGGCTACGCAGTCTCATAAGCAGCAAACTGCAATGTACTGTGTTTTTTGACACCTTTCTGTCATAGCCAGCATTAAATTTTACAGCAATTTGAGGTAGCTCTCCTGTAGGACTGGACCATATGGGCTAGCCTTCTCTCCCCAAACGCATCAATGCGCTTTGGGTGCCTGTCACCAGTTCACCAGTTAGCCTTCCTTGGACCACTTTTGGTAGGTACTGACCACTGCATACCAGGAACACCCTACAACCCTAGCAAAGCCTTATTTCTCAGAGAGGCTCCGACCCAGTCGTCATCACACTTTGGACCTTGTCAAAGTCGCTCAGATCCATACACTTGTCCATTTTTCCTGCTTCCAACACATCAACTTCAAGAACTGACTGTTCACTTGCCAAATATATAATGGCCCTCTTAACAGGTGCCATTGTAACACAATAATCAATGTTATTCACTTCACCTGATAGTGGTTTTAATGTTATGGCTTTTGTACTATTATGATTACTGCAAATACTGGGGTGACCTTAAGAGAGATTTAGCAATGGCTAAGCTTGACAGACACAGTATCATACTTTGACACCAACATAAAGATCATGTAAATATTAGTTTCCCAGTTTCTGGGACTGCCATTTGCACAGTACTATACAATAAATAATGTCCATAATGTATATAATATATACACATATAATGTATATAAAAACAAAGAGATTGACACAGTTTAGACAGGAAACACATAGGTGCAGATAGGTGCTACATTACCACTGATGTGCTTCTGCGGCTTGACATTTTAGCTGTAAATGTTTTTTTTCCCAGTCCAGTTGCTGCTGCTGAAAATACGGCTTAACATGGAGCACAAGCACTTACTGATGGTGGTGCTAGACTCTGGTCGGGTCAGCGAGCTGATGATGACGAAGCCAAAGCCTTCATTTTCCTTGCGCTGGATGATGACCTCGCTGCTCTGCGGGCTGTGGGGTATCGATCCCTCGGGTGGGGAAGAGCCATGTCCAGGGGCTGGGGCATTGCTGCGGTTGCCTGGCAACGCGCCTGAGTCACTTTTGGGTGAGCTGTGGTGCGTGGACATGGCCCTGGGACTCCCGCCATTCTCTGGACAACGTTCACCTGAAGTCAACGGAGTGACAGAACATTAAATGGAGGTTTAAACTCGGTATTTAACAAACCATCCAGCCATTCTCCATTATCCAATGTTGTGTGCCTAGAGTCAATGCAGTGGGCAGGGGACATCCTGGATGGAATTGTAGTCCATCACAAGACACAGTGACACTAAAAAGTCATACAAACATACAGACACTATGGGAATTTTAAGGTGTCCGATTCACCATAACCACAAGGATTGTGGATTAGTTTACTGTAATTGTAATTGCTATACGCTATTTATTTTATTTATTATTTTTTTTCCGTTAATATTCTTTAGTTTGTACAGTTTTTATTGAGGCTTCTACAGGATGATCCAAATGTCATCTCATTGTACTCGTACAGTGACAATTAAAGATATCTTGTATCTTGTATCTCGTGGAAGTAAAATAGAATACCCAGACAGAACCCATGTGAAAATTTGGAGAACATAAAAATTCAACAATCAGAATCGGAGAAAGGAATAAAACCCACTCCCCTGGAGGTACGTGGCCACAATGCTCTCCAATGAGCCACTGTGCACCCCTTAACTAATCAATTATATCAATTTAATTAATTAATTAATACAATTGAATATTAAATTCAATTGTTTATTATGCATTTTTTTTTACTTGTATTACAACCTGATATCCAAGTCTTATTTATGAGTCTTAAAGTTTACTTGAAATTTTAAAATATTTGAATTATCCCTAAATTAAATGTTTTGGTAACACATTACTTTATGGGGCACAAATACTTAGTAATAACTCAGTTACTACTGAAGTACAAATTATGAACAAATCATGAACAAATATAATAGCCACTTGAGATAAAAGATGCATCACGATTGATTAATGAATAAACATGAGATCAGCATTTCACTTTTGTTATTCATTAATTGTCCCTTTAGTAGTACCTTAGTAGTTCATTCAGAATTTCACAAAGGTTTACAGAATTTACAGATATAGTAAGAAATATAGTAACTCCTTGAGATAAAACATGCTTCACAATTCATTAATGATGGATTATTCAATTCAATTCAATTCAATACATTTTTATACAGCGCCTTTCACAATGGATTTGCCTCAAAGCGCTTTACATGGTACTACATGATGGCTTTACATAATATTGAGAGAGTAATACAAAATAGGGAAAGGAAAGGCAAAGAAATTATCTAAAGAAAGAAAGCTAGATGACAACGGAGGCGAGGAACCAAAAACTCACAAGTAAGGATTAAAAAAAAAAAACCTCTGGGGGTCCAAGGTGAACTGGCTGCCTAGCCCCCCTGGGCATGCTAACATGCTAATTAACAGAAGATCAGTATGTAACACAATTCAAATAAATACAAATACTGGCTAAAACAATTTTTAAAAATTCTATTCTGGCAAAAACTCCACAGAACATACTAGAAATACTCAATACAGACTGCATTTATTATTTTCCATTTCATGATTTGGTCTCTATGACCATTAGTATGGTCAGTTAGTCGGTCAGTTAAATTCACATCCCAATTAATTTTTTCAGCTGCTGGTACACATCCTGACTTCCTCCCCATAACAGAATGAGATTTGTACCAGAAAAGTACTGGAAATTCAGCAAAAATACACACAGGAACGTTTTGTATTGGACTACCTGCTGGGTACCAACTGAAATCGGTGGCACCTCGGATCCAGACACTTCTGGGACAAATGAAAACTTGACAATAAATGGCATAGGGCAACCCTGGGACATCTCTGAGTCAGAAAAAACAGGGGGTATATAGTTTAATGGGGTGGATGATATTGGAAGAGGATGGAATTCAATAGATTTATTTAGGATTAGACTTCAAACAAAAGGACAAAAAAGGCCAATAAACAGAGGAATGATGACAGGTATGTGTAAAAGAGTCACAAAAGGGAGGGGTTTCCATCGGCTTGGGGTGTGTGCAGGTCAAAGATGAATGAAGCGCAGGACATATGGTCAGTGTGCAGCTCAGTGGGATAGAGATCAGTACTACAGAGAATATCATGGGCTCAAAACTTATGTCAGGCTGAATAACATTATATGCAGCCTAATTGCTCCAGGGACACTGACTGACCCTGTTCTTCGTTCCTAAGTTGCACATCACTTTGGACAAGTGTTTGCTAAATAAACTAGATGCTGTCGGAATGACAACATTGTACTCCCCTCCCCATCTAATCCCTACTCCTCCGACACCCCCAACCTTTACAGTCTCCACATACTCTCTCCACCTCTCCAAAAAAATCTTTATTAAATGCCCAGCTTTGTTTGACTTATCTGAATGTGATCAGCTTCACCAAGTTCACCCTTAAGTGACGCTACTGTGGAGGCATCAGTGGCAGATCACAATGGATCTTGGGATAGGTTGGGCTGTGAAGGATCTATTGGGTGAATCCTTCTTGGCCCAGGAAAAGAAGGGTGCATTTCTAGGCAACATTTGAAGGAGCATTCAAAATAGAATTCTTGCACCACTGTGATGCATTCGGTCTTTGAATGCAGCCTTGGAAGGATGCAGCCCTTTGAATTGGGACGTCTGCAAAGTTCTGTTAAATATTTTTTGAGTTAACACGCTAACAAGGAAATGTCTATAGTGGCAGACTGGTCCTAGGGCCATCCAGGGAATATAAATAAATGCATAAGACTGCCCAGAGCAAGCAGTACTAAGCTAAAGCCAGCAAAGGCTTCCTCACATGGTAGTACCACCTCACCCACCTGTGCCCGGCACTCTCCTCCTCACAGTGAGACGGACTTCCCCATTGCGTGCAGCTGCATGCATCAGGTCGATGACATGTCTGTGTGCTCTACCAGCCACCGTCACGCCATCCACAGCCACCAACTCGTCCCCTGGCCGTAACCGCCCATCCCGCTCTGCTGGGCTCTGCTCAATGACGGCTCCTATCAGAATCTGGGGGTGCAAAGGTTTAGGGTCAAGATATAAGTGCCTTATGCATGATAAATGTGATATGGGGCATATGAGGTAGAGTGTGCAACTAGTATGTAGTTTATACAGTCTGTTATTAAAAACCTAAAATCTATGCTTTAAAATTTAAGAGAATAAGAATTCAGTTTCTATGACTACATTGTTTCTATGACTACGATGTCTCCTGTATCTGTATACATTGTGTATAATGTGACCAGTGTGTGACTGTGAATGGCATCTTTTTCGGTCACAGCAAGTGACTGAATGGTGAGTCTTTCACCGGCTTCAGTTCTCAGTATGTCGAATTAATGAGTGTTCTCTGTCACACCCAGGAGCCGTATCAGACTCACAGGCTGCACCGCCTCGTCTCCTCCCAGGATCCGAAACCCAAAGCCGTTCGCCTCTCTGTGCAGGTGAATTTCCAGCTCTTGGTAATCAGGCCCTAAGGTGAATTGAGACCGTGAGAGCAGAAAGCATGAGTCCATCTGATGATGAGATACTGTTCAGCACTGTATGAGACCGTCTGGGAAGATAAAATGAGCTACTGTGCTCCTAAAGGGAAGGGAGTATCTCAGAAGAGGTGGTGGGAATCCTCAGACAGGTGGAAGTGTGAATCTGACCGCAAGCGACATAGGAGTTACCAGGAGTCCAGTAACTATGGAGCTGACTATGGAGATGACCAGGCAATAGAAAGCTTGATACTTAAAGGTAACTCAATGACCTAGGGAATCTAGAGATTTGGAGGATTCACAAACATGAAGCAGTACAGGAAATGTTCTTTCATATCGCTCTTCTTCTGGACCCCTAAAGATAGACCTGCTGAAAATACTTTTCATCTTCTACTCTGAGGAAGCTGACTGTTCACTCTTCACTTATATCAAAGTGCAAACTTGTTTCAAATGTACGTGTTTATTTCACAATATTGTTAACATTACCCTTCCTTTAACAAATGCTTGTGATCAAAATAGAATGTTAGTCTGAAGAGGCATATTTAATTGACAAGAATATATACACAGCAATTTAGTTCACTAATGCTGATCAAAGCTAAGCCACACAATAGAGATCACCCACACCAACGCTCATAGGTAGATTGATGGTCTTCAGTCTTACAAACCCCTCTATCAATGTTGCATTATGGCTGCTAATTACACCCACGTGCAAGCATAATGGATATCATATACATCTACTCTCACAGAGCGTGTGATGGATGTAACTTGTTAGTTTAACAGAAAGCATTATTGATAATAGGCTCACACTCATATTATGATATGATATTCACATCTAGTGCCTCTAGTTAATAGAGTGATTAATAGCAGATAGACGTTTATGAATAGTATGATGTATATTTGATGAAGTAATATTCGTAGCCACCATACTATGCAATGATTTGGTGCTGTCAGAAAAGACAGTGTTGAATTCCCTGGACAGCCCTGTCATTTGGTCTAGCCATATAAGCCACACTTGTCTCACACTTACCAACTTCTATAATTTCTAGAATGACTGGATGAATGACCTGGACATGTACAAGTCAATTAATGTGTTTTTACCTGAATGCCGTGAGTCCTTGTTGTGATATATAGGTCTGGGAATTCATTTACTGCACGTGCCACTTATATGTCAATTTGTAGAATTTTTCCCCACCAGTTAGTTGATTACTTGTATTCTTTTGTATACGTGTTAAATTCCTTGTCTGAAAATGCCATTTGTATTATTTCTATGTTTAAATATTTATATTTCTCTTTTCAATATAATCAAAATTGTCTGCGACATACGGATGAATGCAAAAAAACAGCAAAAAAATGAACAATCTTATTTTCTGTATGTACAAGGGATTAGCTACAATTAACAACAGGTTTTACTCATCAAAGTACTTTTATCTCTTGGCTCTTTCATGTACAGTATACCAATTCCCTGCCCACAAAACAAAGAATGAAAATTGTCAACAAATGACTTCATCTTGCCTCATGGCTGAACTCATGTTTTGAAATTGCAGACACAAAGTGTGGGTGAAAAACTGGAAGTGACCAAACTGTACCAAAATGTGGTTTAACATGGTTAATTGGCTCTCTCTCTCTCTCTCTCTCTGTCTCTCTCTCTCTCACACACACACACACACACACACACACACACACACACACACACACACACACACACAGTGCAGAGCAAAGCTTGCGGTCCGAGTGCATGGTATTGCCATTTGTACTCTAATGGTAAAGCACTTCATATGACAAATTTCGCCAAATGAAAACACTGCTTGGAAATGATCGGCCAAATAATTTTTGAGGTATCATGCTGACAAGATCAAATGACTGAGATGGCATTTTCTTTGATTTCACTATGTGGCTCTACTTCAAATTGGTGATTTGTCTGAAAATTTGATCAGGTCCAGATCTTCAACCTTACGACATGTCTGCAAATATTGAAAAAAGATCTGTCAAATACTTTTTTAGTTATCCTGCTAACGGGATCAAAAATGTCTAAAACTACTCTTTTTGACTATCACTATGTGGTTCTGCTTCAATTTTGGAGCGATCTGTCTCAAAATGTAATAATTTCTCTTCCTGCTCCCCTACAGTGCCTCTGCAAAATTTGAAAAAGATCCACCAAAAAGATTTTGTGGTATTGGCCTATATACTAAAGTGTCTGCGGCAGCGGCAGACCAGTGCTAAAACCATGTAATCCACCAAAGGCCGGGAAATACAGTAATATAATATAACATAACAGTACGGTGAACTCATACTAAGAACTGATGGAAAATGAACAGCCCTGCTCTTGTGGATAGCTCGAGGAGCCTTGCTTACGTCCACTCTCGTAGATAGCCCGCGATTTCTCATACAGGTCATAGGGGTCAGGCATGCCCAAATCCATACTGTCAGCCGAGTCTGGTACAGACCCCCCCTGGGGGTGGGGTGCAGGGCGGCCGGTGCTGTGCAGGAGGCCCGGAGCTGATATACTGGTCTGGGGGCTCCCCTGGAGCTCCCACTGCGACATTACCTGCAAATACAAGAATGGCTCATCTGCTTATTCTACTGGTATTGTGCTGATTTTACATACAACCTTTATCCGGCTCAAATCACAGTTGTCTTACTTTCCACTAGTTGCATGTGTACAGTACATATGCCTACACACATATGCAAGTGTAATCTCATAACAGGATTCAGAGAGAGAGTGAGAGAGGTAACATAATTATCTTGGCTCTTTAAAACCAGAATCAAAACACCAAAATGGGAACATTTTCAATGCTCTGCCAATTATGCTTGCAACTGCTCCTTGGATCTTGTCCAGAACTGCTCTGTGTGTATCTACTGCTCTCCTGTGTTTGTCTAGGCGTTTGGAAGTTTTCTGGCATTGTCTAGCTGTGTCATGTGATTCTGGCAGAAGACCAGGCTTTGAGCAACGCTCCTGCACAATGAGTCAGATAAACTGCATTCCTGTTTTATTATTTTATTTATCTTTTATTGCTGATCGAGTGTCAAATGTACAAGAGCAGGGCTAGGGGAAGAACGTAAGGAAGCCAGCGCCACAGTGGCATTACTATGCTGTGAGAAAATGAAAGGAGGTTAGACTGGTTGTACTGCAGGTCTCACACACACTCACAATCTTTTAGTACATGTGCACATTTGGAAGAAAAAATCAATAGAAAAATGAAACAAGATAACTTATTCATTCCTGCTCAGTATAAACATTCATATAGATTAATCCCGTTCACAGAAAATGCACAATGTAATTCTAATGCTGTTCGGGGCCTTGTCATGGGGTCTCGCAAGCATGAGCATTGGAGCAAACTTTACCTGTTTAGATGTTTTCCAGGGTGAACAGTGGCCTGCAAATGTAAAAAGCAACATTTAGGAAAAATAATATGGCAAAAGAAAATGTCAATTATGACAAAGACAGATGTAAACTCAAAGAAAATAACTAATGCAAGAACATACACTGATAATTCCATAAGATCCTAATAAACATTATTTGGTAATACAACTCCGTTAAAAAAAAAAAAAGTTGGGATACTGTGTAAAATGTAAATAAAAACAGAATACAATGATTTGCCAGTCACATAAACCCACATTTAAATGAAAGTAGAAGAAAACAACATATCAAATGTTGAAACTGTGCAATTTTATTGTTTTATGACAAATATATGCTCAATATGAATTTGATGCCAGCAACACATTTAAAAAAACTTGTGACAGGGGCAACGAAAGACTGGAAAAGTTGTGCAATGCTAAAATAAAATGCCTGTTGGAATATCTCACAACTAATTAGGTTAATTGGCAACAGGTCAGTAAGATGATTGGGTATAAAAAGAGCCTCCAAGAGAGGCAGAGTCTCTGTGCAGTGAAGATGGGGAGAGGGTCACCACTCTGTGAAAGACGGTGTGGGCAAACAATGCAACAATTTAAGAATAATGTTCCTGAATGTACTATTGCAAGGAATTTCATAATTTCATCATCCACGGTAGATAATATCATTAAAATCTGTCAATCTGGAGAAATCTCTGTACAGAAGGGAAAAGGTCGTAAACCAATATTGGACAGCCATGATCATCGTGTCCTCAGGCAGCACTGCATTAAAAACAGCCATGATTCTATAGAGGAAATCACTGCATGGGCTCAGGAACACTTACAAAAACCATTTTCTGTGAAAACGGTTCGACACTGCATCCATAGATGCAGGATGAAACGCTACCACGCAAAGAAGGAACCATATCTAAACATGATCCAGAAACAGTGCTAACTTCTCTGGGCCCAAGCACATTTAACATGGACTGAGGCAAAATGGAAAACTGTCCTGTGGTCTGACAATCAAATTTTCAAATTTGTTCATTAATGCATTATGCCCTGCCCTAATGTCATGCTGCATTAATGCCCATGACTTAGGTAGCTTGCACATCTGGGAAGGCAGAATTAATAATGAATGATATATATATACACAGGTTTCAGAGCAACATATGCTGCCATCCAGACAATGTCTTTTTCAGAGAAGGCCTTGTATATTTCAGCAAGACAATGCCAAACTGCATTATATCCATAGTAGAACAGTCTGTGTGCAGTCCAGACCTGTTACCCAGTGAAAACATTTGATACATTATAAAACGAAAAATACGACAAAGGTGACCCTGAACTATTAAGCAGTTGAAATCCTATGTCAGGCAAGAATGGGACAACATTTCACTTTCAAAACTCCAGTAACTGATCTCCTCAATTCCCAAAGTTTACAGAGTGCTGTTAAAAGAAGAGGTGATGCAACACAGTGGTAAACATGCCCGTCCCAACTTTTTTGAAACGTGTTGCTGGCATAAAATTCAAATTGAGTGTATATTTGTCATAAAACAATAAAATTTCTCAGTTTCAACATTTGATATGTTGTCTTTGTTCTATTTTCAATTAAATAGTATTGATCTGATTTATCTTGCATTCTGTTTTTATTTACATGTTCCAACTTTTTTGGAAATGGGGTTTTAAACAAACAATCAAAGGATGGGAACACAGGGGAATACTGGAGACACCACAGGGTGCAAGGGAAACAAAGCGGAGCACAGATTGTGGAGGAACTGAACTAGATCAAGCAGGACATATTCTCCATGGGACATATGTTAGCCAGCAGTTAACAGAAGCAAGACGGGAAATTCATTGTCACACCATTAACCTTCTGTTGATTCTTGTCATACAGAAATGACCTTAGACATGACAAATATGAAGAATTTATGAGAAATACCATTTTCAAACTAACATGGCTTGGAATTGCTGCTCATAACTTATCTACTTGTATTTATTTTCATCATTTTTTTTATCAAACAGCTATTCTGTTTTACAGTATCTTTTAAGCAGATCCAAATTTAAACAGATTTAAGCCAATGGGAGCAAAAAAAATGCCACTGGGATGGAGAAATTTCACATCACCATCACAATTAATCTCCAGCCTGATGCAGCTCTTTCCTCTATTGACGATGCCTGGCTGGCCTTTATCTGGCCAAAGAACAATTTGGGGATAAACAAGGTGGCCCAGCTGTGCTGAGAGAGAGAGAGAGAGAGGGCGAGAGAGACAGAGAGAAGCCAAGAGAGAGATGGAGGGAAAAAGAGAGAGAGAGGGGGGAGAGGGAGAGAGGAAGAGAGAGAGGGGGAGGGAGAGGGAGAAAGAGAGAGACGGAGGGAGAGGGAGAGAGAGATCTGTGACAGAATAAGGTAAGGACCTTGTTTATACAAAGGGGTCGCAATTGCAGGTTTATGTTGGATCCTTTTCAGTTTGTGGTGTTTTAGCTATAAACTACTTTGCAGTTTTATATTTTGCCTGTCAGTTCAGTTCAGTTTTGACTGCCCATCCCCCTGGCCACACAGAAGAAATATTAAGTCTAATTTTGTGATGATGCTAATTTATTACATTTACATCTATTTATTTAGCAGATGCTTTTATCCAAAGTGACATACATTTGAGAAAGCAGGGTCAGACAGTCCCTTGAGCAATTATGATAAGGGCCTTCCACAAGGGCCCAATGGTGACATCACTCAGGCAGCCACGGGATTTAAACCAGCGACCTTCCAATCATGGGTAAAGTGTCCTTACCCACAGGCACCATAACACCCCATGCTAAACAGACTGGTGTACTTTTCTACTCCTGTATGAAATTGGTTTGATGCTTCATTTACAAAGTACACACTGACTAAAGGAGCCTATGCTTATGAAACAATCCCAATGTGTGACCCGTCATTGAAGAATGACACTCAATTGCTGATACAGATACAATAAAAATGAGTGGTTTTACTTCACTATTACGTTAGTAATGGAGTCAGTAAAACATATTGTTTGCTTGTCCAAGAGAAATACATTTCCCCAAGACCAAGAACGGGTCAAGCAAATAGATAATAGATAGAGGGAAACCTCTGGTTTTCAATACTAATTATCAGTGCTCATATATACATTTATACTGCTGACACTTACCTCTCCAAAGATTCACAAAGATACAAAGTAAGCAAGTGTACTGAGGAACAGATATATTCACTAAGTGCATTAAACAGTGCAAATTTACTAATATAAAAAATACTCTATAGAATGGAAGTACAAAACACTGTGTAAAACATGTATGACAATTACATGTACACACACACACTAGCATTAAAATGTTATGAACATTCGGAAATATTCATATTTTTGATAGAAGCATACTTCTATTTTATTTTATTCACAAAAGTAGCATTAAATTGATCATTGTCAATGTATTACAATTTCAGAAAAATTTAAGGGTACCTTGATGAATTAAAGCATCAATTTATATATAATAAATGTTTGAATTCTAATGTATAGCGCTTGGATAGATTAACCCTCTCTTGAGGTTCTTACTATGCTTGTAGTGCATTCTACACCTTGTGCTTTAATGCTAACTTGTATTTGTTACTGGTCAATCATTAGCTGCACTTATGCTGAGTCTTCTCCTTGCGAGCTTTATGTTTTTAATGTACTAGATGCCTTGCTTGTGCATCATACTGGACAAAAGCACCTGCTAAACAAATGTTAATGTAAATATATTGGCAGTATAGATGTCACATACTACCCAATCCCAGCCCAACATACTACTTTCCATCGATTCTCTCACATTCCCACACTCTCATCCGCATTTGTGATGGAGGTGCACCACCAATCTTTTCCCCGTTCCTGCCAGAGCCCAACACAGCTGTCTTTTCATGTCTACACAGCCAGGAGAATAGGGATCCCACTGCCGGCTTATCTGGAGCTGTCACCGGGCTGCTCAGATCAACCAAACTGACAGCATCTGACAACAACCCTGCAGCTCAGAGGGGATACAGATTTGGCGGGCACAGGGACCCAGAAGATGGTGAGAGGTAGCCATACAGCTGCTGGAGACCGAAAAGAGCTCAAAAGGAGCTCATAACACAACAGACACCATTTGGCAGAGGGGCAAAGTTCAGGTTCAAAAGTACAAATCCAGACCAAGATTTTGTTTCAACCACCTAGTTGAGGAAAATGAGTCACATTCATGGAGTACATTTGGTTTGGTTTTGTAATATTGGTATAACAGTTCTTTAAAGGTGCCATTAATGTTGACACATGTTCGCCAGTAAACGTGTACGATTCAATAAGATGTTTTATGTTTGAAAAATGATAGCGTTAAAAAAATACAGCTACCTGAAATGCCTGGGCAGAGAGCATTTGAGTCATTATGTGTACGGTGTATTTTATACAATCACATTTGCTCATTTTCATGAAGGGTGCCAACAAATTGCGAGCATCAGGCTGTTATCTTTCACATAGCCACATGCTAACATTATAACTGCCTAACTCAACTCGTACTAGTAAATCAGAGTGAATGGAAAATTCCACCAGAATAAACTGAATAAACAGAGTAATCTGTAGCCTAATAAAAGAATGTTTCTGTGTTATTCATCTGAGCTAATTATATACGCCATGTATTGTGTGGTGCAGCGGGGGTTCTGGGCATTAGTTCGATGTCCTCCTTTGTTGTAAATGAGTTTGTTCTGGTCAGCAGGAGCCCCCTGGGTAGCAGCGCGGCTCAGCGACTAGCGCACTAGCTACTGTTAGCACACACCTCGGGGACTGGCTCCCGCCCTGCTCTCTGCATACATTCTGCATGTTCTCCCTGTGCTGGATGGGTTTCCACCAACCCTCCAGAGGCATGCAGGTAGGTAGGTAAAGGGCATCTACCTCTAACTTGCCAATTTTGTGTGCAGGTGCTGTGTGGTGAAGTGCTTTATACTCTTCCAGGGACAGCCTTCAGACTGCCCATGATGGATGGATAAATCGATGGAAATGACCCCAATTTATAAGAAACTACTAATAACTACTAAGTTTATGCATTTAAATAACTAACATTTTAAAGTTCTTTAAAAAACAATTGTAGTTTCAGGATGAAACTCAAACTAAATCTGCTGTACATTTGAGCAGATATTTTGTGATTCAGGTTGGACATGTAAATAAATTGGCAAGCTGTTCATCTTTAAGGAATGTGAGTGTTTAGTTAATTAAATTAAATTAAATTAATCTGCCATAAATATGTGATATTATTATTCTTCTTCCTCATTATTATTATGAATAATAATAACAAAACAACAGCAACAACAACAATAATAATAATAATAATTGTTGTTGTTGTTGTTTATTATTATTATTATTATTATTATTATTATTATTATTATTATTGGGGTGGCACGGTGGTTAGCACTATTGCCTCACACCTCTGGGATCAGGGTTCACGTCTCTGCCCGGGTTCCATGTGTGTGGAGTTTGC
>JAAGVU020000001.1:29810818-29863468 GCA_011763525.2 Mormyrus iriodes
AGTCCAAAAACATGCTGAGGCTGATTGGAGTTGCCAAATTGCATGTGTGTGTGAATGGTGTGTGAGTGTGCCCAGCGATGGGTTGGCGCACCATCCTGGGTTGTTCCCTGCCTTGCGCCCGCAGCCTCCAGGATAGGCTCCGGAACCCCCGCAACCCATAAGGAATAAGTGGTTATAGAAAATGGATGGATGGATTATTATTATTATTATAGTGCTTTGAGATAAAATTATATAGCCAAAATTACTGGGGATTTCCAGATTTAAACATGGAAATTAAACTATAACTGATTCATTATATCCATGCTACAGGAAGCATTGTCATGGAGACTAGGTAACCTTTCTTTTAATGGACCTGTTGTTGCAGAGCTGAACCAGCAGATGGCGCTGCATGTGTTTCACAGAGGCTGGCTAATTGAGTTGCCAGAAGGCTGGTGACAGGTAACCAAGGCAGCACCTGTGAAAGCAGCCTACATAGGCGTGTGCGTGGAGACCATCACCGAACGACAAATGCAGATTAAGCAGCTACTACCCTCACCTCCAGGCAAAGCTGCCAGGTTTCTTATTTGATGCTTTTATCCATCTTTACTCGAGATTTCACTTGAAGTCCAAAGACAAGGAATTCACTTCTCCAAATTGATAATGTGATTGCATGTGCCAGTTTGTGCTGTGATGGATTGGAATCCCGTTCAGTAAGCCCCTTGCCTCATAACCTCCACATCCTGGGACAGGATTAAGGCTCACTTTGACCCTACACGTGGCATGGTTATGAGCAAGAAACAGATGTATATTTACTGGACAATACTACCATTATGAAGCAAAGATCAAGGGCTGTTTAAAGAAGGCTGCTATTAAAACACACTGTATTTACAACTATAGCTAAAAGTAGACTAATCAGGCAAAATTCAAGCAATATACACATAAAACAAAAAGCTGTGCAGACAGCACAAAATGCAAACTGTCTGTGGATTTTTGCTTGCATTTGCTAGAAGCTGATGCCACTGTGAGTGTTAAAGGGGCTGACCCCACCGGGATCTGAGCCCATTTCAACAACCAGAATCCGTAAAAGCTTTCCCAGAAAAGACATAAGATTAATTTCTGGGCAAAAGTCTAATGGAACCGGCCGAGTTTGGAGGCAATCGAAGACTTGCTTAAAATGCAAAGGATTATGTCACTGACACAGTAGGCTTGCACAGGCATCGTAAACCTGGCTGCACAGCGATCATGTACGAATCAGGAATAGAAGCCTTGACTCCAGCAGATGCTGGAACCTGGAGCTTGAGTGATCTCCCCCACTTCCAGGCACTCAATCGGTTGGCACAGGGCATTTTGTCCTAGTTTTCCAGGTTCTGCAGGGGCACCGTACAGTGCAGCCCGTTTCCATGGAATGTCACCACGTGTGAACCAGCTGTTTCGTTGAATAGGTTTCATTTGCTTGCTTCATCTCAGTGTTCTCATCAAAAGTTGTCAGAAGCTACTTAACACAGCCTACTTAACAATGCCCTCCCCCCGACTCTGACTCTTACATTAATACCATTAATATTTGAACAGAATTCTGTAAACTGACAAATAATAGCCAGAAAAGTTTTTATTTAAGAATATCAAGTATGAAAAGATGCTTGTGTTGGGAGGAACATTTTCAAAAGTATCTCAAAATTTCTAACCGCCAAGACTGAAAAGGCTGGCACACAAATAAGTCACCGTGTGGCCCATGTGATACACTGTAGAGAGGCAGCCAGCTAGCGTCTCACTGAGCGTTAACAGGCTTGCGATAGTGGCAGGATGGTAGAATGAGTGGCACTCCTATGCCCCCTTACCTGTTCCGCCCCTTTGGATGACGATGGTGGCCTCCGCTCCCACGGCACACTCTTTCAGCAGATCCACCACCTGGGTGTGGTTGAGTCCCTGCACGCTCTGCTGGTTGATCTCTAGGAGGAGGTCCCCCTCCACCAGCCCTGGGCAGCCCTGGGGCTCCAGGACTCGCTCCACGCGCTGGCCCGCACTGCTGTCCACCAGGGTGAACCCAAAGCCTCCTTCTCCCTTCACCATGGAGACCGTCAGCAGTTCTGCCTGAGCCATGCCCGAAGACGCCATGGAGATGTTGTCGCCGTGAGGGCCTGACTGTTCACCAAGCTGGGGCAGGGGGTGCTCTCCATGCCCATGCATGATCCGGGCGGTCCGGGACAAATACTCCATGTAGCTGTCGTAGTTACTCCTGCCGTTGACCATGAGCCCCATGGGAGGCATCACACTTCCAGCAGGGTCTTCAGGGTCATAGGGCAGGGGGTATCCACGGCAGAGCACCAGGCTCACGCTCTGCCCGATCGGCACCGACTGGAAGAGCTTCACCACGTCGGCGTGGGTGGTCCCCAGGACACAGACATCATTGATGTAGACAATTACATCACCTAGGGAAGAAACAGGAGTGTTTACCTCATCTTCCCTTACAGGTCACTTTTGAGTGTGCTTGACTTAAGTAGATGTTGGTAAATATAGACACAAAGTTACAGGCCGACATTCTGGTCTGAGATCTTCATATCTCACAAAGGCATTTATAGTGATTTTGAGAGCTATACTTGCAGCTATTGCAGACACCTAAATATGTTATTTCCTTAAGGCCAGTGGAGTGCATGGTGAAAGTATTCCATGGCATTCAGCAGATTATCGGGAAGATATTGAGCTGAAGTGAAGGCAGCCAAAAGGTCAGCTCTGATCCTCGCACCCAACTGCCTCGAGCAGACACCATTCAGATCGAAGGGTCAGACTGATCACTCACGTCTCATGACATTTGAGGAGCTGTAGGGTTTTACAGCAGTTCTGTTGTCACAACTGAGATTCAAGGAGCCGTAACTCATCTCAAGGAGCACTGCAGACATTTGCCTTGTTCTAGTGTCAAAACACATATCTGTGTGCAGCTTGAACAGTGACCTGGCATTTCTCAGAATCATTTGCACTAAGACTACACAGCCTTTTACCCCCCTGAAAGGTAAAAAAAAACACATACACAGGCACCCACTATCTCTAAAAGACACCATAAAGATTCAACATTTCCACAATTACGCTCTTTTTAAAGTTTCCGTTCAAATTTTACTAATATTCTTCACAGCTTTAGTGAAGAAGTAAGTTGGATCTACTAGTATCCAGTAAAAATAAGATGGTTTATACATCAACAATAAAGAATGTCGGCCTGCAGTTATCTTTAGACCAGGGGTAGGGAATCTTGATCCATGGAGAAAACCGCCAGCATTCCCAGGTGATACCAGCACTCCAGGATCAGGGCTGCCTATCCCTGCTTTAGACCGTAAAAAATACTATTAAAATGAAACAGTGACTATCCACCTCAGTCCTATAAAAAAAGGTTTAACTTTAACCACACAATGACGATAAAGAACACACGCCGAGGAGTCAACCAGGTACTGATAATGTAAGGGCTCACAAATACAGCAAAGAAAACATGGTTTTCAGGTACAAAGCCTAGAATGGCGCTCTGAGGGAAGGTTTGAGGTGACCACCGCAGTTCACCCAAATGACTCCCAAATGTTCTGCTTTGAGGGCTGCGCACAACTGCCTTTCCAAGTCTGATTTCTTCTGTAGAACCCACGCCGAGGGAGGAATTACAAATAACGGTTTGACGTAAAACCGCTACAGGCTACGGCTGCTGTGGATCAGTGGTGTGTTCTGGGCCGTGTTCAACATACAATTTAAATAATCAGCTTTGAATTGTGCGTTTCACACTCTTTCAGGCTGGCAGGCTTGCTCAAGCGGGAGATCCGATCGGGTGGAGAGAACAAAGCTCGGTGGTAGGTCAGGGCAGGAAACCCGGGGACTTTTCACCAATGAGAGGCGGAGGGAAAAGGCCGAGTGTGGGTGGTGGACTGCGTGGACAAGAGCCACGGCACAAATGCACTGAGCACAAGGAAGCAAAACCATAACAACGAAACAGACCCCACGATGCACCCCATCTTAATGTCGATAACTGCTACGTACGGAAGCAGGAGACAGCAGCTTTAAAGGTACAAATGGACTTAAATCTTCTAACCATTTATCCTGATCAGGGTCACAGATTTAGGTGGGGGTTGGCGTGGGGGGAGCTGAAGCCTATCCCAGTCAGCTTAGGTTACAGGACTAGGTTACACTCTGGATGGGATGTGCTCAGTTTGTAACACTAGCAAATGAACCTTGTCATTTCGTTGATTTTATGGAGTCTGGATCACAGCTGGGCAGAGCAGCGACTCAGTGTGGCCTCACACATCAATGGATGCTGGTACCTGCTATGTGTGTGTGTGTGTGGGGGGGGGGGGGTGAGGGGGGCTTGTATGTTCTCCTTGCTTTGTGTCCATAGACCTGCATTTATGAACTTGAACTTGGGTCTCTAAACTCTGTCTTTCTGTATGTGCTCTACAAGAGAGTACCATTTTCTCCAGGGTAAGTATCATATTTCCACTGCGGTTTTGTAATGTTCATATTCTGTATACTCTTCGGGCTTACATGCATGCCAAAAACAAGTCATATATAATGATTACATATATACCGTATCTGTATATATCTATACTTTCATAGCATGTCACAGATATACTCTAGATATACTCTTTAGATACTGATCCACAGATACAGGGTGTTTGAGATATATATGACTGACAGACATTACTGAGTATTCAGTTATTGAGTCTTTCCATTTGGGCTACTACATTATAATGGCAAAATATTTTCTTGCACGGAGAAAGTGTGTGCATTGCTTGTGTCTATCTTACATGGGGTTGACTGTGCCTAAATTGGCTTCGCAGCATACCTGTGTCCATCTTCCCGTCCTGAGCAGCAGGTCCATCTGGGATGACACTTTTCACTTGCAGGAACTCGTCGGGCTCGTCTCCCCCGATGATGGTGAAGCCAAAGCCCATGTTACTCTTGGAGAGGGTGGTGGACAGGAAGGTACCTTTCAGCTGGGTGGGGTCTCGTGTGAACGGGGGCTTCTCTGGGATAACGAGAGGGCCACATGGAGAGGTACCGTTAATCCTGAGAAGGGAACCAGCCCTATCCCCAGGGAATGGAATAACAGCACAGCAACTGGGCAAGAACCTCGTCCTGTCATGCTTCACTGACTGAGGCTGAAGAGCTGCTGAGTCAGCCAATAACCTGGGAAGAGGGTATGCTGTTGGGACTGTGGAAAGGGTGCCTGTAATGATCCATCCACTACACTAGGGGGCTTGTCTAGAATGGAGATTTCCTTTTTCAGATAAGGTACTTAACGTACATTGCAAGCTATTGTAAGCTTATAGATTAGTGGCTAGATAGAATCCATTGAATGATGGCTGAAAACCTGAACTAAATAGCACACAGTGTATTATCCCAGTAGTATAACATGCTACATCTACTCTGCTAGCAGTGAAACACATGCTCTGTTGCCATGGAGACCAACAACCAACATCTACTGTATGAATGAATGGCTGGAGGCTCACCTCTTAAAGGAGCGGGAAGGGGTAGTGAAGTCAGACCTTGTATTTGCTGCTGCTGGATTCGCTGCTTGGCCTCCAAAACAGGGTTTTCAAACTGTGTCCTACGGTTTATATGGCTGCAGAAAAGGTAGACAACAGGAATAACATCTAGCCGTGACCAGCCTGTGCATCTGGCTTCGATATTGGATTTCTGTGCAATTAAGCATAAATCAGGGACCACAACCACCTTATGGCAGAAGTTTAACAGTGGCAGTATGTCAACCATGTGTCACATAAAGGAAAAACAGGACGTCTCGGCTGTACGTTTACTGGCAGTCACATGCAGGAAGGTGAGTACACATGCATATTCTGAAGCAGGAAGAGATGCATTAAAGCAGCACGCAGGAACATGATACTCACTCAACATAGTAGCTGCCATAAATGGGGTCATCAATTTTCTCCCAGCCATAAGGGAGCTCTGGAAAAACAAAAACGCATTAGCCTTCCTGAGAGAAAGAAAAATCAATTTCTTAAAATAATCCATTTTTTATAAGTGAGTGCAATCATTGCCACTTTTACTGCATCATCGTTAAAGGCAGATCCTATTACAGTCGAGAGTCCTTGATTAATGACAATGCTGCCAGCATTTGCACGCAATCCTCTATGATTCTTTAGCATAATCAAATAATTAATAGCAGAGTTATAGTGGTGTGACAGTACAAAGGCTATGCCAACAGGCCCGGACAGCTTTCCTAATTGTTTGGAACTGGTGTCAACCTCCACATGCGCGGTTTTGGCCATTTCTGAGTAGGAATGCTAATGGGAAGCGTAGCTGGTTCCATTGCGAGTCCACAAAATCTCACATGATGTCGCCTCGCACCGCTCTGTTAAGCTGGACTACAGAAGGTGAAGTAAGGATGTATATAAATCAGGATTATATCAGGAAACGCTCTGTTAACGCGTGTTTGAGAAGAGCTGAGAGATACTTTAAGATAGTATCGGTCTAGTTTAATTAGTAGTCGCTGGTTTATCTAGCTAGGATTCTGGCCATTACTAGCTATCAGCAACTGTGTGTTACCAACCATCAGATTGCACCCAAATAAACTGCAGCCACATGCTGTTACTGATGCAGCATTGTTGCGACCTGCAAGCGTGAGACCCTTGTTTGTCACACACACGTACATATATACAGGCAGTCTCCACGTTATGAGCGAGATCCATTTCCTAAGGCTGTCTTCAAGTTGAATTTGTTGATAACTTGGAAAAATAATAATAATATAGTACATAATAATAATAAAGTGATAAGAAACTACAACCAATATTGCTCGAGCTGATGGACCGCTGAAACTGTGCAATGCTTTCATGAGCATCACAAACTAGTGCGTGTGTTCGTTATTACAAACCATTGTATTTAACCCAAATTTTTTATATAATAGGCTCTTTGGAGTCTGTTCCTGAGTACGAGTTGTCTGTAAGTGAGATATGCTTAACATGGGGACTGCCTGCATTTCATATTTCCAAATCACTTGGGCACATTGCTAAATTACACAGGATCACTGGCGCATCAAAACGCACAACAGCACAATATAAGTGCCACTGAACTCATGATGAAATTCTCATCGGACTCTTCAATCAGTTTTGGGTGCACAAACGTTTCCATTTGTTTGTAATGTAAGGGTGCTCAGCATGCATATAAATGGAAAGACGTGTACACCAGCTTCATAAATGTGAAATACATTATTCCATTAATGTTATACAGTGAATTAATATCAGCAGACCTAATAAAAATACATCAGAAAGCTTTTTAAATTATAAATTATCATTGTACCTGTTTCTACTCTCATGCAAGAATGGCAAAGAAAATTGTCAGTTTACTAATACATAAAACTGGCATTATATATTAATTATGAACAAGCATCATTTACCCCAAACAACACTAAATCTGACAAACCAGTCTTACTTTTGTCATGCCTGTGTACAGAATGTGAACCTGTACGAAGTTTCTCTCACTTTAGCCTGACAAAGTTATGGTATCTCACAGTATTGCAATAAGTGTCGACAGCTGGTTTATATGGCAGGAAAAACTATTTTAAAAGAGTCAGTAAATTTACTTCTATATCCACAAAACTCAAATTTGTTTTATTTTTTTTTCCCTATTATCATGTGATTTCAAATTTCATACCATTCTTTAGCCATTCTGATTTAGATTTCACACATTCTTTTTGGTTCCCTGTGATTATACAGTAACGTCTGATCTCCCTGTTCCACAAGATTTCACCTCTGACATGCCCAATGACATTCTCCACCCTCCCTGTCACATTGACTGTGTTCACTACTGTCTGTCAGTGAATAGCCGCCCCAGTGCTGCCGGATCTCATGTGCTTGCATGGATTTATAAACAGTTTAACGCAGAGCCCTTCTCTGTTTCTGAGATCTTCTGATACTCCGGTACAGCAGGCGAAGAATGCAACATCCAGCATAATGTTTCCTCACTCTTTCTGAAACCCAAACAAAGAGGGAGGTCCCAAAGGATCATGCTGCCCAGCCTACACACACACCTCTCTCGGATACTCACGCATTCATACTGCACACAAACAAAATACACCCCACACGCATTTTCCCTCAAAGATTTGCACATAACGTCTCATGCCACACATTCCCACTACACGGACCAAGAAATGGACATGTTTGGGGCCATCTACGATAGGCTTTTATGCATTTTGTGGGCATAATCAATCCATTATGGGGCTTTCAGCATGGAGAGCAGGTGCAAAGCTGGCCCTTTGAACTCCTGACTGGGTTACACACCTCGGAGTAGACGATGTTCTTTGCTACCAGCTTTTCAATGACAGGACACACATTAAACAGCTACCGGTAACATACCTCATCACCAATATGATGACTCAGACCTTGAAACCCTCTCAGTGACTAAATAAAGGACAGGGCTTTTTTAAGCTGTCTTAAATCCATGCCGTTTATGTGGAGCCACCTTAAATCTCCAGATGCAAAGGAAGACAGTTTCCATGGTAACCTCAGGAGGAAGCTTTACTGCATGAACTAAAGGCTCTTTTATAGCTCCGTGTTTTAGCCACTAATTGCAGGAAAGAGAATTGCTCTCTCTTTGGTAACTGTTATGACCCTGAATCACAACTTTGCATATGAATACAATAATCAAGTAATAGAAATGGCAATTTTTGCATTACTATTACTATCATCAACGTCAATATTTCAACAAGCAACCTGTGGTTTCAAGACCAAATGAAAGATCTAATTAACTATGTTTTCTATAACATGGGGTTATACCTGTGGCTTTTAACACTATACTGACCATATTATATATATTAACAGAATTTCTATTTTGCTTCCTGAAAATTCACCGAGTCAAACATCTCTAAGAACTCATCAATCCATTAATACACACTTGTTACATAACTGAGCTCTGAGCACTGCGATTCCAATGAGTCCTAAGTGGCTTTTTTTTAACCAAATATGCAAATAAGCCCAATTAATATGCAATTAAACTTGCTTTAATTGACAAAAGATTGCGAATCAAGCTTAATTAGATTAATCAAAACTGATGAAGACTACTTAGGGTATTATATACCTGATATTCAGATGTTTGACACACATTACTCGTTTGTAATCAACATAAACAAAAAATCAAACGATGCTTTGTTGTTCATACAATGCGTACTCAACAAGGGAAGCTGATGTTTTAATTGATTATGATAAATCAACACTCAGTACCCTGCGCCTTCTCCTACAGCGTCCCACTCCCCGCTCTCGTTCCTCCTTTCTCCTCCACCGTGCCTTCTCCTGCCACACGCCATCTAGGTGACAACACCCAGTGGCCGCAAAGTCCTCACTGCAGCCCGTGCAAATAGTAAATCACCCTGTAAATCTGCAAGATGAAATGCAAGCTCTGGCCGTCACAAAAAGGGCAGCCCTCCAGAAGGCTGTATTACGCGCACCATTCGGATTTTTTTCTCTATTGAATTTTTTTTTCGCCCTGTGGTTTTTGTTTATTTTCTCAGGAATCTAACATTGACTAGATCAATCTGCAAACATATGCTCTTAAATCTGATTGTAATAATATTTAAGCAACATTCGATAAAAGCAATTAATTCAAGAATGTACACTACATGTTCAGCATGCTTGATAAAACCAGCATCAGGACTTGCACATCGGCACTAATGCTAGCACAAAAGCAGTGTATGCTAGCACTTGCATCATTATTAGTCCATTTGCTTATAGGAGCTACACTAACGCATTGAGTAACAGATGTATGAACACTAACATATGAGCAGCCCATGCAGACACCTGTGAACCGTGGCAATATTAGCATACCAAGTGATAGCTGGTTCACAAATCCGATACTTACTACCTATACCAAATCATACTTTTATATATAGCAGTTAGCATCTGGAGTTATGATACAGATTTTGGACATGAGTTGTTAAGAGTGACAGTCTTCCACTGATAACAGCTTTGCTTCATTAAGCCATGATGACCATTGGCTGAACCTCAGAAGCACTGTAACGGCTGTCCTGTCATGAATGTTGCACCCTGAGTTCAGGAGGAACATTATTTCATTTCACTGTGTCCTGTACTGAGATGACAATGAAGCTTTACCTGACTTGAGAAGTGCTTTATTACATTGACAGAAACTAGCTAATAGTATCAGTTTAAGTTCATAACACATTATAAACATTACACATTGTACATATTACATTTGAATCATATACAATTTTAATTTTCAAACAAAAACCTGATTTAATTACAGAGGATCATCAGGTGTGGAATTGACAAGCCGAAGTATATTTTTCAAGTACAATTTTATCTTACCAAATGGGGAAAAAACTGACAGTCTATGATAGCAACTCAGCTAATGGGGAAAACCACTGTCAACCAAACTAGACTCATTTCAAAGAATATTCTTGTGAATAATGAGTGTGTGGTCCATGGTATGATGCCTTTTTCTGCTGGAGAACATTATGGAGAAAAGTAGGTTGGGAGAATGACATAAATGGTTATGTTCCAGGTCACGTCACAGTATGCACTGATCTCCACTGAGCTGATGAGAATTGGTCAAGCTGACGAGGTCTAATAAGACTAACATATAGTGTATCAAAATCATATTTACCCAAGGACATGCCCAGCCAAGCTCTACAGTGTGAGATGGCCCTAACACCATGAATTCTGATAACTCTACCAGTCATTTCACTGCACACACGCACTTTAATTTGTTGCATCGCACATTGTTTCATCTTCAGTCTATTGTGTGTAGTCTATTTTGTCTTTATATGGTATATCTTTTACCTTTTTCTATACTTTTTAATTTGATTAACATTATGTTGACACCTGCACCAAGAGAAATTCAATCCATGTGTACTTCTTAGTAGTCGAATTAAGATTCTGATTCTGATTGTAATCCTGATTCTGATTCTGATTCTGACTCAATCAGGAGCCACAGAAGCACCCGTCGAGAGGACACTCACCATTTTCTTTGCATTCTTCTGGTGGCTTCGCTTTCTTGGCGAGACGTGGATCAAGCCAAGAAGTCGTTTTGGTGTTGTGACTAAACAGAAGGAGGACATTGCTTCAGGGGAATGGATATAAAAAATAAAATCACACAAAACTACAAAGTCACATAAAAGCTTCAGTTTGTAAAAGGGCTGTACTGTGTTTAATGTGTTTATTTCTGATGGCTCTCCCAAGTGAGAGCTATTCAAACAACAAAGAGGAACAGCTGTGCATTAGGAAATGTCACGCCACTATGACTTGGGTTCTAAGTGGACTGAAATCAGACAAGAGAGGATACAAGGAGTTCAAGAGTTTACCAACAGACACACCAAGCACACAAACTAAATTCGTTAGGACCAGGCTAGCACAATTACAAATTCATACGTTTGAATGTCACTGTGGGGAGTGATTCCTCACAAGGATTAAACCATTGTCAAAAAATCACATTAAAGGCGTCAAATGAAAAATTCACATTATACTATGGTGATTTCTACAGATTCAATTCCTTGGGGAACTTAGCCTAACTAATGAGAGCACCTGAAAACAGAGACACTCAGGATGGCAAGACTTAAGGTTAGGGTATGCATACATGAATTATTGGTATATCAACATTTTAAACATGACTGTTCTATAATTTTGTTTCTTCTCATATGACAAAACCTGTCTGTTAACCAGAGGGTTTCTCTGTGACACTGAGCCTACACAGTTAGGCCATCATTATTCCTGCCACTTGGGAGCAGCCAATCTGACAAGTGCAACAGCTGTCACTCTCATAAGTAAAAGGCTATATGTGCTAATACGTGAAATTTTGCATCCGAAAGCTGCTATTTCATTTGCTTTACACTGTGTCCTAAAGTGATTAATCACCAATCACAATCACACATTCATTAACCCATGTCTTACCTTTGAGTTTTTCAATGCCAAAATTAAGCCACAAATAATCTCAGGTGAAGACACGCGCCGTATCCAAACATTTTTGTGCGGAAAAGTGACACATAGAGAAGCTAAGCTGTTTTACAAAACATGGTGCTCTGAGTGGCGTGTTTTCCGTCATTAACACAGCAACAGCAAGAAAATTCTCTATATAGCAACCATCTCTGAACTATTCTACATAACAGTGCAAGCAGCATACTGGATCTATTCTTATATCAGTTAGTCTGGATTGCATTATGTAAATAACATTATGGGCTAAACTAATGACAAAAGAACCAACTTAGTGCCCTGTGACAACAGAAACACTATTAAGTCGTGCATAATACAACATACTAACCATAGAAGTCCATTAATAAAGCTAAGATCCCTGCAGGCTTAGTTTCATTTTGGAGGAATGGGTTTATGATACCTTCATAATGTCATCTGGTAGACTACTTTTAAATAACTGAAATTAGCTAGAGCAGAACACAGCCCACATCTCTCCCTTTCAATCTGAATGGTCTTCAGAATCTCTGCTAGAACAAACAGCTAAAAACCAGCTGATGCTGGTAGCTGGTTTTAGCTGGTCTAAGATCGTCATATCCCAGCTCTTGCTGCTCTTTGATGGTTTAGCTGGGTGCTTGTGGCCAGCCTGTCAGGCTGGTCATGCTGGTGTGACCATCTAAACCAGTAAGAATGACCATCATAAGCTGATATAGCCATTTAAACCATCAAACCATCATGCAAAAACATACCTTAAGATGGTCAACTATCATAAGTTGGTCAACGAGCTTAACCAGCTCAAGTTGGTCAAGTTGGTTTTTTCAGCAGGTGTAACAGCATAAGTGTGGAGCAGGGCAGGAATAACATGGCTGTGTTAAACTTATGGCTCCTGGTTGAAAGCTCAAGAAAACTGCTTAGTTCTCCAATCACTACGGCCTTTTGAAAACAATGATATTCAACGAGGTTGTTTAGCGCTGCAAGAACAGCCTTCCACTCCATGAAACAGTCTTTCAGGGCATTTTCTGATCCCTCAGGCAGGTTAATTAAATAGACCTCAGCTAATTCAGGCATGCTTGTCCACTGAAGTGGGTCTTTTCTACTTCAGTACAGTCACGCTTACTCAATGAAGTAGACCTCCCCCTTCTCTGTGTAGGCCATCTCCCAGTTGTCAGGTAGCAGCCCTAGGTCGTCGCTGTCGTCCTGTTTTGGTGGCGATGTCGAAGGTTGATCTTCATCCTTGGGGGCCTCTGTAGGGGTGACGGTGGGGGTTTCGGTGGGACAGGGCTCTGGTGGAGTGTCCCCCGAAGCGTCTGTGATTTTGTCTTCCTGTTCACTGGATTCTGCAGACGGAAGACCTCAGGTCAGATGCGACAGCTCAGCAGGCACCCTCATACCACAATGAAATGACAAGTATTCATTAATGGGCATCCCTAAATTGTCCACATTGTTTGACTGTGTGTCCAGTCATGGACTGGCATCCCATATAGGGAGTGTAGGGAGTATCCTGCCATTAACCCTGGGCTTCTTGGGATCGGTCCCAAGCTGCGTGGTTATTGAAGGCAGATGGACTGTACTGTTCTACTTCTGTTCTTCATCAAGCCTTGCAAATTTTTTAAAGGGCTCATTTCATTTGACTAACTGTAGCTGGCAATTAAACAGTTTCTATTTTTTTTCTGTTCTCTAAATTCTATGCATGAGTTTTATTGTACAGAATCAAATTCAGTTTAAACAGTAGCACATTATGTACAGAAATCAGATGCATTTTCACTGAATTTCCTGCGTTCGCTCTGTAATAGTATTTTTTTTAACAAGAAACAGGAAAAGGGGACCATTAAATGAATGTTAACAGAGTTAACTACCAACATTCAGCAGAAATCAAAATTCATTTAACCCAAGGGTGTCCATCTCTGCCCTGGGAAATACATTCAAATCAATACCTGACTGACAACAGAGCTGGAGTTGAGGGATTACCTGCTGGATCATACACGCCTACCAATCAATGTCTGGGATCACTATGATACCTATACCTAACAGCTTTCCAAATCTTTTCTAACGTTTGCAACAATTTCTAATGTTCTCAGATAAAAAGCACAATACCCTGAGGACAATGAGATGTTCCACATAATGGGTCTTAGTGTATAAAGGTACTAAGGCTTCACAGTATTGATATATTCCCTTAAGGACTGGCATATTGCTAAATTACACTTTTTGTAACCACGATGAAAGAGAAGCAAAGCAGCCACAGAAGCTGCAGAAGGCTAGCGGTTCTCTCCTAGCAGGGACTTGAGGCGTATTACACTCTGTTCTGCTAGACTGCAGACTGAGACAGAGAAATGGGTCCAACCCTGTGCCCATGACGCAAAAAAGGGATCAGACAAGCACTCCTTCTGAAAGAATCTAAACACTTTTTAAAAAAAAAAAAAAAACTCCAAACATTAAGGAAGGCAAGTAAATTCTTAAAATATTATTGGGTGAAACATACTAAACTGAAAAAGTATCGGATGCTGCTTCCTGCCTGTAAGTTACGCTGTAAAATTCTCTGTACTGGATCCTCTTTCTGTGGCTGTGACAGCCCTGTAGAATCACTGTTTTGTGATGTTGCCTGACCTGGAGTGATGGCGACGCTGTTGCCATTGACGACAGGTCTCTCCTCCTCTTCCTCTTCCTCCTCCTCCTCAAGGGGCTCGATGCTGACCTTTTCCATGTTGCTCACTGACTTGTTACGTTTTCTTTTCCCCTCAGAACTGGGTCGGGCTCCGGGCAGAATCTGGTCCGTTACATTAAGCAGCAGTGGTGTGGGTTCTGCCGGGGGCTTGGGGGTTCCGTAGTAGTTATCTATAAAGTGACCACACAGTCTAGGTGTTTGTGTGCTTAGCATTAGCATGAATGTACACAGGGTGTACCAATTCTCTATACAGGAACACTTGTTCTTAAACACAGCGTACCAACAGCATACTTAAGCACAGGCAACACAGCTTCTTTCCTTTTTCATTATAAACTATTTCATAGCTCTCTATGTCTCCAAGTTATTTGCACTTCCTATGAAAATCTATATTAGAGATGCATACTCATCAGGAGCGAACATAGGGAATGTTATTTAAAGAAGGAATTAGGTAATCTCTTCGTCACTGCATGCAGAAATATTCTCATGCAATGGAATCACTGTTAAATGTCTGCCAAGTTATTTTTTTTACTCTCATAAAAGTCAGAAAAAAAATATTACTAAGAAAAAAAACACCACTGTAGAATACTGAGTAGACACTTAACACAAATTACATAAAATGTATTCACATTCAAAATATTAGCAAATCCAGCAGAATATCTCTAATGTATGGTCATTTCTGCTATAACACGGCAAATGTGTTCCTGTAAAATCTCGCTTACGGAAAAATTAGGGTTAGGGCCAGACCACTTAAAACACAACTAAAGCATTAACCATTACATTCATTGCATTCTAAATGATTTGTAAGATTATGCTTTTCTTTAAAACCTATAGCTTTTTATTTGAGTTAAATGGCTAAAATTTCACAATCTGGCTTCTCCGACATTTTCTTGTAACCTTGTGCATTCATATTTATGGCAATGAAGTGAAAATTGGCACTTGCAGATCAAAGCAGGTGGGCTAACTGAGCTAATGAGCATCACATTTGCTGAAATAGTGCATAAGCCAGAGAGAGATGGACATTATGCAGACATCCGTCCCCTATTTACCACCCCTGTTTGAGCCAATTCGCATTTAGGAAACTACCGTTCATTCACTTTCAGTGAGAATCTTCACGAAATGTAAATGCATTGCGAAACTGGCATATACAACCACATTATTTTTCAATTTGGTGATATTATTCGCACATACAACTGTAGTTTATTTTCCAGAATTAACAGTCTCCTTCCTTAAAAATTCAAAGGGAATCCAGTTTTTCATATTTTATTTCCTCTTTTAATTTCCTCTGGGAAATCAACAAAATGGTTCTTGACAACTTGATTAGGAAAATGCATTATACTAAAGACTGAACAAATGAACAGATGTTGCTCACCTTATACATATCCATGGGAATAACATTTACTATCTGTCAAGCATCTATCAGTTTGCTCATCAGCTTCAGTGTGTTTGGACCTGCAAGCCAATCAGGGCTCCCGCTGAAACCTACACAGATTGTTTACCATGGCTCTAGTAATTTGACTGTGAAAATCCAGCTACTCTAGGTTCATTATACCAAAAGAAACTAGCAGAAACAGAACTATTAAATAACAGTATTAGACCACGCCAAGAAAATATCTCGATGAAACTCCATACACATATTTTAGAGCAGAACCATGGTCCCATACACATATGAGAGTGTCTGTGTTCTGGTTAACTCCCGCAGTTCAATTGTGATTGTGGTTGTCCTGTAATGGACTCCAGATACTTTGACCCAGTACTAGATAATTAGCATGAACACTGATTGGATGAAAATAATATCTAAAAATAACCACTTGGAAAATCAAATAAAAATGCACCCTGTATTAAAGACATAATGTAAAATGCAAAAAAGTTAATGAGTTAATTATTAGATGGTATATACAAAGATGATAGTGACACCTGACAAAAATGGGTCTAAAATATCTCTGGGGAAAATAGTTTTGTCCCCTTTTCGAATTTGAATATTGTTTTTTTTTTTAAAAAAAAAAAGTATCGTTACATTACCTTCATATGTTCCACTCTCTAATAAAGCTCCACTACTCTCCAATTCCATAAACCGATCAACAGTCACAAAGTTGTAGTCTACCCCTGGAACCTCCCCTTCCTTCGGCTGTCTTGTGGTGCCTATGGGAGGAGAAGAATTATCACTTAACCGTCTGCAGGTTTATATATCAGAGGACAGGTGAGAACAGGTCACCAAGCTGTTACCAATCCCTAAACAGACCGTGAATGTAGATGAAACAGAACACATTCCTATGCTGGTTGATATTTCTACTTTTCTATGCAATAGAAAGGGATCCACCTCATGCTAGTCAACATGTAAACTTTTTTATTAACATAGACTAACACAAAAACACATCAAAAGAGGCCATGGTTAGTTGGTTAGTATACAATAGGTCATTAAAAGCATTAAATAAACCACAAGGCAAATGAGATGTGCTCACCAAAATGTACAAGTCGTGGAAAGGCTGCAAAAAGGTATTAGGTTTCACTGACCACAGCTGCCGAATAACTGACCATCTATGGAAGCAAGATATTACTTATGGGAGTCAAAAGGCCACAACAAATATAGTTTAGCCCAACTAAAGTGGATGAAAGGTGTAAGCTTCATGGGGGAGGGCTAGGAGTCATATCAGATCTCGCCTGTATTTTGCCAGAGGGTATTTGGAAAGTTTAGAAAAGCAGATCTGTATACCAGGAAAGACAAAAACGGACTGTTTTTTTGCTGTCGGCAACTAAGCCTAAGTATGGAAATGGCAGCCCAGTTCAGCTGGGAGGCTTCTTCAAGTCAATGCCTAGAAGATGTGGTGAGATCAATCACAATAGATTCAGAAAATTCCACATATATCCTGGAAGAGAACATACTGCAGACCTCGGAGTTGACTCCAGCAGAACAGAGATAAAAACACACAGTGGCTTTAAAGACAAGAAAGTTAACACTCTGGAGATGGTCAGTCAAAGGCCGAGGCTCAATAAAAATCTAGAAAACCAATCAGGAGTGAACAAAGAGCTGTACAGTAGCTGTGTGCAAGCAGGCTGAAGGGACCCAAAGAGGCCTGCAGAGAGTTTATCCTAAACCATGTCTGCTACTCTGTCAGACTCCAAGCGGGGAAAGACTCACCGAATATTTTATGCTTCATGAAAGTTGATTTGATGCTGATCGTTGGTGTAAAAAATGATTGTATATTTTACCACACAAGCTAAAACAAAAGTACAAGGATTAAATACAGGACTTTCTACATGCATTTATAAAAGAAAATGCTAACATTTATTTTAATTTCTGATATGTTTGTACTGTAGTCATTTTAATAATGAAGAGTGATGAAATAATAAACAACTGCCGAATATGTAGACATTTCCCGAGTATAGTGTTTTGTGTATTCCTAATTTTTAATGTTAATTTCTTCACTGAGCCAACAGCAGTCGTGAGGTGAATATTAGAGGTGTCAATGAAACAGGGCTGTGATCTTTAACAGCAAAGACCTCAACCTTCACCTCTGGGTAAGAAGAACAACTAACTACTCTGTACACCTGAGTCACCAGCCGTCAGAAGCAACATTGTCCCACTTCAATGTACCCCAAGGTCAATGTACTCTGCTTCAAAAACAAGCTGACTCCACACAGAGGTACTATGGAGCTTAGCAAGACTGCCTGATCTAACTCTAACACTTAGACAAAGTGCCACAGATCTGATAAGGTGACTCCAGGGGAGTCAGAAATAGGGGGGATGAGGGAACGTGTCCCCCCCGATATCGGCAGACCACCACACCTCCTTCCCAACAAATTAATAAATAAATAATGGCGTGTTTATTATCAACTTGCACGTTACAGAGGCCAATTTGCTGCGCATGCAAAGAGCAAGGACAAAACATAAGCCTAACAAAGGTTGTAGTTATGTATCACACAAAATGATTTTATTTTATGGATCATTTATTTTTTGGTTATGCTAGTTGTGAAACTGTACCTAAAACAGTATAACGATACATGATACTGTATGTTTATGATTCAAAAACAATTTTTAAATCTTTCTTACATTGCATCCTTTCACGATGTGACTATTGCATGTGTGCCCATCACACCCCCCCGTTGCTCCCCCTCCACCAGCCAGACCAAATTAGGTCCCCCCCAATGTCAGACTCCTTCCTGTCATTGTTATGATATTCACAGTAAAATATTAAACAACTGCTACTTAAAACTTAATAAAAACATGACAACTATGTATTCCCCAGCCGGCCCTGTCACCTTCCCCCAACCTAATCCATATTCCTCCCACACCCCCAACCTCTACTATCTCTAGCCCTCTATACACTCTCCTCGCCATTCCAAAAATCTTTATTAAGAGCCCAGCTTTGTATGACTACTCTCAGTGTAATCAAGTTAACCAAATGTGCGTGTGTGACTGTCCTTTCATATGTCACCACTAAATCACTGATAAATAACACTGCAATTTTTCTTAATATGGAAAAGGCCTCAGATCATCATCTATACAAAGTTTGTGGGACGTTTGAAGAAGATCCATCAAGTACTTTAAGAGTGACTGTATTCACAAGATTGAGATCATGCCTTCTGTGGCCACTCTCTCTTTCCTGTGCTTCCACCTAGCACTGCTGCATCAATTTTGGTGTAATTTGTCTTAAAATTTGACAAATTTAACATCACCCAGGTAATATGCCTGCAGATTTTGGAAAAGATCTGTTTAGATAGTTTTTGAGTTAACACACTAATGAGAATATGTCTTTGGCTGAATTTTAAAAATTAATTTGTAATTGAAATAGGCAACAGGACAGCAAATCAACACAGATCCTTCATAGATGATACAAATACATGCACAACAAAAAAATAACTGATACAAACTGAGTTCATGATCATTAATATATGAAATGGTGAAATATTAATTTGTTAAAGAAGATATAGAGAAAAACCATTAACTTTGTTGCCAAAAGCTTTAAAGTGGTGGCAACTTAAATGAAATTTGCATTGTGTTAGTAGCTCTCCTTTCAAAAATGAGAATCTCCCAGAATGTCACTTCATTTAATTCCGCTTCCAGTTATTATTAATGCTACATAATTTAATTTGAAAAACTGAAGGTATAATTAAAATTCAAATTCAGCACGCCGGAAGGTATTTTCCACATATACATTTAGTCTCCATGTCACAAACTGAACTGAGGTCAAAGCCAAAGATTTGAGTTGACTTCAAGCCCATCTGCAATCACACGAACATTATGTAACATAACTATAATGTTTATAAACCTCACATAGCAGCAACTCAAAAAAGTCATACTTCATCTATTACCATAACAACACCATCTACAAAACTTCAAACACTAACTTACACAGAATAATCAACACGCCTTGTAAACCATCCAGCACCCACAAAACACTAGCAAAGAATTGTGCTTCATTTTTGAAGGTCTTGAGCGCTATTATGCTCACATTTTAGGTACAAGTACAATACATCAATTACAAATCTTGTTCATTATTTAATTTACATCTTTTATACAATAAAACTCCACAGACCATCTAACAGGCATGCCATATTCTCATAACCTTCATTCATGATGCCATTCACAACTTCTGGTTGGTTTGCTCATCTGCTGATTCATTTCAATGGCATTTCATCATGTACAGACTCCATTCCGGTGGGGGAGGCTGTTCCATTTGGGGATTCTGTGTAGTCATTGTAGAGCTTGTGGGAAGACAGTCAGGAAACTGGCACCAAAAGGAATCCATAATTTTCTTTCCAGAATACTCCATTTATTTGGTCTATAAAGATATGTTCTCATAGAAAGGCACTGGTAGGTCTCTTGGTGAAATAATCCTTCAGTGCAGCAGTATGACAACTCAAAGCCAAGTAAATGCCATCATTTAAATGTGTGAATATATTTTTCAGACAAAGCATACAGCTTTAAACAGACATAAACTCTTTACGTTGGCAGAAGAAGGAAGGGCCTTTTATTCATAAATAGTGATTGTCTACATGTATGATAATTAGATGTAGAAAGTATGAAATTTCAATGAGATTCTTGCATATTCTGTTATTTCTGTCTATGATACAGGATTAATTTGTAAAGCGGTACAACAAGGACTGTGATTTCCCTAATAAGGCACTTACTACTCTGGTTCATAAACCCACTCACAAGTGGATCTTCCTAGGTCTTTTACCCCAAAGTTTAAAATTTGATAACTTTAAGCCATCCTACTGTTTTGATGTATAATAATGCATTATATGTCTGTGAGCATCATCTCTCTTGGTTTCCTATGGAGAAAACCCCACAGGAAGATGATGAGATTTTAGCCTGAGGACACTACAGATGCGCCTTGGCAACATAAGCATGCGGTTCTCATTTTGCCAAAAAATGTTCCCTTCTACTGCAATAAGATTTTTATGTTTTGCCAAAATGAATATGTGTACAGCGTTATTAATGTAGACAAAATATAAATGTGACTGTCCATCCAAAGTAATCAGCAAACCCATGGGATGTTAAAGCAGGAAGACTCATAGCCCCCGGATTGGCCATTAATCTCAACATATGTTATATGAAGACTCAGTCAGTCTAGAAACCACGTCTGCCAGACATTCTCTAAAATAACTTTTCCCCTAAAAAACGGCAATGATTTACGTTGTACTACAGATATTTCTTGGAGAATCTTTCCAGAATAATTTTAGGTTAATGTAATTCCATAAACAAATGTTGTATTAAAGCTAATGTACGTCTCCATGCAATTTTGGAATGAAATGCTAATTAGACTTATTAGAGTAATATCACCTCTGCATTTCTCAGTACTAAAATGAGTTAAAATATATAAATGATATAATGATATAAACATTTTAAAATATGCCACTCATGCATTTAACAGCACATAGGGAATTTTCCCTGCATCCTAATCCTAGGAAATATCAGAAATATTTAATCACAGTTAGGCTCTATGTTCCTCGGCTACAGCGTTTTGTAGATCTCATTAGTAGCACAACACAGAAGAATGAGCTACTAGACCAGCAGCTACAACTATCATGGGTTTCTCACAGTGCCCCTGTGTTTTGCCTGAAAAATCAAGGAACAGGATAAGAAACAATTTCTTTTTGCAATGACTGCACTAGGTTGCCAACAGTTTCTGTGGAAACTGTTACTGTTGCAATTTAAACTCCAGTCTTTCCAGAACTCTGTTAAAACCATCAGCTCCTCAGTGTTCACACATCAGCACCTATATAGCCTTATTCTCATTAATAATTGCTGGTCTCCAGTCGCCCTCACCAGTACACCAAGGAACAAGAACAGCTTTATTTACTCCTCCTGGTCTGGGAAGCTAGTAGGTATATCTAGCGAGGTGCAGGACATATGAAAAAAATGAGCAAAGTATCACAGACTTAATCCACTTTGATAGGACACCACCCTCAGAATTAATGACTTCTAATCTTGCCATCAGTGTACAGTACTGTGTATAATTCTTAGGCTTTTAAAGAAAATTATGTTTAAAGATTTTTATGTTGGTGCAGAACTATGATTTATGTATGTCTATATGTGTGAACTTCACCATTTCAAAACAGTAACCACCCAAAGTACCCATGTATTTATACCTCATTAAGTTATTTAACTAATAAAGTCAATTAATTAAGTGAGCTGGTGCTGAAATTTAATAGAACGGTGTGCCCCTGAGGAGAGTTTTGGGAACTGAAACTGCCTTCTTCCAACAAGATATCAGTAACTTTTTGGATAACAAGAATAAATTACTCTTTTATTGTTAGTTTAAACTTTTTTGTATATTGTAATGTTAAATTATATTTTTCCTGAGCAAATATACTTAATATGCAGATAAATAGCTTTAAACATCTTCTTTGATGGCCTAAAACTGACTGCGCCAGCATACACACCAAGTCATAAATCTCATCCCTGCACGAAGCATCCATGACGCACCAACCTGCCCCCGGCTGTTTCCCTAGGAGTTTTCAGGCACACTGAAGCTCTACTCTGTGCGGACTGTGTGTACCCCTCAAATCCTGGTATTTGTCTCTGTAAGGGAAAAGTTTCCCTTAGGTTTGCTGTGCAAAACTGTGGACACAAGGAGATATGGCCTTATCTGCTTTTCTTTGGGCTTTGTTTCTAATCTTGGTTAAATGACCATTACTGCTTAGATGGCAACCTGAAATGGCAAACACTGACCATTTTGTTAAGCAAAGGGCACGTCTCTGTGCAATATTTTGGAAATTTTTGCATATTACAATGCCAGCTATTATGAAAAATTCATATTTGGTTATCTATACTATTGCAATCAGTGCAAAACATAAAATTGTATTAAAATTCTCAAAATTAACAAAATGCTCAATAAAAATCAACACTAAAATATAAAGGTTTTCAGGCTTGGAGAAAATGAAAAATAAATATTATGAAAATAATGCATTTTCAAATCAGACTCCTTTTCACAGCAATTCCTTGATATATATAAAAGACATGCTTGGTTACAAGAAGCACAGTATATCTCCATATAAAAATTTGCTCTCTTGCAGTAAATATATTCTCTAATCAACAAATTATGTTCCTCCTATCACTTTCATTTAAAACCGAAAGCTCCATAATCCAAGGCCATTCTTTATTACTATTATACAATGTTAAAGTGCATTGCTAATATATAGCATCGGTGATTTTAATCTTGACTAAAAATGCCGCAAAACAATGTGCATATCTTCCATTAAAACACACACCCCCCTCATCTGATGTAAAAATTCCTAGTGACAGCTGAACCTCTTGATGGATTGAAAATGATGGAGCGATTTCTGTCATGATCCATTCTGGCACATCTGACCCTGCTTTGTAAAGTCAATCATAGTAATAATATACGTACAGATTCAATTTAAGCTGACAGCAAGAGAGGTGGCAGGACTGATCCTGAAGGGTCTATTAAGCAGCTTAATGATAATAATCAATCAAAACTGTTGTTCTCTGATGAAGGAAGCCTATGGAGTAATTAAAAAAAATACAGCAATAACGTGCCAATAAGAAAAGAGGGCGGGCCTTACAGCCCTAGTTACAAGCAGCGCTCACACTGATTGGTTACCTTCCCTTATGACCACAGTGGTAGGTGTGGCCTCTGACTCTGGAATGTAATGAACAGGATAATTTATGTTGGAGTCTTACCAGATTCTCAATATGCTTTGCACACAGTGTCATTTTAACTGTGCTGTCAGGATCTGGATGCAAATACATACTGTAAACCATACAATTTCTCTCTGGCCTCCTGTGATTTCTGGAAAATCAGCTATTCAACATGCTAGGTTTTGATTTCTCACATGAGCTCATGTGACCTTCACAGATGTCCTTGTAGTATTCAAAGCAAAACATGGAGAGCACTGGTAACGTAGGGTCCTCAGGCCATTCAGTGTCACAAGCACAATGCACAGCAGAGATACTGATCAACTGCAGTATGAGTCCCGGCTGATAAAATGAGTGTGGAGGTTCTGTTCGGATCATCTGTAAGCGGGGGCCACGGCAGGCTCTCCTGTGCGAGGCTAAGATAATCGGGGTGCAGCCTTCATGCTGTACTATGTCAGCAGCAGCCCTCTCCTAGGCCCCGAAGCTCTCAGTCACCCTGTGCCATGCTCACCACCGCCTGGCTGTGGGGGATCGGGATTGATGAGGTCAAAAATTGCAGGAGTCTGCACATTCCCCCTGCGCCTCTTTCACTGGGTTTCCCCCGCAGTCCAAAGACATGCAGTCAAGTGACCTGGCATCTTTAATTTACCCATAATGTACGAGACTGTGTACGCATCTGTACCCTGTCTTGGACTGGCATTCCGTCTAACGTGCACCCCCTGCCATCAGCCCAGTTCTGGCAGCGATAGGCCCCCCACCATGATTCTAGGCTGGATAACTGGTTAAACGATGGATGGATAGATGATTTTCAGGACAGAAAAACATTACATAACACTATTTCTGAGTAACACTACACTCAGAGCAAATAACTAGAAGTAAAGCTGGCATGCAGGAGCCTGCCCACCGAGATGTAAATAAGGGACGAGTTACTGTGATATCTTAATGACCTCATCAAGGTTCCCCAGGCTGAAGCCCAAGGCACAGGCTTCTAATCATCAGCTAACAAGTCTTCTCCAACCTTAACCAATTCCAGCATGATCAAAGCGTTTGCTGAGAATGCTGACTGGTCATGAGTAATGGACATCATTAACAAAATAAACATGCAGCAAGTAAATTATTAACTCAGTGGATGCATTTCAGGCTCATTCCCCCCTGCAAAGCAATTTTTGCAATAAGAAATGGGAAAAGGGTTGAGAAATAATTACTTTCTGAGGGATGAATCCATGAACTGCATAAAAATAACCATGAACAGAAACACCTTCTCTGAGGCATGTTGAAGTTATTACTTACAGCAGTAAGGCCATCCCCTCATCCTCATGTGCTAATAACTCATGCCACGCTGGTAGGTCTCTTCATAACACTCCTACAGTCCACTGTTTGTAACACTTACTCACCTCCTACTGTCTGCTATCTATAGTGCCATTCCCCAGCTTTAGGCCTAGCGGGGCACCGGCTATGTTCATCTTCAATTCAAGTTCTTTCTAACTTCTGATGATTGAGTTGTTTATCGAATTCATTTCTTTGCGAATGTTTAAACTGTAATAAGATTTAGATTGCATTATGTGCAATGCATTTGGCTGAAGATATGCTTTAATTTTAAAATTGTGCTATAAATTGTTGTGAAGGAATAATTGTAGCAATGAAAAATGACTCAGTGTTTCTCTTTAAGCTAGTCTGGTTAAATTTATGTTCATTATTCAGTTTCAGTTTTTAACTCTTGAAGAATTATAAGAATAATTAATAAGTAATCTGAATGTTTACATTACAGAATATATTATATGAACATAAACACATAATATTTCTGTTTTGATTAAGATTAAAAGCTCAAAAGTATTCAAGCAATGTACTGTGACATGATCACAATTCTGCAACACATTTAACAAATAATACAGTCAACCTTAAACGAACAAGACTGTAGCTGAACTGTATGCCAGTTTACATAGTCAGTTACAAAGACTAGGTTTGGAAAATGCAGGTCTACCACACGCACATACACACACACACACACACACACACACACACAGACAGACCTGTACTCATATCTTTGCGGGGACATTCCATTCATTTCTATGGGTATAACCCTAATGTCCCTACAACATCAAAATAACAGGTTTTTATCACATTGATTTAATATATACATCAAACACACACACATACACACAGCCTGACATCTGTCTGCAGCACTTTCCTGCTGCAGTGTTCTGTTTATCACTTATTCTCCTCCTAAAGCCCACCATTTTGAATAACACACCTCATTGCTAGAACACGAATCTTTGATGTCCCTCTGTTAGTGAGTGATCCTATTCTTAAACAGCTGCAATGGGTCAAGCTGTTGGCACCCAGTATCAGTAAATAAACGGGTAGACATGTTAGCTGGGCTAGTTAACTAAATTCTTCCCAGGCAAAAACAGGGTATGTGTGAATGATGAGTATGCTCCATGGGTCTGCACGTTTTACTTTTATTAAACCGTCAGCCACCGTCCTCTTATTTTGTTTATTTAAAGCAGTTTGGAGAATAAATAAGCCGCATTGTGTACTTTATGCACAGTGATCTCTGTTGGCAGCTGAATCCAGCCCATCTGGTTATGTTACATCTGCTGGTGATGCAGGTGAACACAGAGCAGGTGAGCTGTTCCAAAGCTTTTAGCTGTAACTCCCCAGTTTATCTGCATGAGTTTATTAAATCACAACATTCTAGAAATACAGGTGACTGTCGCGTATGAACATCAGGTGGCGCAACAGTCGATCAGTTTGATCTGAAATTCAAACTTGCAATATTATATCCGGAACATCTGAATATCATTTAGTGTAGCCAATCTGGCCAAGGAACGTCTACTGCCTTTAAAGGGAGGCAGGAAGAGGACTCGACTGAACAGTGACAAACTATTCACTGCCTTTGGTGCCCATTCACAGGTTTGCGATCCACTGGTTTTGCAGTGGAGTTATACACTATGATATTATGGTCATCTAATATTCTGCAGTTTGTGAAATATATCTACCACATGAGTAGGTTCCATGTCTAACGTATCATAGCTGAGTCCAAAACACATCATTGGAAATGCTAACAGTGGCTAATAAGTTCTAAAACTAAATCATTAAACATCAATTACCCATCCGTCCATTTTATATACTTGCTTGTCCTATTCAGGGTCATGGGGGTCTGGAACCTATACCAAAAACTAGGAACGCAAGGCAGGGAATAATCCAGAACAGGGCGCCAACCCATCACAAGGCACACACATACCATTCTAAACACCAATTAATAAAACAAAAATAAAAATACTGATGAATATAGCATTTATGTAATATATTATGACTCTAAGATAGACACCATGTGCCATTTCCAATCATATATTAACATTTCTTGCATCCTGAAAAAAACAGATCTGGGAGATAGTCAGAATCTGACGGCCAATCAGATTCCACCACACATGATTAGCCTGCAGACAGCATTCTGCTGCAGAAGTGTAAAAATGCTAATGTAATCCTGGTCGTCACATCTAATGGCCAGTTCTCATGCGGGAGCGGTAATGAGGCCAGTGCAGTGGTTTCATGTCTAAATAACAAACATACTACTCTCTGCGGTGAATGATATCTGCGAAAACAGACCTGCTTCCATTGATTTGGGTGAAATCGAAACACATATGCAACACGCTCCAAACCGCTCACTATCAACACTTAGCTAATACTTCAAATAACTTGGCAGTGGCCTCTTTATGTCACTCCATCACTATCCCAGCATGCACTTCTCTGGTAAATGTTCTGAGTGCTACTGGGACCACAGCTGGATGATGGCTATTTGAATGAGCAGTCATGTGGACGGAACACGGGTCATAGCTGCCTGAGACCCAGACAGGCTGCAATAGATCAAGCGGCACAATGCATCAGAAGTTCAGAACTGTAAACACACAAACATCCTCATCGGTCAAACTTCAAAACAACCAGGATCCAGAGCATGGGGGATGTCAGGGCTGGGTTCCGTCATTGCCTGTAGCCTCCTGAAAGCTCTTTCAGCCCCAAGAGAGGTCACATGAGTCTCTATGGTCCCCTGAAATCCTTCTTTGAACTGAATTTCCCATTCTGGAATCCACTCGCTACAAAAAAGCAGTGGATTGAGAAGAAGAAGTCTTTAAGTTCTTGAGTAGAACTGAAGTCAAACAGCATGGGCAGAGGGAGACTCAGAAGGCAGCCTGCTGGCACCTACTGTACATCTCTCCCATTAGAACCTCCTTACTGAGTAGAACATCCTAGGACAACATCTGCTCTTTCTGCTTTCACGGTAACAAGAACCTTGGGGGTTGTTATACCACAAGCTGATTACAAAAATGCAGTATCGTATTCTCCTGTTGACTATTTTCCTCTAGGAACACAATAAGAAGTTACCTGAAGCATCACTTGTCTGGTTAAATGCAAAATATTTACAGTTCAAGACTGGGCGGCTCAGGAAATTACAAAAAAAAAATCTTTAAATTATAAAAGATCTGAATTTAGCTGAGGGTGAGTTAGCGTGGTGAAAAATTCATGAGAGAGTCTTACAGATAAAGCAAAGTATCGTGTTCACTTGATATTCTGTGGTAAGGACGTAAAATCGGGTTGCGTCTCTCTTCACAACAGGTTTTGTGGACCCTTGGTTGTCTGGCACCAAAGTAGCCTTCAGAAATAACCTAAGCCCAGTAGACTTCATAGGGTGGTCTGAAGACAGAAGGCTGTCTAGTCTAATGATAGGCAGATATGATTTTGAATGTTTGTTGGCTGTGAAATAAAGCAATATGCAGTCTGGGCTGGATCTCAAGAAAGCAGTGGCCTAAGTTTGGCTTGTCTTCACTGAAACAGAGGTACTGAAAATTTCAGGAGATGACAGGAAGATGAGGGTGGTACGGTGGCTCCTTGGATAGCACTGGTGGCTCACGCCTCCAGGGCTGGGGATTTAAATGCCTTCTCCGCTCTGCGGGTGTGGAGTTTGCATGTTCTCCCCATATCACACAGCTTTCCTTCGGGTTTTCCTGTTTCCTCCCCTGTCTTGTACCCTATGCTGCCTGAGATAGGCTTTAGTGCCCCATGTGACCCTCGACAGGATAAGCTGTTGGTAGATGGATGGATGGACAACGAGATAACAGCTTCATTTTTTAAGTGTCAGTTATATACTTGCAGATATGACCAAGTAACAGCTATGCAGTTATCAATGTCTGTCATATTGTCCATACTCAAGTGTGTGGGCGAGTTTGGAGCTCCATGACTGCTGCAGGAGTAGGATGGCCACATGGGCAGTTCTCACTGCGTTCACCCCACTACCTATGATAACACTGCTAATAATCTATCTTAATACCTCCTTGCACAATGTATTATGAGTTGGGCTCATTGAGAACTTGTCTTCAGGTTACCAGTGACAGAACTTTCCAGTTCATGCCATCTCTAAAGGGCCAGAATCTCTGAGACATCTGTGGTCACAGAAAGAGGTCAGGAAGATCATAAGCCCAGGCACAGTGGAATGTATCAAGGCCGAAAGATCATTCTATAACTAATGCTCAAGAATAGTCAAGTTCAAACAGAAGCACATGACCAGAGATGGAAGTTGGCAGCAGGTCTGCTGGAGTCTGCCTGGTCCCAGAGCAGCTGCTGACTTCCTGCCATGCTGGGCTTGGGGTGGGGGGGGGGCTCAACCGAAGTGACATGGTTCCTGCATCACAAGAGCAGAGATATACTGAATCTGAATGTGTCTCTACATCTGCTTAAAGACGTGTTTTCGTCTGATTCCATTTGACCTGTGACTGGCAAAGACGGGGGAGATGTACATGCAAACGTGTGTATGTGTATGTGTGTGTGTGTGTGTGCGTGCGTGCGTGTGTGTGCCCGCGCGCACGTATACGATGTGTCAGCAAAAGGGAACACTGAGTCATGTGGAAGTACGGCTTTAAATGGATATAAATCACATAAGGCACGATTTCTAAAAAGATATCTGGTTAACTAGACTGCAGTCGTTCCGGTTCTGTTTCGGTTTATGTTCTCATGCTGTAATTTTAGCTGTTGCTAGGTAACACATCACCATTCAGCTGAGAACAAACCAACTGCATGTGTTTCAGGGATCAGCATTTCGACTTTATAAGGCACATCAGGTAGGAACACTGGCCAATCAAGGAGTATACAAACAAAGTGCAGCTAGTTTGGGTCGTCAGGGAATGAAGGTGTATGTGGATTTGGCTTCCAATGTCTAAAGCAAATCTCTCCTTAAAGATGCCCTTTAAAAGTGTTGAAGACGATTGTCCACAATAAGTTTGTGCTGATTCAACGTGAACATACACAGGTGCATGAAAATTGCCTCTGAACATTTCTTATTTCTGTTCAAAGCTGTAGGTTGAGTTCCTCTGACAACATTTAATGGAGCATCTGACACATGCGATTAAGCAGAGCTATACAGAGGTCTGAAGGGAGGGGTCATCCGCTGCCCCCTGTGGGAGGTCCACACTGTGGTGTTTGAGGATTTATCCATCTGAATTTGTCAGAGGGATAGACGGGGGAGGGGGTGGGGGCAAGGGAGAGAGGAGAAAAAGTGAGGGAAAGAGGAAAGAAAAAGGTGGGGGGAGGAAGGGAATATAGCAAGAGGGAGACAGAGAGAGAGGGGGTGAGAGAGAGACTTTAATTTGTTTGTGTGGCTGTGTGTGTCTGGAAAGGTGAGGATTATTCTGTTTTGTTTGTGTAGGCAAAATATGAAGGTCAAGCAGGTCTGGTGCATCTGATGGTATGTGAGCTCCTTGAGCTTCTGCAGTGCCTGTAATCTTCATGCAAGTCAGACAGTATGCAATGGGAGCCCAACACCAAGGTGTTATGTGTAATGCAGAAAAGGGAAGCTGAGCTCGTGCTCTGGCTGACAGCGAGGTCTCCTGCCCGGCTCCGGATACTGTCACTGCAACATCCCAGTTAAGAGCAGCAGCCATTCGGAAGAAGCCAAGTTGACAATTGACACAGTTTGAAAAAATTAGTGACTAATCTGTTCGCTGCGTGAGGAAAATGAACATGCTGGGAGGCCAGTCTCCTCCAGTTTCTGGCTGGGAGGACTGAAGGTATGGCATCGGGTGTGGAAGTGCGAATCGTCGGAAGCTAAGCTAAAACAAGGCAGAGGCCAACCTGCGGATGGGAGAGAGTGTAGAAGCATTTAAGTTTGGGTCGCCCATATGAGTCACTCTACCAAAGAAGAACAGTCGTGTCTGGCTCTGCGAAGGAATGCAGTCCGTCCTAATTAAAGGCCTGTCAGGGGAGCTCTGCTAGCAGGGAGCCCAGCAGTGTCACACACTGGCCAGCAGGGGTCCCGCTACAGGCCCCTTTAATTGGGAGTTGCTCTGGGGTTTTTTTTCCCCGCAAGTCTTTCAGTACCTCCAAACCACCAGCGAACATGTCCTGATGTCCATGGATGGGGCTAAAACTTCCCCGGAGGAGCGGATAGGATATGCAGAGAGTAGCCCCGGAAGAGCCATAGATATCACAGAATGAAAGGATGACCCATCTGGGACAGGAAAGCAGGGTATAGCAGCGCTGACCGTTTACCTCTAATGAGAGCACTGTCCAGCACACGCGCATCGTGACAGTGCATAGGCAGGTCCAGCAAGAGCCTCTCTCCTCCAAGTTTCCTACTGGTGGATCACAGAGTCTGCTGTTCACAGTTCTCCCCCAGAGTGGGTGTGTGTCAGAATAGATGCTCCTCTACTATCCAGAGTCATCTTCACTCTGCTCCCTTTCTGATCAGGGAACAGGGCCCTGGCAGTAAACATGAATAAACCTCCCCTTACAGCTCTCCAGAAATGTATACATGTCAGGGGGGAGAAGGCATAAAAAATAGATTGTTTTCCACAGAAAATAGAACATTCTAGCATCTCCAAGAATGACATCAACAAGCTCCTCCCAAACGATAGCACAGGGACAAATAAATTTAAAGGTAAGGCTCACATGATCCTGTTCAAAGGGGAAAAAACAACCTATGGTGAATTTGTAGGCTATTACCCGGCCTGTTTCCTGGCAGTGAAATGTGGGGCTTGCTCTTAGACACAGATCTGTATAAATATGGGACACCCAACAGAAGCCACACGTCTCCGAAAATATAATCTACAACTTCAAAATAAAACAGCTGATATAAAATTCAGGGCAGAATAAGGTTTTAATTGTAATCCACAGTGCAACATAATTCTAAATTACGTTAAAAACTAGAAATTCCTCTCCCGGTATCATGATAAATCAAAGCACATGTCCACAACACCCCCCTCCCCCCACCAAACTGACATGGACCCAGAAGTAGACTCCGAAATCAGTACCAGAGGTGGGTAATTCAGGTCCAGAGAGTAAAAGTCCAGACCAGGATTTTGTTTCAACCAACCAGGTGATTATAAAGAGTCACAGAGTACGCAACTGGTTGGTTGAAACAAAATCCTGGTCTGGACGTTTACTCTCTGGACCTGGATTACCCACCTCTGTTCAGTACTCACCCTTAACTGCACTGTAACCGCTCATAAACAATTACATAACTCATAAGGGAACACAAACGATAGGGCAGAAATGTGATTTCGACCTCTAAAAGAAATTACTTCACAGCAAACAGGCTTTTGTTCCATTAAATTGCTATACAAATGTAGCATCATCGATGGGACACAGCACACCACCTTCTCCATCTGATCTCAGGAAAGACTAGCATATATTTCTCCAGTTTACAAGAAATTTCCAGGTTGAGAACATCCAACTGTTGGCTTATATGGAGTTTAACAGTTTGTTGGATCTATCCAATCAAGGCAAGCCAAGCATTGAGACCCTCACTGTGAAGGCCTAAAGGCTGACTAAACACAGCACATATTTATTTTACAATCGCCTTCGGCCTTGTTGGATGATATCACAACCGGAGCCTCTGCCTTACTGGGACTGCCCTAGATAGCTTCAGGTTATATGCTGCTGACAGCAGCCATGTAATATCTACAGACAGCCTCTGTCTCAAAACCACAAGATGTCCTTCAGGGTTCTTCACTGTTCATTTGCTGCTCTAGAGTGGAATCGTCTCATTTGCCCGGAGTTTGCAAAGCACACCCTTGGATTTGTTTAGACTGTTTGCAGATACATTCATTCAGAGCATCTCTGTTTTCAGTTAAACACTTTAGCCATGAATACATCTGCTTATTGTTTAGGGATTGAAAAGCAGGACTCAACATTTCAGTCACAAATCCAAGAATCGCAAGTTACTTTGCTTTTCTTCATTGTTCACATCAGACATAAAAATATATATCTGTTACGCTATTGTTACTAGGGTACCACTAAACTGACTACAAATCTTAACAGAACTAATCATAGTGTCATTTACAAAGCTGCTGAACAAATATCACAATCAAAACAGCATGAACAGTTATCCTTAGACTGTCTATGGCTTCACAAATCATGTTCGTACTCAAAAGTCACATTTGTAACTTGTTGAATGATGTTTATTTTTTACATACTTGACCAATTCACTGCTACTCTCATGAAGCAGCTCTACAGGTAAAAGGTGACAGCTTCTCTGATTTATTTTCTACACCCTGTTATGCTTCAGGTGACCGGAAATCCGGCTCACACAAAGGTCACCGAAATGTACAAAAATGTGTAGTTCTTCCTCATAATACAGCAAGAACTGCTGAAGGACAACACTGGTTCACCAATCACCACAGCCCACTTTCCACACAAAATGCTAAAAATGCCTTCTCTGGCTAGAGGATCATAAGGTTCCAAAACATGCAGGAGTCTCCTGCTTTGATTACTTTAATAGCTCCCTACTGCACCATGCCCGCTAGGACACGCTGTCCTTCATACACACTGAGAACAGATTCACAGTCTGCTTGGGGAAAGTCCGCCTCACAGCCAGACTCAACGTTGCATCCTGCTGGCTGCTAGTAAGGGATCACTGCATCTCTGTTATCCCTCTACTCGGCATCCCGCCATCGATTATCATATATGCACACAAACTGCCGTAAATTTCATTCTTTTTCTCTGTTGACCTCATAGGAAGTGAAAACCACATCTGAACTGCACGTTCACACCCTCAGATTACATGGAATAATTTTTCGTGCTGCCAAGAAGTTACAAATACAAAATCTATCCTGTCACGGATTAAACAAACACTCTTTATCAATTCTAGGAATATGTCTCAAAATTCCTATCATTATCTCGCTAGGAATGGCTGTGGCTCGATCAAACGCACCCGACACACAATGAGCTCTTTTCAAAATTGAACAGAAAGCCAAGATGCTCCTAGAGTAACTGAACTGCCGAAACCCCAGTTGGGTCCGTAGGGTGAAGGTTTAGAATCAGGTTGGCAGGTTGTCTCAAGACAAAACCCTCAACTTATCTGGGGATCACGCATAGAGTCGTGATCCAGCCGAGCTGTGCCTCATGCCATCTATGTAAAGTCAAGAACGCACAGCTCGTCTTACCAACAGTCTCAAACTCTGAACACGGACAGAGGGTTGGGCTTGCTGTTAGAAAGCTGTGATCAGAGCCTCTCAGTGTCTGAAGAGGGGAAAAAACAGGTGCTGGTAGCCCCCTTGTTATTCAGTACCGGAGGATAATGAGAGGTGCCGGTAGGCAAGAAATATCCCTGGTACTCAAAGAGAAAAGCAAAGCCATGCGTGACTGTGTACCAGTGAGTACCAACCCACTTAAGTACTGGAACGTCACTGGAAGTGTCATAAACCAGCAGTGGCTAGTCAGAGGACCACACCGGAGCTATCTAAATGTCCATGTGCAAATGCAACGTCTGCTATAGGCCTTACGAAACTCAAAGAGGTATTTCACGTCTCAGCCCAGAATATCCCCAACTGCCTAAACACCACTACTGCTCCAGTTCATAGTTTACATAGCTGTGTACATGATAAGCGACATCAGGTGGACAAAAAGGCTACTCACAGGGTACGGTCCGGAGGTACAGGTTGTCCCGGATGGTCTGCTGGAGTTCGTGGTCCACGGAGCCCTTCGGGAAGCGAAGGTTGAGGTAGTGACGGAGGTCTTTGTCAATGACACCCCCTGAGGGAAGAAGACGGCAACAGCTTTTGTAAGCTTCGGTGCCGACATCCCTGCGGTTCGGCTACAGGATGCCCTGGTTTTGCTGTGGATAAAGCGGCTGCCCCTTACAAGTGACTGGCCACTGATGGGCTTTCGGACGAAGACCCGCGTTTCTAGAGTCAGCACCTGGCACTCAGAAAAGCATTTAATCTCTTGGATGGCGGCGGCATTCATTTTCCGTCCAATAGGCACTGCTCGTTGACATTTAACACTGGATTTAACCTGCAGTAAAATGTTGCAGAATTCGGAAGGAGGATAAAACATGGTGTGTTTTAATTAAAAAAAAAATTAAAAACAGGCAACTGGATAAAATGTTCAAATGGAAAAAAAATGACAAAGACATGCACACACACATACTCACACACACAGAAACATACACACACAAAGCTTGAGGATTATGTTCAAGAGAAGAAAATGGAGCCTGTGAGAAAAATAGCATAAATATATTTTTGTCTTTTTCTTTATGTGTGTTCATATATATATATTTAATGCCGGTGCGCGTTCTTTCCTCACAATCCTACTGAATTTAGGATGCTATTGAAATAAATAAATATACGCTCATTTATGATATGATATAAAATAAATCAAACAGAAAATGAGCATTAAGAATTTGACATTGTGAAGGAGCAGGAAAATACACAGGCGTACACACAGAACAAAGCAGGCAGGCAGGCACATAACAACACACACACACACACACACACACACACATAAACACACATAGACAGACAAAGGCAATAAAAGCACCTCCGCTTGTAGCGTTGCTGCTATTCACACACAGACTGGGCTTCCCGTTAGTCCTCCGGCCGCGTGTGCCTGTGCTCCATCAGCACCCGCTCCTCCCAGAAGCCCTCATCCAGGCACGGAACGGAGACAATGAGCAAGGAGAAATGGAAGAGCGAAGCGCGAGAGAGAGCCAGACCGAGGGAGAGACAGAAAGAGCCAGACAGCAGGAGAGCGATCAGCCACTGGAGGCCTGAGTCACTGGCAGCCGCCTTCTGATTGGCTTGCGCGATTCAGAGGTCCTGCAGCTTCCCCTGGTGGCCATGATAGGCAGTGCACGGTGTTTTGGTGTACAAGGAAGATGCTATCTGACACACAGTGAATGTGCCACCCTTTGGCGCTGATGGGAACCTTATTAGCATGTGAAAATCTCATTAGCATGTGAAAGGCCTTCTGTGTGCCAGCGAGCTAAAACATTAACCCACGTCGTTTGCTGACTGACAAGCGATCACTCAGTCCAGACAAAGTCAGTTATGCTGTGACCCACACACCACAACTCGAGGTCTAACCCCTGTGCAACACGAAGCTAGCTAGTCGAGAGCTGATGAAACGAATAAGTAAATAATGAATACACAGGCTGACACAATACAATAACGAAACAAATGATGACTAGTAAATACCACAACAGGATGGTGTGTAGGGATCTATGCCCACATTTGGAAGATCATAGGTTCAAATCCTGGTTGGCAGAGCAATCATATCACCGCTGGGCCCTTGAGCAAAGCCCTGGACCTGAGATACTATGAAGGCTGGCTGACCTTTCTCACTGATCCTCAACTGTATGCTGCTTTGCACAAAAGAATCAACTGAATACGTATAAAGCATAATAAAAAGCAATTAATGACCATTATGCTTTATCTGTGTATTGTTTATTATTTATTTCATATGATTTTTTTGTTATTTCTATGTTTTCTGGCCTGAAATCACTCCATTATAACTATATAACAAATTAGTTCGTATTTTAAAATATATTATTAGGGGTTACCCCAACGTTATAACAGATTTATACTTAAAAAATTAACAAAGAGACTCATATTCTTATATATATATAAAGATATATTCTAGACAGTGGCAGATCCCAGCAAGGGTAAGATGGGCGATCACCAGAAGTGGCCATTTCCGGGCCAGAAGGTAAAAATCCAGACCATGATTTTGTTTCAACCAACCAGTTAAGCATAAAGAGTCACAGTGACAGAGTACTCAACTGGTTGGCTGAAACAAAATCTTGGTCTGGATTTTTACTTTCTGGATCTGAAATGTCCACCTCTGGCGACTGTCCAGGGAGGCTTCTTCTGAAGGGCTGCTGACTTAGCGAACTGCTGGAGCCAACCTTTACCTGTTGAACATCTTTTACCATTGCTAACCCTCTCCCCCATGTGGGAGAAGGTAAAATTTGTGGAGGGTCAATGATGAAGCTTGCCTCGGGTGCCCCATGTGCTACAACCCCTACTGGGTAGACAGGACTGATTTAACTTCCCAATATCAAACAAATAAAATAAGCATAATAATTATATAAAGTAGATGCAAGTAAAAATAAAAACACATTTGCTCTGGAATTAAGATTACTTTGGGAAAGTCGTGCTCCTTGGTACATTTTCTCATGTTAATTAGTATAATGTCATTCATTTACTATGTATGCCTTGCTTAATTACTCATTCATACATTTCACCTTGAAAACTACCACACCCACACCCTGCTCACACCCCCACCCCTGCTCACACCCCCACCCCTGCCCCACTGCTGCGACTGCAGGGGGATTCAAATCAGCAACAGGAGGTGAGAGTCAACAGCACTAACCACTGAATCATCACACCACCCAGGCTAAAAACACTTTTAAAGTACCCCTCCTGTGTTATCGTGTGCCATGCGATTGCCTGGTGTTCCGTGCCACACGCCCTGAGCACCAGATTAAGCAGTTAAGGAAAATGGATGCATGAATAGAGTATGCATCTCACCCGGTAGCAACGGAATCATATTCAGGCAACAAATGCCATGATCACTGGCTGAAAAGTGCAACAGTCGTCATACTGGGTTATCGCCATGCAATAATGTTGTCATAATATTGTGAATGTATTTGGACGGATTTGTTGTTACTTGTCATCGTTTCTGTCATGTTTGTACATCTCCTTTCTTAGTGTAGTTTCTAATATTTAACAGGCTTCCCGCTTCTTTAATATTTATTCCCCCGTTTTGCGATCAAACGCTTCCCCGGTACACCAATCACATGCCTCCTGAAAGGGACAACACGTCTAACACACTAACGATGAGACGGTCTGCTGGGTGGGGATATGATGGTCCTTACCGCCTCAAAAGATTTTTCCAGAAAAAAAGTCTGTTGATCCAGCTACGGAGCATTCCACACACCCCGTCCTTCAGCCAAAGGTAGTTAGAGTGGTTTTGTTTTGGGAGAGTTTACCTGAATGGTCAGTGCCCAGATAAAAAGTCACCAGCTACTGGTCAGATAATCCCTGTGCCAGATAACAGATGCAATCTATATACTTGCTGCATTTTCTGTTTATGGTTCATTCCGATATTAGAAGTTCCATTAGATGCGATAATGAGGTTATGGCCCCATTAGTGGCCAAATCCAGGTAAATGTGGCAGCCACTGCTGAAAAATGCTGAGATTCTTAAGTTTTTGTATTTTTACAGTTAGTGTTTGTTTACCATTTTGTAACATTTTGATTCAGATGATTCTTACCCAGCATGAAACACTGAGACCAATGATAAATAAACACATTCGACACAGCCAATTCATCAACACATTTCTATCTTATACTCAGTGGTCACTGTCTTACGGACACCTGCTTGTTAAAGCCAACATCCAATCTGCTTCTATCAACAGAGAATGCGGCTAATACATAAATACATAAAGTATACAGACTTACAACGGGCTATGAGTGTGATGTAAGCGATGTGGTTAAGAGAGCCAGACAGGGTTGTTCCAGTATCTCAGAGACAACCATTTATCTTGGATTTTCATGCAGTATAGCATCCAGAGTTTACCAAGGATAATCCAGTCAGTTGCAGTTCTGGGGCGAAAACACCTTGTTAATGCTTAACCAATGAAGCGGTAGCTGAGTGGATACTGTAGCTGGTTGCCTTTCAGACTTGAAAACACAACCTTTAAGGATCACATATTTTACCGAGCCAAAGGCTTGCACAGCAGCTTGGGCCCCGGTTCCAAAGCGTAACGTTGCTACAGTTAATGGCTCATGTGCCCAATGAACTCTGCTACCCCCCAAAAACAAATAGAAACCTGTGTGACTGGCAGACATAAGTCTGCAGCATCAGAGCCACCACAGTAAGAGACGATCAACCCCCAGATCTCTGCAGCCGGCTGAGCTCACTGGCACATGCAGCTCGTGCAGCCAGACGAAACCCGACTGTCAATGAGCTCCACTCCAGCTCCACAAAAGAGAAAAACTTTGTTTTGCTACTGCAGGGCATTTCAGGCACATAAGCAATTTCATTCAGAGGCATCTCTTTGTGGGAGATAGTGAATGACAAGGTGCCATCGCCAATCCTGAGCTTCAGGACGCCATCAGTAAGCAATTACAACATGAGCAGAGAGCAGCTGTCGGAGCGAGCCATCACTCTGCTGTCTGCTGGTGCGAACAGAGCACAATACTGATCACTAAAATAACAGCAGAGAGGAGCCTTCAACCTTTCTATTTTTATATGGGCTTCATTTATGAGATGCCGTAGATCTTTAAGGCTGTGTGTCTAGAAGTTCCGCAGATCGATTCCCAACAGGTTAATCTGTAAAGGTATTATAATCTCCTCTACATTAGGGTACAGATTGGTCCAGAAAGGTCATTGTATCGAGGACGAGGAGGACTTGAGTGGTAAAGACACATACACATGCCAGTGCATTTCTGTTAGTGTGAAGACTTCCCTTTAAAACCCATTTTATTCCAATTAATCAGCCTTGACATTGTTCAAACACAATTCAACAATATGAAAGCTGATAATTCGCCACAGAAACTTTTTACACTTTCAGTTTTTAAAAACCGTGGAGCAAAATAGCTCCTGTTTCTCAAAAGTTAGTGTCCCTCTTGGGAGGTTTTGTTGTGTTACAAATGACAAATTAATGACAAAGCCGATAAACACACAAACTACAAAGACATCCGCAACATTACGATTATTAAAGAGACAATTGGCAGCTGTTTCTAAATGACACTGAAATTGCACTGTGCTTTAAAATTGTATATAAATTTATAATTCTCAGCTGGCAATCATCTCCTATCCATATCCATCGAGTAGTCTACCTCCTCTCTAACATTTACCCATCCATCCATCCATCCATGGGGGTGGGGGGTGGCTATCCAAGACAGCACAGGGCACAACACTTTAGCCATCATTTTCTATCCAAACTGATACGGCCGCCAGCTGAATCTCTATTCCCAGGGTCACAATTATGACATTTGACTTGTTGAAATAGTTTCTTCTGCATGAATGTGTTTACATGCAAGAGTTGTCTTCTGGGGCACCTCCAGTGCACATGAAAAGTCACGGTCAGCAGCATGAAACCTAGATTATCACTCACAACACTGTTTCATGGTTTGACAGGTCAAGAACTTAGCTGCAGCCCTCTAGGATAAGAAGCTATGGGTGGCCTTGGGCACAGGGGCCCAGTGGGTAGCTGGGGGGGGTGGGCCAGGGTGTCAGCCTTGCTCTCTGTGTTTCTGTCTCTGAGTTTACGTGTTCTCCCCGTGTTGTGCAGGTTTCCTCACATACTCCAAACACATGCAGTCAGCCTACCTGGCAATTCAGTATTTCAGAGAGTTTCTGCTTTATGCCTGCAGGGATTACGCTCCACCCTGCTTGGTCCACAACCAAGGCCAGGATATGTGTTTAGAAGATTAAAAAATGAGTTTCCAAAATTTCTGAATACAGGTAAACAGAAACCTAATGTGAAAGGTGGACTTCAGAGATATATGCTTAAGTGTTGCAGTGAATCCAGCTTTTCGAGTGGATTCAGCACCCAGGAATCTTTGTTCGAGGAACAAAGAAGCACATCGTTTATGTGCAACACTGAAGAGGTTAATTAAAAACTCTTCAAAGTTAACTCACTTCATGTGCCTGCAGGTAATTTAGCCAACACAAAGCTGTGCTGAAAGGGACCTGACATAGCCCGCTCCTTTGCAGCAGGGATGCAAAAAGAGATGCAGACCCTTGGGAAGAATTCCATTTCCCAGCATTCGGTTTAAAATGTTTCTGAGGTGAGGCTGCAGTGCTGTGACAGAAAACACATCTGACCCATTATTCCCCAGAGGAATCCTGTGGCCCGCAGTGGTCAACAGTGCACACCTGACCTAAACTCTACCATTCATCTACACTCTGTAAGCAAAGAATTTACTTTGTTTCATGGAATGAACCCTGTCTGGGTTTCAAAACCTTTATATTTTTAACAAATCAACCTATTTAGTTTGTCTAATAGCTAAAGGTCTTAAGGAAAGGATGGGCCTTGATCATAAAGCTGGTTATGAACTAAGCAGGCAGTGCTACCAGTACTGACAGTTTGCAGCCCTCTGCCATGGTTCTGTATATCCTCTGCCTTACACTAACAGTATCTATGGCTCCATTATGGATCCACAGGGTATTTGTCCCATGCCTTACATCTTCTTGTCCCAAACCGCTGACTCAATGCACCACAATTGTTCAGCTCCAATAGCGGTCAAGCAGAATCAAGCATTTTAAAACACCATTTATATCTGCATTTCTTCATTTATATCAGGGGTCACAGACTAATTTTCAGTTTTCCCCAATGGTAGCGTTTAAGATTTTTTATTTTCAGATTTTTGTTTTTGTGTTTTGTGTTTTTCTGAAGGATTATCTGCATATGTCTCTAGGGGCTTAATGAAATCAGCTCCTGAAAATCACCTTCAGTCAAAATTAGCAATTCAAGTGTCCATGAGAAGCAAGTGTCATTTTTTTCATTTATTTTAAGATAGTATAAGAGGCATTTAAAGTTCTTAAAAAGCAAATTAAAATGGTCCTTACCGCCCTGGTGGTCCTTAAAACTGCAAAGCTCAAATTATTAATTTTGAGAATGAGTCCAGTAAAACCATTTTGTATGATCACCCCAGCTGTGATCCTGAAGTATGCAGTTAGTGTTGCTCCCATATCACTGTCTAGCATTTTCTCTCTCTCTCCTTCTCTCTCTCTCTCACTCACTCGCTCACACACACACACACACACACACACACACACACACACACACACACACGCACACCAATGAACACATGGAGATGCTTTGTATTCAGCCACAGGGACATGCAGTACAAACAGTACAAGTACAAAACGAAAAAATGTTTTAGCGTAAATATTTTTCAGTCTTGGGATTTTTCTAGATTGGCTCAAAACTGCCTAAATTTGAAATAGAAACGATTTAAGGAAAATGCAGAAAATATGCAAATCTCAATAGCTTTTCTAACTCTTTGTGAATGTATTAACATTAGCATTAAAGGACGCCATATTGCATATTTCTGAAAGGTGTTGGTTAGGACAAATGACTTTTTCTGTTATTATACTTAGGATATTTTGGGTTCCTTTTGTGTTATTATCTTACAGGTTTGCTCAACAGCCATTAAAAGTCCCTCATGTGGATTCTTTTTTACTAAGAGCACAAGGCAAAAAGGTCACAAATGTAACCTTAGTGTTAAACCTGTTTTAGTGCCAGTTTCTGTTTTAGTCAACACACTTCTTAACATTAATATCAATGCCAAATTGCAGGTTCAATTTCTTACCGCTAGTGACATCACATTACCTGGGGAGGGAAAAGTGTCTGGCAACTGACATACAAGAATTGATAGAGTATAGTTTCAGCTCCCTCTCAATTTCTCCATTGCAGTCAGGAACAGAAGATCACAAGGACACAAGCTCTCGATTTACAGATGAAGAAAAGGATGATGTCTGATTGGGAACAGGGAGGATACAAGGTATTCAGGCTTTCCCAACATTGCTGTCTGTCTGAGGAATAAAATACTCATCACGCACAGGAGGTTTACAACTGAGTAACAAAGGGCAAATGAGTTTACAGAATAGAACATGTCTCAATTGTGTTAAGGGACAGGAAAATAAAAAGCAGATAATCAGTTTTTAACTCTCCAATCATGTAAGTATTGAGACCTGATGAGCCTTACCACTTTTGTGTAGACCAGGCGTATTCAATTCTGGACCTCGATTCCAAATCCAGCCCGTGTTCTCAATTCTCCCAGGGGGATAGTTTAATAATTACTGATTCTGATTGGCTGGAGGCTCTACACCTGGCTCATAGGTGAAAGAATGCTGGAAAATCAGCAGGGTTCGGACCTCAAGGACCACGAGTTTCATAGCCCTGGTGTAGACCATCGTAGCCTAAATGCTAAAATTTACCATACGGCCCATTTGATATCTCTGGTGCATGGGATATGAGAATCAGCACAAGGAGCATCTTGTCACAGCATGGCGCCTTGTTGGTACAAGGAGGCTCATGTGCATCAGGAAAGCTAAGTGCTCTGTAGTTGGTGGTAGATCATCACAGTGGTGACAGCAGCAAAGACTGCATTTCAAACTGTGCAGAATAAAGCGATGGTAAATCACTCCTGTACCCCAGCAAGAAAACCCTATGAATACATGCATCAGAATATAATTATAGTGCTGGAAGACAGGGAGAATCAAGAAAAATCTCTCAGAAGTACTGAGACAAGAATTCCAGGAAGAAACCAGGAAAGACCAATATTACAACCACATCTGAAAGATCATTGATGGATTATAATGGGCGAATAAACCAAAACAAAGTAACAACAAAGTAACAAACAAAGTAACAAAGTTCAGTAAAACAAAATATAACTTCATGACGCTCATAAGGATGTGCTACGTGCTAATTGTGAAGAAAAATATCTTTTGAAGACTAAGAATATCATGATACAAAAAATACAAACAGTTGCAGTATTTCACCTTCAAAGAATGTACATTATTATTATTCAATGTAGAAATTCTCAATGAATATATTACAACCTTTTCTATAAATCAACACTGATAGATGAGCCAAGACATGTAAATACATTCATCATATGACAATGAAAATAAGGTGAACAAAATACCTGGTACCTCACAAATGGCTTTTGCATTTTAAATCCTGTGCTGCTCCAGAGAATGATACCAATTTTTTTAAAAAGAGAAATATAATATTGTATGTATACTGTAACTGTATTCTTATGGTTTATAATTTAGAATTGTGGTTGTATAATAGTGCATTGGGTATCCCTATGGGTTGTGGGTTCAGATTCCATCCTTGCTTTGTGTGTAGAGTCTGTATATGTGTGGGTTGTGGGTTCAAAGCTCATTCCTGTTCTGTGCATGTTCACTTTACATTGCTGGTTTCCTCGAGTCCAAAATATGTGTGTGTGTGGTCCAGGTATACCTTACGTTGTGGGAACCAAATGTCCTGCAATGGACTGGAGTCCCATCAAGGGTGATCCCCTGTCTTACGTGATCCATTTCCTAGGATAGACTCCAGGCTCCCTTTGACCCTGTACTGGAAAAGCAGCTGAAAGATGATTGGATATGTATAACTGTTATTATGCTTTTTCTATTTGTTTTAAAACTTTCGCAATTGAATAAATATATTACGACTAGATATTAGAAATTTTTCATCTGATCACTGATTAGCCCTTCCGTGCAGAAACAAAGAAAAGCTACATATCACCAGTCTTAATCAGAAAATTAAACAAATCAAACACAACAAGCAAGATGAAGATTGTGGTCTGGTCCAATCCTCACTATCTGAAAGAATACTACTGAATACTATCTTTGCTATGCTTGAGTTAAGATCCAGAGTATGTTGGCAGGTTCTTATGGCAACCTACAGGTCTATGCTGATTCTATTCATGCTTAGCATTGAGTAAGCTGTTTTGAAGAACAAGTTAACTGGCTACTAGTTACAAGTTTGTGACCATGCACCATGTCAAATACCTCATATTTCATGGCTATAAACCTAATGGAGCAGTGTGTGTCTGTAATTGGGGAAAATTGATGTTTGATATTTGATATTCAGAGGATAATTATAATTATGTGTCCAAGTCTTTTAAATTGTTGTAATCAAGCACCTACTCAAGAAAGTCTAATATGTACATGTAATACAGATTCAACTAATAAAAAGATGGCTTTTACAAAGACTCCCCTTTTGAAATTTAAAGAGATGCTTTTCTTGGTAATGACTGGCCATTTTACAACCCAGCCGTGCATGAACCTTTACCGAAACGCCACTGCAGCACTGAAGAACCATTTGCTCAAGTAACATATAGCGTGCTTCTCTCCCCTGACTATGGTTCCGAGTCTGTTCTCCTGCCATTGGCACCACATTCTTTTGCTCTTAGAGCACTGATCCTTTCATACGTTAAGTGTTATCTCTCAGATTGTTACAGGTTTGTTCAAACAGATTATGAATCGTTGAACTGTTCCGCAGCAGAGTATGGGACAAGGCCAATGCTAGACCCATTAAACTTCCATCAATACATACTGCCTCTAGAGAATATTACTCACAAGCTAATTATCATTGCTGTGCTGAGGACACGTAACCCCGTGTATCTGTCAGAGTGAAAAACCTCTATAAGCCTGAAACCAGCATAAAATACATTAAGAACTAGATGACACATGACTTCCTCCTAGTCCAACAAAACGGAAGTTATGTTACTGGTAATATAAAGTACTACTTCACAGCCTTCAAGCCTAAAATAAAATTTCCCTTTCTTCCCCAAATCGAGATTTTTCTGGTTTTTCAATCAGTCAGAGACAATGATGGTGAGCCATTGTGAAAAGGACTAATCCGGATCCAGAAATCCCAGACAGCGCCGGGAAAGAGTCTATGCTCCCTTGAAAGACAGTCAACAACAATTGCTGTCATCAACATCATGGAAGGAACTCATCACGATGAAAACAATTAACTCTTCTCGTCCCACACACATAGTAAACAATGAGTACAGTATCACTATTCTGACAGTACATTACCTTAACTGAGCATGTTTATTGTCTCCTACAGTTCAATGGGTAAGTAATGGGTTGTGAAATTTTCCTCTGTGCCAGTTTGTTTATTTACACTCAGTGAACCTTTTAAATAGAGTACCTAGTAACAACCAGCCCCATAAAAGTAAGTATCATTACTTTACCTTATTCACCAGAGGGCAATGTGTTTAAGTTATGGCACAACACTGCCCTCTGTAGGATAAAAACACACATCCAAATTAATTACAGTTAACCGCTACGCCTGATGAATGAAAACATGATTTGTGCTCAGTCAGTGAGCCACATTGCTGCCATTGTGCACTCAAGCTGTCCATGTGATTTGTTGCCAAGGGATGTTCAGCCAGAACAGAAACCTGTGGACGCCAATGGTGCCCCCTGAGTAGGCAGGGTTTTTAAGACAGGGTGCGAAATCGTCCACAGCGAGTTTTAGTAGCAGTAATAGCAGTGGGCTCCTGGATGCTTATAGACCAAATCCAGACAGACGCAGTCATTTTTTTTCTTACATGTCAGCTGATAACAGACCACACACCCAGACCAGCTCCCTGACTCAGAGCTGACACAAAGAGACAGTGGGCCAATGTTCTCCAGACCTGATGAGCAGATGGGTAAGCGGTCTGGTGTTCAGCAAGCCTGGTAGACCGATCACAATGCACTGCAAAGTTCTAGAAACATGACAAGCTACAGGAAGATCAAAACACCCTAAACACGGGCCAGTAGTAATCATCAGCAGGCCAATTTTATATACAGCCCCAACAAGCTGAAAGCAACAGACCAAGCAGAGAGCAGGTCAGGGCTCCATGGACCACAGACACCAACAAAAGCAGCGGGCAAGCAAACTGCAGCAAGACAAGCTGTGGGTTAGCAAGGCCTCATCACCTGGTTCTGCGTGGAATGAAAATACCAAGAGACAGTAGCACTCATAAATTAAACCTCTGCAGTCAGCAGAGACAATATAATTAACTGATATAATACTCTTGGGGCATACAGATCATATTGTAGATCATATACCCTGTAAGGCACATAATAACGTAATTATTTCTCAGGACCGAGTGGGCTGTTTTAGGACATTTATCATGATAATGTTTATTCTATCCAGACCGTTAACTGTAGGGTTAGCAGTATACATTGAATGAGGGGCCATAGATGGAAGGCAAGAATATGAGGGGATTTAGGGTGTTTGTGCTACAAAAGCGCAATTGCATATCATGTATAGCAATCTTACTTACATATTTAAAATGTATTTTTATTATATATATTTTAAATATTTTATAGAGTATGCGTATTTTATAGAGTATATATTTATATACATAATTATACTTCATTCATTTATACTTTATATATTTCATATGTATTTCAAATATTTACTTTTTATTATGTGCATTTTATATATTAGGTTATACTATTATTTATATAAAATGTTACAGCATACAGATATATATTTAATATATTATATACTTATTTAATTATATTCTTATTTATATCATCACATATATATAATGTATAGTAGTAATTATTATTATCCGTTCGCTCATAATCACTTTGACCTGGATAGCTTCTTCAAGGCACTGACAATTGCACTACATCTATAGACACACTCTCTACAATTGCAGCCCTTATGTTTTATTCTGTTACTGTGTGCATAATCTGTCAGTCGTGTGTTTCTGAGCTACTGGATGCTTACATTTTCTTCAGGATTAATAAAGTATGTATGTATGTATGTATGTATGTATCTATCTATCTATCTGAATCATCTTTATAATGTTTATATGAAGTTAGTATTGGGGAAACCCATGAATAAACTAGATACACTGCCAAATGATGATAAGACTTGGCAGGCAGCGTGTAGCACAATCCGTGTTGGTTTGCCATTACCTGAGTTAGGTAATTAGCCCAACACTACAGAGTTTTTGCCCTTTGCAGAGCTGTACACCAGGGAACTACAGGTCCCTCTCTGTGAATCTGGAGAATCATTGATCTACATTCCCCCCGTCTGAATAAATATGACTTTTTAAGGGGAGACCTAAGGTTCTTGCGAAAGTCTCAGATGCGTCGCTCCGGCTTTTCTGTACCGCACTGATGGCCACAACACTGCCACTTTATATTACCCTTTATTCAAAGGAATAATAAGCTCCAAAAACACTAAACATATTAATCGTTATTGACACACACAACATGATAAAAAAATTATGAGACTCTGTGATGTGACGTCAATGTAATCTGACATAACACCTTCTCTGGAAAAACTCCACCAGAGGGACACTGCATAACAAACGGTAAGGGACTCTTCTTTATACTGCCAGATAAACGGTAAGCAACTCTTCTTTACACTACCAAACAAATAGTAAGCAACTTTCATTTCCATTGCCACAGAAATGGTAAGGGACTCTCCTTCACGCTGCCCCACAAACGGTACGTGGCTTCTCTTTACACTGCCAGACAAACAGCCCAGCTAAGAGAGAACGTTCCCAGAACTTTAGCCAAAGTCATGTAAAGGTCTTCTCAATGTTGGCAAAAAAATGTTCCTATTGTAACATTAATGGAACGTTATTTCCACATTCTACATTTTAACATAGCTTCTGTCAATGTCAGCATGATAACATTATTACCTGAACATCCTTTTAATGTAATTGTTGAAAAATAATGTTTTATAATAAAAATATTATTGTATAATGGTGCTATATGCGAACGTGGCATCCAGTCTTGAACCCACAACCATAGAGACATAAAGTGATGTATTACCTGCAGCAGAACCACGCCATTTGTTTAGATTTACATTATTATTTTTAGTAGTGGTAGTAGTTGGAGTAATGGATTAATGTTCTTGGAACATCAGGAAAACTGGATACTTTTAACATTTCTATACTTAAATCGCAATGTTCAGTGAACGTTCTTAGAATGAAAAATTATTAGCTGGGTGTAAGGGACTCTTCAGGCTGCCAGAAAAATGGTAAAGGAGTGTCCTTCACACTGCCAGAGAAATAGTAAGTGACTCTTATTTACATTGTCAACGGAAATATTTAAGAAATATTTAATCTGTTTTCCACTAAAATGCACACAGAGGCATTTGAGCATATTTTTTCTCAAATCGATGAGTAAGAATGATTTTAAGCCCCTGAATGTTTTATGGCACATAAATAAAGCAAAATGTCCATTTGATGTTCTGTACAATAGGCATTTACAATAGTCTCTTCACATCATATTCTCATTCAGCAGGCGACCTATAGACGCTTGTGTGAACTCAAATAAACACACCATATTACTCAGTTTCATGAAGTTATTCCGTTTCCAATCAGAAATTTTTATCTAAGATTTCATCTTTCTTTTTCAAAAATATTTCCTAGTTTATACAGATGGATATTTTAGTGAGGCAATCTTATACCCTCCGGTATTCACCATCGATGAGATTTCTTGTTCTGCTCTGTTGATAATTACTCGCCCATTCTGTGTTAATGATCTGGCCCTGGTGTATTGTATTTCCAGATCACACTAATACACAAACAAGACCTTACTTTGTAAAACTAGAATCTATGTGGTGTTCAACCACATGAATGTATAATTTAGGCTAAAAATACACAGTTTTGGGACACCTAGCCATGACACCTACAGGAACTTTTATGACATCCCATTCTAAATCCACAGACATCAATATGGAGTTGGTCCCCCCTTTGCAGGTATAACAGCTGCCACTCTTCTGAGAAGGCTTTCCACAAGATTTTGGAGTCTATCTGTGGGAATTTTTGCCCATTCATCCAGACGAGCATTTGTAAGGTCAGGCACTGATGTTGGACGTGAAGGCCTGGCTCACAATCTCTGTTCTAGTTCATCCCAAAGTTGTTCTGTGGGGTTGAGGTCAGGGCTCTGGCAGGCCAGTCGAGTTCTTCCACACCAGACTCACCCAACCATGTCTTTATGGACCTTGCATAGTGCACTGGGGCACAGTCATGCTAGAACAGAAAGGGGCCTTCCCCAAACTGTTCCCACAAAGTTAGAAGCATAGAATTGCCCAAAATGTCTTGGGATGATGAAGCATGAAACATGATGAAGTGTTCCCTTCACTGGAACTAAGCCCAACCCCTGAAATCAACCCCATACCATTATCCCTCCTCTACTAAACTTTACAGTTGGCACAATGCAGTCAGGCAGGTAATATTCTCCCAACATCTGCCAAACCAAGACTCACCTCAGCACTTGGTGACCCTGCTCTGTTACTTTACATCATCTGCAACTTCGTGGCTGAGTTTGCAATAATATTGCTTACGGTTGACCATGGAATATCTAGCAGGGAAGAAATTTCACTGACTGGTTTATTGCAAAGGTGGCATCCTATGACAGTACCACAGTTGAATTCACTGAACTCTTAGGAACAACCCATTCTTTCACAAATGTTTGTAAACCTGACTGCATGGCTAGGTGCTTGATTTTATGCACCTGTGGCAATGGGTCTGAATGAAACACCTGATTTCAAAAGGTATGTCCCAGTATTTTTGTCCATATAGGGTATATAATACTGACTTTGTGAGATTACAATGGATATAACAAGTGATGCCAAAAAAACACACAGAACTTAAAAAAAAACAATAAAGTTTTGAGGAGAAATTGGGCTAGATTATAAAAATTGACAAAGCCATTTTTCAAGGGGCATGATTAAATCAATTCTTACAACATGGAAACAGGCACAATCCAGAAGTGACCATCAAGATCATGTTGTCATGCCAACCAGAGCAACTGTATCTGAGGGCCAATTCTCAGTATTTTGGTTAGTTCAATCACATGGCTGCAGAATACAAATGGTGAAACACTGTTTATAGACCAACAGCCTCTACAGTGTTACGCAGATCTGGGCTCTCTGGAAGGGAGGAAGGAGATATGTAGCTGCTTCTGCATAAGTCTGAAAATAAGCCATGCTTGGAGTTTTCCAAATCTCCATGTGAGAGAGCTGAGTTTTACTGGAGAATATTCATTCTGAGGAAACGAATCGAGAAATTTGGCCCAATAACGAAGTTGTAATAGTGCTACTTTTACCCAGGTGACCTTATACCTACTGTCAATCAGCTTTTTTTGCCAGCAGGGGTAGCTGAGAAACATTTGCCAAGAAGGGCAAAAAATATTGGTAAACCCTAGTGAACAACTTCACTGTCAATCATTATGCTTTCTGTCTTTATAGATCTGTGTTCCAAAACACATGACAGACACTACAAAGGGATGGATTAAAAACCAGAGGATCAGTGTTTTGAAACAACCCAGCCAAAGTCTGAACTTAAACACCATTGAAAATTTATGGTGACTTAAAAATTGGTGTCCACTGTCACAAACTTGGCAGAGATGGAACAAATTTGCATGGAGGATTGTGCAAAAATTCCAATATCAATATGTGCAAAGACAAACCCGAAAATACTGGGAGCCTATTCACAATGTGTTGCCTTGGAGGGTTGGTAATTACTTTTGTGAATGAGACGTGAAAGACTAGGAAATAAAGGAAAAACTGATTGAAATACGATTTGCATCATGAAAGTGTTGAATGTACAGTATGTGTTAGTGGAAAAGCCTTCACTAACTCCTGGTCTGTAACCTGAGGTAATTGGCAACACTTTCCTAGCTGCAGACAAGAATCAATTAACTGCTCCACAGTCTCTGTGGGGTGTCGATAACTAAGCAGCCTATAACTCAACCAACACTCCAATTAAACTGAGAAAACTTATTTTTCCCAGCAGAAATGAGCCAAAACCAAAAGCAGTTCCAAAATCATGTATATGGTCATGTCAAAAGTGCAGAGTTTTATAGGGTGAAAAAAGTCTTATTTGCGGAAGATGGAATGTGGGTGTTTAACAGATGCTGGAATGGGTAAACTGATATTTCTGTGACGTATAACCATGCACATATTTTGTAATTAACATGAGTCCATCATAATACATGGAACAGACTTTAATTTAAACTTGTACTTTCTTGCCCATTGCCTTTAATTAATAAACTTCATGACAGCAACAAATCATAGGAGATAAGAAAACAAGTTTTTAGGGCAATACAGTCAGGCTACTGCTCCTGGTGTTTTAGTCTTTCGGGCTATATTAAATACACACAAACTAAAGATGCACAACCACGACATTCATGCTCAACCCATCACACATTCAGGCAAGCATGAATACAATCGTAATCTTTTATATCAGGCTGGTGAGGATGGGCTTACATTCAGGTGCCCGTTGAGTATTTCACCAGTCCTAAACCGCAAACTTTAACCTAAATGCCATTATGAGTAACAGACTGCACACACAAAGCACAACACAAATCTGGTAACTCAGTCAGAATTTAGCCTCACTAAAAGCACAGTTCATGAATAAACATAACTTGGAATGACTTAGCTTCCCAGATGGTGTTTCTCAAACATTATAATGACATTACTGTTTTTTTCACTGATTCTTATCCACATCAGTGGTTCTGACTGGACCTAATGGTCATAGTCACTTTTGGGGTGTTAAAAACAATACAGAATTTTTTTCACTATTATAAATAAGAGCAATGAAAGTAATATATTAAAGAAAATAATAAAAGATAAAAAATAAAAAAAAAGAAAAAGAAAACAGAGAGGTTGCTGACAATCTGGTGCAGTACCACTGTTAGTCACTAGAGGCAGAGTTGTTATGAAGTCTTTGCTAACTCTATCCCCAAATCCCCCTTTTTATCCTTGCAATTCTTCTCTTCCGCCTATATACACTTTGCCAGCATCACCGGCATCATTTGTGAGGTGAGGATCCTTTTAATTATTGGTATTCAGTCATCTCTCCATGGTCTTCATTCTACTACATGAACAAAACCTACTGATTCTTTCACACAAAAGCTACAAATCAAGCAGCAGTTAATGTGGTTTATGCAGCCAAAAGTGGAATTTCTACACAGGATTTTATTGTTTTAATCCAGGGCCAGGAAACAGAATGCCAAGGACACTACGACTACTGTGAATGTCACTATCATTGAAAATTATAGTTATTTCACCTTCCATTCAACTGATATTTTTTCACTGCTATTGCATTTATAAAATGTATACGCTAACAGTACCGATTAACTAGTGGGATACCACAGACGTAAAAAATGCACAAAAAACAGCTCATAAACATAATCAGCCTTATGATTACACTATGTAACAAATTTTTATTTTTATTTTGTTCC
>JAAGVU020000001.1:29880613-29918823 GCA_011763525.2 Mormyrus iriodes
GTCCAAAAACATGCTGAGGCTGATTGGAGTTGCCAAATTGCCCGTAGGTATGCATGCATGTGTGTGTGGATGGTGTGTGAGTGTGCCCAGCGATGGGTTGGCACCCCATCCTGGGTTGTTCCCTGCCTTGCACCCATAGGCTCTGGACCCCCAGCAACCCATATGGAATAAGCAGTTATAGACAATGGATGGATGGATGGATGATTTAATGGCTGACAAGAACCTGATAGTCCTGCTAAGTGTTACTGGTGATTTGTAGGCTGCACCATCCAGGCAGTTGGTTTGGCCATACCCAAGTAGGAGCCATTGTTTGGATGGCTACATCCTAGGAGGAGTCAATGTGTGACCAAATCTCAAGATGATCCATTTTCTTTGTGATTACACCCTTGGAGGAGTCAAGATGTGTCATTGTGGTCTGAAAGGAGTAGCTAAGGGTGTACCCCTCCTAGGTAAGCCATACCGTGCCCAAGCGTGTTTGACCCCAAAGTCTAGTTTGTTTAACTAGTGTGATTGCTCCATTCATGACCAAGCACGGAACACAGAAATGATGTCAATGATCCAACTGGCACTCGCATGCACACATATACACTATATGAACCAGACCCAGAAGGAACAAATCAGGTAGGCTCTACTGCAGAAGTGCTGTGTTTGCTGGGAATTGACAAAAGTATCCAAGAACAACCAGATGCACAGATATACTCAATAAATCTATGAGAGGGCCATGTGTTACTGCGCCGAAAATGACTCCAAATAAGCCATAAAAAAAGGACCTAAATCATGAACTCCATTATGGTGTGCGATAGCACTTTTCTTTCTATGTTTTCTTCAACATAAAAAGTTACGTGGTGAATGATGAAAGTGTGCTTGGGCACAATGTGTTAAGGACAATGTGAGTGTGGGCATACCCACACTTGGCCCACTGGATGTGTACCGCGCCTCAGTCCAACTGAACCATGCCCAGGCTCACCTCTTCAAGTGGGCCCGAGCATGGCACAGAGCGATCACACAAGTCAAAAAACTAGACTTTGGGGTTAAACATGCTCGGGCATGGCACAGATCGACTAGTGTAATTACACCCTTAATATGTGTGATTATGGCCTATTGGTGTGGCCATGTGCTGATAGGAGTCACTGTGCATGTGTGGCTGTAGGGGGAAATGGCTCAATCATAATTACAGGTATAGCTACAAAGGTGAATTGTATTAGGTTGAATGCCAATTAGTAGTTAGCATGTGTCAGCTATAAAATATGTCTGGCAATTAGTTCTTAAATATGTGAGTTTTCAGAGCAACTTAAAGCATTCCAAAGAAGCCAAATAGGTGGTGCCTAAATTGCAGGTGCATCAGTCACGAAAAACTGCAAAATTGTTAACTTTACCAAGGGGAAGTCTTAAAAATATGACAGCTTATGCTAAAAGTGGACATACTGCATCAGCAAAAGGAACAGAGGTCACAGAACTCACAGACAGGCATAACAGGATAACTGCTAAACAGCCTCAAAAATTATCAAAGAAATGAAGCAGCATCTTTGTGACCTATTGTCAAAAGAAATGGTCCCATCATGAGCTTCACAAAACCAGATTTAGGGTCAGGACTCCTGTTCAGACTTTTATTAAAGGCGAATACAAAATGATGCTTGATTTAGTGTAGGAGCACACAACCAAGGGGAAAGGGGAAAAAGTAATACAGCCTGATGAGTCATCTTTCATGATGATTTCCTACTTAAAGAAGGGTTTAGATCTGAAGAAAGTCAAGGAATGCCTTTAACCCACAATGCCTGTTGGCAATTTTTAAAGATGGTTAGGGATACTTAATAGTTTGGGAAGCCATTTTGTGGGAGTTTGCATGGTCGTATAACGGGTAAGGACATTTTTCAGGACCAGGTGCAGCCTACGGTGCAAATATTGTTCCCTCATGATGTTCCCATATTCCAGGATGATTATTTCCACATACACACAGATGAACAAATTCAAGACAGATTTCATTAACACAAATGCTTTTCTACTGGCATACAGGAACTGAGCCTGTACTATGCAGAGAAGCTAGTTACAGCCCAATTCCAGCTCATTTTGGTATTCCACTGCAGAAGGATAGACTTGGTAAAGAGATTGCGGCTTCGGAGAGCGACAGCAATATAAAACTGAAGAGACGTTTATTTACGGTTCACACGGTGTACATCATGATTTACTGTGTGCTAATTTCTGCTAGCAAGACTGTGAGTCTGTGAGAATGTCTTATGTTAGTATCAAAAGCTAGTGGAATTAACATTCACTTGCGTAAATTTGCATTACAAATGCATTCCATTCAGGTGTTTTACAGTATGTCTTTTAAGTAGGTGGTTGGAAATTTTCAAGTACCAAATTACCAGGAATGCATCAATACATCGCAATGTGTAATACAATTAATAATGAATAACGTGACATCCTGACCATCATGTCTACCTGTCTCCTCACTGACGAGGCCCTGATGAGCCACACCTGTTACTTGTTGCCCCTTGTTAGTCATGCTATTTAAGTACTTGTATGTCTCGTAACCCCAATCTGGTCATTGAAGTCAGTCCTGTTGTTACTCGTGGTCTCCCTTCATTAGCCTTCTTGTTTTGACCCCTAGCAGTCCTGTTTATTTCCTGTTTTTGACCCCAAAAAAAACACCTTTTAGTTCTCTCCTGCCCTCGAGTCCTTCATTTTGTAAGAAATAACAAATAATATACAGAATATGCCCTTTTTTCCTCCAGAAAATCCATCCATATTGATGTAGAACACCGATATCTCCATGCATTTCAACCAATCAGATGGTGGTGATGCAACCAGCTCGGTTTGGTGACACTTTAAATCCTACTAGTAAGCAGGATCATGTCATACAGCTCAGGTACGGCTTGGGTAATTTACAGTGGAAAACTGTCAGTCCGTGGTACAGCTTTGGTATGGGTTAGTTCATGGTGGAAGGAGAAAAGTGGCAAAAGATGAAGTCAGAAGTCTTCCATGACATCCCCAATCTAAATTTCATTGAACTATTGTGGCAAGCTCTCTATCACAAAGTTCAATATAGATTTCCACATCTTTCAGCACTCAATAACTTGAAGGCTTTTCTTCTTGAAGAATGTTCCAATATCCCACTTTACACAGTTCAGGGGAGTATTTTAGAAGGACTTTTCTTGATGTCCATATATTAATACATAGTTTACCGTATTCATTGTTTTGTCCATGACCTGTATCTCTTTGAAGACATTACTGTATGAGATTACAATGTTGAGATTCAAAAAGACAGTGTAACAAAGAAAATCCAGAATCAATGTAAACACAAGTAGCTCTCATTTCTCACACCACAACGGAAAGTGTACCCGGATCAAACTAGAACACCACTAGTCTTTTTATACTTTTCCTCCCAATAAACACATACACATACCTGAAACTGGTAGCTTTTGTCACTGTAACGGAAGCTAAAGAAACAAATTAATAAAATCGCTATGTGAGACTCCAACACTGATTCGGCTCGAAGAACAGCAACGTGAACCTGAGTAAAGAATTTTACTGCCAGAATGCAATAGAATATCAATGCTGAAAGCGGGAGGTACCAACACTACCATTTACAGTTTCAGCACCTTAGCTAATAAAAAAAACTGTTTGTTGACATCCTCAAAAGAAAATAAACATATGTAGCGCTGAGACTGTAGGTAAGAGTCACAGACTCCCTGCTGACCGTCTGTAGACACAGAGACCAGTCAAGGGCTCAATAGCCCATTCAGAGCCTGAACAGCAAAATGAAATCCCAAACTGTCTTTGTAAATGTCATTTTCTCTGTGGTGCACTTTCGATATCCTGCACAGGAGAGGGAGAAAGAATGATTGTGTAGAAAAGAGAGATGAGACTTCAGGGAGATTCTTTTTTCTTGTATAAACACTTGTTCAGTGAGAGCCAATGAAAGGTAAGAAGTAGAACTTATTATTAAACATATACTAGATAATCTTGAAAAGGAATAATCATTAAAATTGCAAAGCTAGCTAAGGTTTTTTCTCCCTGTGACAATAAAACATAGTAAAATGTTTTAGCGAAACTTTAACCCCCTGCGCTATAATGTCCATGCATTATGAATTTATGAAAAAGCCTGATCTTAATCTCTTAGAAAGAAAATCGGAATTGGCAAAAATTGGCATCAGCAGGTCACACTGGCAAAAAAAAATAAAAAATCGGAATCGGCCAAGAAAACTGCAATCGATGCATCTCTAGTAAAAAGCCATATTTTTCGAGATGGAAGAAGACAGGAGAGAATCCAGAGTCTGAGTTACTTTTAAAAAAAAAAAAAACTACAATGTGTGCCCCTTTAAAAATAAAAAATAATACGCATATATAGTGGCTTCTGATTAATAATCACTGTCATATCCACTTATACCGCGTTGACGTTTACGCCACTGAACACTGTAATTTTGATTACAGAGGTGTTGAACAAAGTGTACATCTGATGTAATATCGTTAAGATTGTAGAGGGCAAAGTATGAATTAAAGTTAACAAAGAGCATGAAGTGTCATCCCGGCAGGCACAACGCTTAGGCATGACGTGGGTGGAAAGGACGCAGCCGAGGACACGTTGCAGTAAACCCCATATGGGGCCTTTACAACAGGCCACGCCAAACTACAACAATGACCAGCAAGGAAGCACAGGACTGGGGAACTCTTATACAGAGGAATGCCTAGGAATAAACGAGGGGCACCTGTGGCTGATTAACACGGCGCAAGAACACTAGGTAACCACAACGAGCAACAAGCGTGGCTGATTAGCAGCCACGCCTGTGGGAAACACCGGGGAAAGACTGGTAGGGCATGACATAAAGTATCCAACCCAGTTATGATTAAAAGGATAAAGTATCAAAACTAATATTACAGCGAAACATCTACCAGAGTAAAAGTGATTAGAAAAAGTAACCATCACATCAATATGTGGGAAAAGATATTTAAGGTGAAGCATCTGCTGCTGATGGTCATTTTTTGATGTAGTTAAGGACAATAAAAAGCAACTTTCACTGGTCCTCAAGGAACATTGTGTATGCCAGTTGGACCTGTTGACTTTTGTTAGTGATTAATCAATGCTAACTGATATACTAATTGAATTTGTTGCACAAATCATGCTACACAAGTGAATCAAGGACTTGTTTGAACACTATTTTTCATTTTAAGGGGTAAAAACCTCTAGCCTTTTATTTTTTCATGATTAAATTATTCAGAGCAATTCTTCAGCCGATGCTCTTGATTTAACTGGATTTTAATTGAAAAAATTAACATTTAAAATTATTCATGAGTGATTAATACAAGACTTCATCAAGCTGGACCAAAAAGCAGCGTACATGGTTTGCCGCAAGGACAGAGGATGTAAAATACCACATTAAGGGATATTAGCATTTTATATACACGTTCATTTTATTTCATTATACACTCAATGGCCAGTTTATTAGGTACACCTGCACATTAATGTAAACAACCTGATCTTCTAGACAGCGAATCAGGTGACTGCAGTTGAATACATACAGCACACAGACAGAGTCTAGAGGTTTATTTACTGTGTGGCTAAGCAGTGGAACAGCAGTGTAATCTGAGTGGTTTTAAAGGTGATGTGATTGTTGGTGCCAAACATGGTGTTGCAGCGTCTCAGAAACAAGGTACAGTGCCCAGAGTTTACAGAGAACGGTGTGATAAACAAAACAACATTCAGTCAAGGGCAGATCTGTGGCGAAAAACACCTTGTTAATGGGAGAGGTCAGAGGATGATGGCCAGACTTGTTAAAGCCCACAGGAAGGCCACAGGGTCAAAAATAATAGGCCATAATACAGTGGTGCACTGAAAGACTACCCTGAATTCTGGAGGCAAAACTAGGTCCAAGCTAGTACTTAATAAAGTGGCCACTGAATGCATTTCAATGTTAACATTTCCATAGTACTTAATGTTCTGAACTCCTGCAGATACATCAGCTAACAACAGAATGGCATGAAAGGAACATGACTGAGAAAATAAAGGAATTGTCTGGTATCTGATATAAACAACATAGTCCCTTGTTCGATTACCTAAACATTACATAACTGGTGATTTGCACAACAGGATAAACCACATGAGACAGGGGAAAAGTTTTAAAGACATGAACTATTAGAGTCCCCAGATTTATAGGTAAGAAATATATACATATTTTTTTTGCCAAATCCAAGGATGCCTAATACCTAATTTTCCTGCACACTACAGATTTCCCTCCACTTAGGAATGACTGCCAACAGACATGTGGTGTATGTATGTGATGACAATGCAGTTCGTTCTGATGACATTTTCTAAGGAACACACATATATTATTTTGTGTAAGGTTTTGGCTGTAATAAAGATTGGAATCACTATAACCATAATTATGGCTATTGGTATGAAAGCCTGGATGATACACACATACACTCAAACACAAACACACAACAGAACCCTGAGAAGCCAGTTAATCTAACTGCAGGTCTTTGGACTGCGGGAGGAAATTGACGTATGACACAGAAATTTTAACTCCCCGCGGTTAAGGTGTAAAGCTCTATGCTGCCCAGTTATAAAATGATAACAAAAAATGTTGAACACTGCCCTCTTGTGGACCACTGCTGATAATGTCTTGAAAAAAAAATATACAAATCAAAAAACAGCAATCTTTATGTTCATTTCGAGCTTAGTAATTTCTAAATATGGCATTTAACTGAATACAGAGAACCCTGCTATTCACAAGATAGAAAAATTCAATACACAGCACAAATACATGAGTGAAAATTGTAGAGAGTGTAGGCATGGAAACACAAATATGAAGAATACACTCAGCAACGTGATACCTAAGTGATGTGTGAAGAGTTTAGAGAGAATGTGGTTCAGAAGCAGAATTTTTATTCATTATCTTTTATGTTGAATAAACACAATTTTCTTTTGTAGTACAGACATAAACGAGCAATATCCTGTCTTTGATTTCTAACTGGTAATAGAACAGAGTAAAATACAGACACACTGGTGGCGGTCAAGCCAAGGGCTGAGAATAACTAATCATGCAGTTATCTTGAACAGGGTAGCGTTGACAAACTCATTTAAATTAAAACAGAGTTTGTAATTAGACAGATCAGCCGTAACATTAAAACCACCTGCTTAATATTGTGCAGATTCCTCTCATGCCACCAAAACAGCTGTGACCCATCAAGACATGGACTGTACAAGACCTCTGAAGGTGTCCTGTGGTATTTAGCATCATGACGTTAGCAGCAGATCCTTTAAGTCCTGTAAGTTAAAGTGGAGCCTCTATCGATCGGACTTGTTTGTCCAGCAGATCCCACAGATGCTCGATCGAACTGAGATCTTGAGAATTTGGAGGCCAAGTCAACATCTTGAATTCTTTTTCATGCTCCTTATACTTTTTCTAAACATTTTTTGCAGTGTGCAGGACGCCTTATCCTGCTACAAGAGGCCACTGCCATGAAGGAGTGTACTTCATCTGCAACAATGTTTATGTAGGTGGTACATGTCAAAGTAACATCCACATGCATGTCTGGATCCAAAGTTACCCAGCAGAACATTTCCCAAAGCATCACACTGCCTCCGCTGGCTTGCCTGCTTCCCATAGTGCATCCTGGCGCCATCTCTTCTGCAGGTAAATGACGCACATGAACCCAGACGTCTACATAATGTAACAGAAAATGTGACTCATGAGACCAGGCCTCCTTCTTCCATTTCTCCATGGTTCAGTTCTGGTGCTCAGATGCTAAATGTCGGCACTATTGAATCGATGGTGGACAGGGGTCAGCATGGGCACTCTGACCAGTCTGTGGCAATACAGCCCCATGCACAGCCAGCCGTGATGCACTGTGTATTCTACCTTTCATAGCCAGCATTTTTTAGCAATGTGTGCTACAGTGGGAGATCAGACGACCTAGCCTTTGCTCCCCACACGCATCATGAGTCTTGGGCATCCATGACCCCTTCTCCAGTTCACCAGTTGGCCTTTCTTGGTCCACTTTTGGTAGGTACTGATCACGGCGTAATGGGAATACCATCAGTAGCATTCATGTCACTGGTCACACCTCTCGCTTGTTCCTGATCTGACAGGAGCTCCTAAGCTGCTTTAATATCTGGTCTCACAAAAGCCAAGGAACACCATAGTGTACTGAAGTGTCTGCATGTGAGTGATGCAGTCAATTGCAGGAAGCATGTTTTTGTTGTGTCTTCTCATTACTGTGGAACTGACCATCATTAGTCACATGCAAGTGCTGCAATAGGTTCTCTGAGCGACAGAAACGGGGAGCAAAAAATCTTGAAAAGCAGTGGCCTCTAACCGGGCAAGATAGATGAGAGATGCCTTTATCCATCCCACTGAGAATTAATGAATTCTGGGGAAAGTATTGGATGGTCATTCTTCTTTGGGTTCCAGATGTTATACAATTTTGCAGTAGATGCACAGACATGCATATAATACAGTACTATAAATATTAATTCCCCACCAGTGGAAACTAACAGCATTTGACTAAAAATTTAATAAATGGAAGCTGGCAACTACAGCAATATGTTTATGAACTGTGAGTATCATGAGAGTCTTTCTGGGCAATACTTTGGGTAGGGCTCGTGGGTGACGAGGCAGGTAGGGTTTGTGGGTGACATGTCGGGGGGGTTCACGAGTGACATGGCGGGGGGGCTTACGGGTGACAAGGCGGGTAGGGCTTGTGGATGGTATGGCAGGGAGGGCTCACGGGTGACAGGGCGGGTAGGGCTTGTGGATGACAAGATGAGTAGCACTTATGGGTGACAAGGTGGGTAAGGTGTATGTGTGACGGGGTGGGTAGGGCCTGTGGGTGACACAGGGCTTGATAGGTAACAAGGTGGGAACCCCTTCGGTGACAAAGACACACAGCTGAATTCCAGCTGTTAACCCTAAGCACACTTGGGACAAAAGTGTGAAACATAGATCAGCTTATTAGGAAAAAATGACAGACTTACTGAAGTGTGATGAATATACTCTCAGCAGCTCCTCACAGCATGCGGGGATGTTCATCTACCGCGGTCAGCTCTGTGTTCAGGCACCGGCCTCCTTCAAGGGGAAATGTGGGCAGCATTGTTATCATCGCTTTTAAAACAAGCGAATTTGTAAGCGCCATGTGGCAATTCAACGGCTTTCTTAGAAATGTGGTGCTTGATTGCAAATTTTGACCTTGTTCTTTGAATAATGGTATTGTGTGTGTTATCTACACACATAACGCATAATACTTTTATGTATACCTATCATGTGAAAGCACAGTCTGAAAACAACAAAACATGCACTGAGCTCTGGTCTTGACTGAAACCAGTAGAAACTTAAGCAGCAGCTTCTTCAAAGTAATGTTTTATGTGTTTTACTTACAGGGGCAGACTAACTTCTCTGGGGCCCCTAGACTGATATAGATAGGGGGCCCAAAAATGAGCCATTGGGCATATAAAACATACTATAACCTTTGTGTATTTTACTTCTTCTGTTCTAAATTCTAGAATCTATAGAATTTAACCTCATTTTGTAAATGGACTGGGGTCAATTCAACCCCCAAAATAGGGGGATAATAGAATGGAAAATCAATTATATTCTCATCAAAGTGCGGGTTGCCAGTGGTAAAATGTACTGATCAGGGTGGGGACGGGAATGCTGTCAGTTAAAGTTGCTGATGGGGTGGGGGGGGGGCATCACACCAGAGAATCGACTGATCAAATTTAAGAAGTTTATCCGTTCCCTCTTTTGCTGATGTTAATTTTGAATTTTTGCATACATTCATTTGATTGTGTTCTCTCCACTTGTGTTCACAAGTTGTCTGCCACTCCAGTGAGACAGTATCAGTATCAAGGAGATGTGATGTTAGTCTTGTATCTTCTTGTTGTTACTTTGTGCCAGTTCCCTTGGCAGTGAACAACCGGTAGACTCCAATGGTGAAAGAAAGCTGTGTAGCGTGAAGTCTCAAGCAGAATAGTCCAGTTACAGATCTTGAAAACTGTCATTAAAAATGCAAATATCATACCCCTGTTTAGTTATTGTCATAGTAAATGCTACTAACCCATTTTCAATACCTTAACTTAGTTATATTAAGAAAAACATAATAGTGAAAATGGTGATTGTAGTAGTGCTTGTTGAAAAAAAGTGCCAGCATTACTGAATCCAGGGCATTATCACTGTTGTTGGTATTTTCAGATTAACCCAAATGAAGCTGGTGGTTACTGCACTGCAGTATAACAAATATATACACACACACACACACACACACACACACACACACACAGAGCCATGGCACATGTACAGAATATGTTTGAGAGTCAGTCATTGAGCAGCTCTACAGTTTTTCCCATAGACTTAATTGAATTGTTCTGGGAAACAAATAATGTAGTACTATGCTATTACCTATGTATTTAATTAACCACAAACTAAGCCTTACTTATATAGTGATCTGATGTATGTTCATCGTTAAGGAATTGCCTCAAATAGTATACATGTTACTATATGTTATGTTATGTTAGTAATTATGTAAATTTTATGTAACTTTTATGAACTTCTGAAGGAACCACTGAAGGATCAAATAATGAATAACGCATGTAAAATACTGATCTCATGTTTGTTCATTGTTAATGAATTGTGACCCATCATTTATCCCAAGCAGTTACTATATTTGTTACTATATTTGATAATTCTGTAAACCTTTGTGAAATACTAAAAGAACTACTAAGGAACTACTGAAGGAACGAGTAATGAGTAACAGAAGTGAAATACTGATGTCATGTTTGTTCAACACTAATGAATTATGACACATCTTTCGTCTCAAGTAACGACTATATTTGCTCATGATATGTACTTGAATAATAATTGAATTACTTCTATTTGTGTCTCCTCAAGTGTTACTGGGATTGGTTTGCATCTCTATTTGCGCTCAGATTTTGGCATGTCTTTGGACAGTGTGTGTTGCTGTGCACACATGTAGAATGTAGAGAGTTCTTGGATGCTGCCCACCACTACAGCACTTCACTACAGTCCTTTCTGTTTGCAAACCCTATATGTGTTAACCTAGGTCAGTCTACACATTATGGTAGGTTAATAAGCACCCAGCACAACTACTACAGACATCTGAAGACTCTTAAACGAGTTGAATGAGCATGACAGCAAAATACAATAATAAACACATTGGCAGCCCAGGGATTCCCCAGCTTTTTTCCCTCAGTTTCCAGCTGGGACAGGCCCCAGGTCCACCAGAACCATGGGGTGTTTATCAATATGTCTATTTGACCGTTCTTGTGTTCTCACATACTGTACCTGTTCGATGTCACCTTCCATTGCCGAATACCAGTTTTGATACTCAAGAACAGAAGTACGGAGAACAGCAAGAATTCCCAGATGTCAATCTTGACCAGCCCCAAATATCAAGGATGCATCAGTTGCATCCTCGCCAACGAGAACAGTCCCATGATTCATTGTGGCCCAGGTTCATTCTTGGGGTCCAAGTTAGCAAGAACATGCTTGACAAGAATATAAGTATGTTGAATTGTGTTCTTGGTATTGAGAAACATTTGTGCAGTAGCTAAGTGGTGAATGAAGACAGATAGTTGGATATCAAGACAGATCTATCAGCTTTTGGTGTTTTAGCTCAAATTAGCCAAACTAAATAAATACCACACTAACGAGACAGGAGCTCTTATAACATACCTGTATGCAGGCTTTGTGATGTTTGCTGTACCCAAAGCATTAATAAATGCAAAGATGGATGTTCATTAAATATGCATTACCTTTGTTTAGACTTGAGTGCACTTGTTGCTGTAATAAAACGGCTTTCACGCTATTATGTTATTGCTGGTTTTGACATTTTTCTCAAACTGAATGCATTGTGTGTGCACCTTGTTCTTAACGTCAAATGAGCTACACCATCTTGCCACAAGAGGGTGCAAAGCGCCATTCCACTGCTGAGAATGCGGAAGGCACATAGAGATGCCAATAAAAGAGCAGATTCCCTTCTTATGAGGTCCACATGGATATTGGTGAAAACATGGTGCAATGTCTGTAAAGTCGGATTGTAGAATATTCTTGTGATTTTCTTGTAAGGCAACAGAGCACTAGGCAGGGAAACTAAAGTGAAGATAGAGTCAGAACCGGAATTAATATGCAACTGCAAATAATATCATCAGTGTAAATAGAGTGTGATAGCGCGGGGCAGGATGCAGATGTCCAGGAGGCTTGTTTGAACAGAAAGGAGGCTCTGTGAAAAAAAAGCTGTTAGACTGCGGGGCAGATTGACTTCTGACAGACTGGCAGCATGCCCCTGAGGTGAGTTTATTAAACAGGTAGCTGCTTGGGGGGAGGGATCAGCGTCCATCTTTGCTGCTTGCTTTTTTCACTCTGAGCTGTGTGGGTTTCCAAAAGAGGTCACATTGCAGCTGATTGCCCCAGAGTGGGTGGTTCATTGCTGAGCTGGACAGAGATGGAAGATGTGAGGAGGCTCTCCACGGTGCCTCCTCATAGACCTGCATGCGGATGCAATGGATCATTTTTTTTGTTGAGCTGTAAATCCTCTGTGTGTTTGCAAAGGTGTGGTGGAATCTGAATGAAATAACTCAATCACATTAATTTTGCAGGGGGGTGTTTCCTGAAGACTGCATTCTCACGGTGTTCAGGGCGTTGGGTTCAGGCTGCTTTGTAGAACACCATGACAAGGTACTCATTCCAATTAGCCATGATTCTCAAAAAGGCTGTGACATCACTGAGCATTATGTATAATGCATCAAATAAGAACTTTAAGAGAACACTGAGACAGCAATCTCTTTACAATCTACTGTACACATTCATATTTCTGTCATTATTTCACTGAACAAAAAGTTGCACCCAGGAACAAATATGGCAGTAATACATTAGATTGTATAAAACAATCATAACCAAATATTGCCATATTTGCTGAGCCCACATAGTAATCAGCTACTTGTTCTCACTGCAGGCAGGCGATGTAACTGCCATAAGAATGATTGCTCTCCTCTACAGAATTCTGCTCTCATGTAGAGGGGATCTCACGAAACACAGCTCATGTATGAAGTGGACATTTTTTGCAGAATGGTACTCTCATCTCAAGTGGATCCCTCTTTCTAACATTGAAATTTCAGAAGAAATGTTATATATAAGGGATTGCTTATGGCCAGCAAGAATGTGGGCCTCAGTGCTCGGTCTAGGTGGCACTGGATGGACCTGGGCACGTCGGCAGGGATCATGGTGAAAAAAAAAAGAAATCAACCAGGTAAATTATGGACTTGCAGATCCAGGACGTTTTATTTTTCTATTTAGCTTTTAAAAGTCAGTTCACCTGGACAACGCTTAGGCGCAAATGTTTAACTAAGTTTAATTCATTCATTTAAAAGAAAAACAAAACACTTTTAAAAGCTGTGTTCAGAAGTGGGAACTGCAGGTTTCATTTCTTTTACAGAACAACGATGTCCATGCAATTTGATGTTGAGCAATTTATCCTGTTCCAAAGAGAGAAACATCAGGAGCTATTTATAACATTCTCCCATGAAGACTATGCCAGTCTAGAAGAATATCACCCTGTTGCCATGGCACCAGGAATAGATGACATCATAAAGGGAAAAGGAGGATGAAAGGCATTCTGGGACTGAATCTCAACACACAAACACTGCATCTGAATTTCTGATGTTTCTCTCCAGCTCAGGACCCTGACAACCGCTGCATTATGGGCCCTGCAGTGTAATGTGTGAGCATGAATGTGAATGTGGGGGTGTGAGTCTAGTTTAAGCAGAAAAACTACTGCAATAGAAGGAAAAGAAAATAACACAGACTGCCTCCGGGAGCAGCTGGCAGACAGGCGGCCTATGGCTGCACCTCCCTGTTTTAATTCAGAGGCCTTCCTTTCTCATCCAGAATCAGTGTGTGAAAGCTTTAAGTAGAGAGACTGGAGACTAATAAATGAAATAAATAAGGGAAATTAAATGAATCGAGTGCTTAAAGGTAAGGACAGCCATATCTCCTGATAATGCAAAAGTGAAGACTGATTAAAATTATATATAAAGACCATAACACAGAAACTTACACACTGTTACCAAATATGATGACCTATTACAGGTTACATCATGAGAACAATGTGATCAGCTGACTGTACAGACCACATTGGAATGGAGAGACACCACCTGGTCACACAACAGGCAAACAAACTGTGTGGTCCACCTCTGGCGTGAGCTATGGTCTGACTTTAGAAAGACCAAATGCTTCTGTCTCTTGCTTGCATCACTCTCTCTCTCTCTCTCTCTCTCTCTCTCTCTCACACACACACACACACACACGTCCTTAAAAAGCCATATGAACTCGACTTGAATAAAACAGCTCCTCAATAGATTATTAACAGGTTTTATTAGCAAAATAAGGAAAATGTTGTCCTACCATAGAGAACATTGCTACAGACAGTTATGTCAGTTTGTCTTGTGTAACAGATAAACCATTATTCTCTCCCCAGACCCTGCCCCACCCACACCCGAAAACACTTTCAGATGTTAGTTTTTGAACTGCGTACAGCAGTTTTGCATTTTGAACTGTGTACTGCACAGCACTAAGACAGTTATTCCTATACATGTACCCTTTAAATCATTTCTCTGACAATTTAAATCATAACAGTTTGTTATATTTTGCTGACCTGGTGTTGCCATTTTAAAAAGGTCATTAAAAACGGCTCGTACTTCAGTAAGTCCTTCACCTGTCACTCTGAGGCCCAAGGCTGTTATAAGTCTAGCCACGGTCGATAGTATCCATGCACCACTTCTCCTAACATGGGGTCCCGACAGACCTGGAAGAGTAAGCACGCTGGGAGGGAACATACATTAAAAGTAAAACCTTCATGATTTCACTCTGGAATGATTTACCCGGCAGTAACAAATACTGAAAAATGGGGATTTACACATGCAAAGGCACGGATACCCATTCACTTGGTCCACAATGCACCATTTTTCCCCTGTGTGGAAAATGGTATTTCCACCAAAGCCAAGCTACCAGTTTACAAGACCGGACAAAGAGAACTTAATTAAAATACAAAAGAAACACGTTTGGGGGGGGGGGATGCTACAAGATTTACACAAACATCTTACACAAGTGAACAATTTAAAAACAACCTACACCGAAATAAAGTCATTAAGACTGACTAAGAATACAGTGCTGGCCTGTAATTGGTGGGTTTCACCGCACTACTCTTTTCTCGACACATGGGGTGTTTCTCAAAATGCGTACTTGATCATACTTGTGTTCTCACGTACCTCATCTTCCATTGCTGAAGACCACTTCCAATACTAAGAACAGAAGCACAGAGAACGATAAAAAATCCTCAGATGTCGTTCTCGCCCCGCACCAAATATCAAGGATACATTGGTTGCATCCTTGCCGAACAAGACCAATCCCATGATTAACTGCGCCCCAAGTTCATCCTTGGGAGGCAAGTTAGCAAGACCAGTCTTGCCAAGCCCACAAGTACGATCTTTGCGTTCTTGGTATTGTGAAACACCCTTTTTTTTTTATTCCACCTTATCTCCCTCTGCATAAAGACAAGCCCAACTTCAACGCACCGGTGACCTTGCAGAAGCCAGCCACTGAGATGATGTCAGCTAGTCACATAGTAATTCTGCTTCTTCAGTCCACAACAAAGAAACAACTTTCAAATGAATGAAAAAGAATATAATGAATAGGTCAGAAAAAAATGAATATTTGACGATGAGTTACATGGAAATTATTTCAGATGAGTCCGTCAACCGCTGTATTAAAGTACTGATTTTTAACATGCTTATGATGGTGAAAAGACACACAGGCTCCATAAGGATGTACAATCAGCCCCCATACAGCGGCATATTTGCCGCCATCCAAGTGCAAGCTGACTGCGATGCAGCCATAATCCGCGTGATACTCCCGCCAGATGAGGCTGCTCTAGAATAGGCCGCAATCTTTCAGGTTGTTCTTGATGATGACGTCGGTGACTGCGTCGAAGACGAACTGCACGTTCTTCGTGTCGGTGGCACACGTGAAGTGGGTGTAGATCTCCTTGGTGTCCTTCCTCTTGTTCAAGTCTTCAAACTGGCATTGGATGTAGGCGGCAGCCCCCTCATACGTGTTGGAGCCTGTTTGGAGACACAGACTGACCTGCTGACCCCAGTGTTACAGGATGAGCAGCTAATAGCACATAGAGGACTTAAATATAATGGACCCTAACTTCCCGTATCCTTAAGTCAGTGTTTCCCAATCCGGTCCTTGAGGACCCACAGCCAGTCCACGTTTTTATTTCCTTCAAACTCCCTGCCAGACAGTCTACATTATTGGTCTGTACAAGAATCTGGGAGGGAGCAAAAATGTGAACTGTCTGTAGGTCTCCGAGGACCAGACTGGGAAACATTGCCCTAAGTAATGGATCGCCATTTTATAAGGGTCTATATCACTTCACTTGTTTTCTTAATCCTCAGGATACAGTACATTTTCCCCCTTCATCATTTCTTTCACACAAAGCACAGGGCATGAATGCGCATCACAGGGCACACGCTCACGCAATCACATGCTATGGACACTGTACAGACACTGATTCACCTAAGCACTTCTTTGGAGTGCCTAGGGGGAAACCCACACAAACATGGGGAGAACATGCCAATTCCACACACAGAGCCTAGCTTATAATCAAACCAACAGGGATACCCAACTAAGCCATCATCACCCTGAACTGCATGAAATTAAAAAATGCACAAAAAGAAAACGACAATTTCACTTGAAACAAAAACCTAAAATTAAACTAAATATCCCGAAAAAGATCGTCTATCTACAAACTCAATAACAGAAGCTCAACGGAGATCTCCACAGCATTAAGTATTGTATTAAGATGCTTGACTGATGTTTCTGCACAGACTGTCATGCAGAATTGCACAACTTCTGCCTTTGCTAGGTATCTGGGAAAGGAGATGGGGGTAATGGCTTCTGGAAACAGAACATCCAGTCTTTTTACGGCCACGGTGCTGTCCGGCTTTTTTGCCTAGGAGATCATTAGGAGTTGCTTAAAGGAAAGGCAACCAGGAAGTGTGTTGTCATGACCACAGGAAACAGGGTAGGTGACAACATTCACAGAAGAGGGAGGATTCAACAAGAGCAGGGCACTGTATACACCACACCGTCGCACTGGCGGCATGTGTGCAGTGTTTTGTGTGGACAGAAAAATAAATGGATAGATTACATGACTCATCTGCTTCCACCTGAACCCCAGAAGGTTTTAATGTTCAGCTTATCATCACAAATGCTCATTAAAGTATGATGATACAGCTGTGGGAAAAGTATAAATCCAGCCTTGATCCTTATAAGCCCTTTAGAATCCTGTATTCGTGTTTCTTAGCCTAGAATACAATTCCCATCCTAACAGTCACTGTTAAAGTTTTTATTATTATGCATGATTATTTTGTAACACAAGGACTTTTTAAAACTCATTTTCGATAAAATAACTCAGTAATACAATCAGTTTGAAGCCTTCAAAAACAATTACATTACTGTACAGGACATCAACTTATGGTCAATAAATCTAGAAAAAATCTGGATTCAGGGGACTTCCTGAGGGGGAAAACTGATAACAAGAGGAACAACATGTAAAACTGATCCTACAAAACATAGAACGATCAGTGACTATGGGATGACCAGCTCTGGACCAGCTGAATCACTGGGTATACCAGCAGGACCGGATCTACTTTTTTATGAACCTTAGGCAAAGCTTTACTTGGGAGGCCCACACACCAAGAAAATGTATTTTTTTCCAGCGTAATGCAGGTAGTTCAAGTGCCCTAGTAACCAATCAAGGCCTGTAACCAAGCGATACTGCATAAAGTCCACACAGGCTATGCAAAAAGGGTTCTCACCTGCATACTCTGGATAGCAGATGGTCAATGGACTCTTCTTGATCTTCTCCTCAAACAGGTCCTTCTTGTTGAGGAACAAAATGATGGAGGTGTCTGTGAACCACTTGTTGTTGCAGATACTGTCAAACAGCTTCATACTTTCATGCATCCGGTTCTGTAGGGTGAGAGAGCTGTTTGTATTAAGGCAATCATCTAAGTCAATAACCAAAAACAGGGGCTATACCAGCTACCACCAACATCCACTTATAGGCAATGGTGAGTGAACTGGGCAGGGGGAGGGAGGCAAAGATAAAAATCCAGCTTTACAACTTACCATCTCCTCATCCTCAGCCAAGACCAGGTCATAGTCACTTAGCGCTACACAGAAGATGATGGCTGTCACACCCTCGAAGCAGTGGATCCACTTTTTCCTCTCTGACCTCTGACCTCCCACGTCGAACATTCTGTGGGATACCGAACCATCAGCAAAACAGATGAAGTCCGCAACAAGGGTCACCCGAGCGAAACGCTGAGACGCAACTTGATTTAGCACATCTTCCCATGCAAATTCACACCTTGACCCTTGCATCCTTGAAAAAACTGAAAGCTGTAAAACTGGTCAAAGGCAACGATATCATCCAAAATGACATCCCAGTTGTTTTGAAGGTGATACCGGAAGGTAAGATACTGTAGATGAAAAGTCACTTCTGATGAGGTTGAATCAGATATTCTTTATTTACATGTGTGCCCTGGGGCCACCTTAGAGCACACTCCGGGAAGGGGGACCTTAGGTACAGGATTACAGGGTGTGTGACAGTGGTCAGCTATCTACTCATGCTTCCCTGCCCAGGATCTGGATGGGGGTTTAGCACCATTTTCATCCCTTGGAGGCTGAGATTGAGGCTGAGGTGGACCATCTACATCTCAAAGAAAAGGAACAGCTGCATAAGGAGTGGTAACAGGCAGCTCACACACTTCCTGGAGCCTGAGGTCTGGTTCATATTTACTGCAGTATGGCTAGCTACAATTTTTCTTCTATCCTTAGAAATAAAATTACTAAAACTTAAAATGAAATGAAAATATATAAAAACTAAACCGATATACATTATAAAAATAAAACCAATAAAACCACTAACCTGGATTTCAAATTAAATTTAATCTAATGAGCGATCGATGCCTTTTTGTGTAACTGAACAGACCATCAGCATTGTTCCAAATTTCAAGTGATGCACTCCCTTGCACGTGGCCCCCAGTGCAATCTGCACACCCAAAGTTGACAAAAATCATGTCAACACAGCCACATGCACTGTGGCGTGTCTGCAATATGACATGTAACCATGTAAGGAGTCACAGTGATGATAACTAACAATAAAAATGCGGATGATGCTGCAGTGTCGGATTTTGTATTGATATGTTGGAAAGAAAGAAACAGACAGTATAAACTGTTACAGTGACAGAGTACTCAGCAGGTCAGTTTAAACAAAAACCTGGTCTGGATTTTTACTTTCTGGACCTGAACTATCCACCTCTGCCTTCAGGACACCTAGGTAAGAACACGGCATGGACCAAAAGCAGCTCTCAAGTCCATGATCAGCTTGTCAAGAGCTCCCAAGACCACTATGACACATCACTGGTTTCTTACTCACTTAAAGTGGAGGTCTTTGAAGGTGAAGTGTGTTTCCACAATGCCTGTGGTCTTTACCCGGGTCCGCAGCACATCCTGTTGAGTAGGGATATAGGCATTCTGGGATATCCTATCCAAGTCGTTCAGGTAACTGCACAAAGACAGAAGAAAGCAGGTCAAACCTTCTGCAACAAAAGCAGCCACAGGACGTCATGATGTATCTATCGCATCATTTTCCATAATAAGCACTATCAAAGACTAGGAGGGTTAGCCATGTTTTTAAGAAAGTTTACCAAAGACTATGTATTGCTGATGTATGAAGGTGGTAACAAACCCAAGAGTTAGCAGAGCTGTAGCTGGGGCTACAATTTAAAAATCTAATACTGCTTACTACTGTTTCACTGGGGATTCAGTGATATAGCAGCAGCCTCTAAACTTCAGGCAAAACTCTCACCGAGATAAAAACAGGCATCTTTCAGCTCACCTAAGAACTACAACCTTGTATTTGTACCGCAGGAGTGAGAAAAGCGGCCCAGATATTCTAGTCTCAATCTGACCCCCTTATTGTGGAAAAGATGACAGCAAGCCACGAAGGCACTCACTACGCAGCAGAGTCGTTGAGCTGATATTCCCGTGAGCGGCTAAAGCATGCCTGGACACCGCCATCCCTCCAGAGACGTCGGATGACGCCTGCCAGCTCAGCTGTCATGAAACCCTCCTCCGCCGAACCCGCCAGCACAAAGAGCTGCCTGGCATCATCCTGGGGGAGAGCGGCTGTCAGAGCGCCATCGCCACCGCGCGCATGCTTATCATCAACATGGTCAGCGAAGGCAGCATTCTTCATATCCTGCAGAGCAGTGTTTCACAATCCGGTCTTCAGGGGACCCACAGACAGCCCACAGTTTTGCTACCGGGAGCAAAAACATGGACCGACTGCGGGTCCCCGAGGACCGGATTGGCAAACACTGCTGTGGAGGCATTTTGCACCTGCGCACACACACACATCATGCACCCAAATCACAGGTCTCCCACAATACTCACCACTCTGGCCGGATCCCCAAAGTCGATCTTGAGACGGCCCATAGCTCGGATAATGGCCACAATGGACTGGATGGTGTTACTGTAGACCACAGCTTTGTACTGCTTACACTCCTCTTCCGAGTAGCCTGCTTCGTGGATGATCCTGGGGGGGCGGAGGTATCATAACACTGAATAAGCCCCCCCCCCAGGGTCTCTGCCAGCTCCCCATCCCATCCCACACTCTGGCACAGTACAGAGCGCCATAACACAACTTCTGACACATAAGTCCACGCGTGAGGTTTCTGACTCCAGCTCTGCAGAGAGAACAGCATCAACAGAGGGGGTCAAAGACTGAGCTGAACAGGCTGTCCCAAATGCGGCCTTAGGTACAGCGACACCGTTCCCATGTGGAATGCAGCACGTCTACGATATGGAGAACAACAAACAGCCTGGCGCACTGCAGCCATTCCTGACAGATTACTCAGACACACAAATAAGGGAAGCTGACCATGAACCTCACAGAACACAAATTATATTTGCTAAATGAAAACTTGAGGATATAAGGCCTCTAGTTAATATGCTACAGGTAAATAAGGACAGGGAGCAAGAAGAAATTTGAATCTGAATGAAACACCGGAATTCAATGATTAAGAGGTGAGTCCCAATACTTTTGTCCATATAGTGTATTTTTAGGGTAGTCAGTAGAGCTGGGCAATAAATTGAATTAATTAGATTAATTCTAGTTTTTCCTTTAAATCAATGTGAAAAATGCTGAAATCAAAAAAAATCGGGTCTAATCTAATACTTCCTCTTTCACAAGTGCTTCTACACAAATCTACATCTGTAACTCTCTTAGTCACCACAACTTCCCAGAGACCTCCGAGTCTGCACATGCACAGAGACCTCCGTGTCAGACAAACACCGGTGAAGAGAAATGGTTGACACTAATGTATGATACATTTCATACGGCTGAAGATGCAATAATACCCAAACAAAGGCATGTTACTTCAAACATATGTACATGGTTTGGTTCTGCGAGGGTCAGACATGGAACAGACCACTGTGCGGTGCAAGGTTTGTAAAAAAGTTGTTAAAACAAAAAGTAGCAGCTCTACAAATCTGTTCCAGCATCTGAAACAAAGGCATCCAGCAGAATGGGAGCAATGTGTTTCCCGCTGAAATTCCGATGCTAGCTGTAAATGTATTCCCAGAACTAGTGTTAGAACACAGCCAACTTCAGCTGCCCGTTTTCCAGTGTCACAACGTATGACAAGACAGGTCAGAGATGGAAGCACATCTGTAAAGACACGGTGCCCATTTATACGGCAGAAAAGTGTGGGTTTGTTAGAAAGCTTAAACGTTAAGGACCCCATGTACGGGAATACCGAGCCACAAATATTTTACGGAGGTGGCATTGCCCCCTTTGGACAATGAAACACAGGGGAAAATCGGCATGCATTTGGAAAAAGCATCATTTTACTCCACAACAATGGATCTCTGGACGAGCACAACCACGGAGCCTTACATGAGCCTGCCAGTTCATTTTACTGACATGGACTGGGCACTGAAAAGTAGCTGCCTCCGGACGTCCTGCTTCCCCGATGACCATATGGGGGAAATAGCAGCTCAAGGGCTAAAAAGGGACTCATCGTATAGCTGTTTCACATGTTGTGTACCGTTATTTTGTTCGGATCAAACACAACCGCAGACATATGTTAGTTATAACATCGCTGCACTGCTACACATGGTTGAGGAAAGAGCACACTGAAGACTTTATTTGTTTGTTGTTTATAATTAATGTTGTCATTGCTTGCTCATGGTGCTTAATTTTATGCAAATGTATTTCAGTTTCTTTATTTTTTAGCATTTATATTTTGTTGTTTATTTTATATTTTATTTTCATAATACCCGTGAAGTGTCGCTTCTTTGGTATTATTGTTTCCATATAGGTTAAGAATAAAGGAAACTAATTTTTCATTTCTGTTTTGTCTTGAGTTCATATAAAAAAAAAAAAAAAACGATCAAAATCGAAAGTTTTCCACAACACTGAAATAAGAGATTTTATTTTTTGCTCGTATCTTCCAGCCTTAGTAGTTGGCTTTGTCTGTCCTTGCTAAACCAGACTAAAGGGAGTTCAGATAGTAAACTTTCAGCATTTCTTAACATGTCAAATGCTTGTGCTGAAGTAACAGTACACAAACCACATTTCCCTCACCTAAGAGGGCTTATTGGTACATTATTAGGAAAGCTGGTGCTTACTTCATCTGTTTGACAATGGTGCTCTTCCCTGACTCGCCAGCACCTGAGGGAAAGAGACAGGGATGTCAATACTGGGAAAGTCTGTTTTTTTTTTTTTCGAACAAAATATACATTGAAGCTTGCTACGATCGGAAACACATTCAATCGCAGGGAGAGCAAGCAAGCAAACATATACACACACAGTGGGGGTGGGGGCGGGAATGGAGCACACAGCCCTGGAGGTGCAGAAGTATACACTGCTAATCACTAAGCCATGGTGCCACCACAGGAAGAAATACAGCGAATTAAAAATAAATAATGAGATTAATCACACTATACCATAGCCTTTCATCTCTCCAAGAACGGGCCAGAATGACAAGAGGGAGTGAGAGCGTGTTTAGGAGAGGCAGAATTATGAAATGAGATTAGCTACCGTCCTCCTCAGGACAACCCGTGGCTTGCTGTCTGCTTTATCGTATCGCCACAAGGTGCAGCTTTAGCTGTAATAAGAGAAATTAATCCAGGCATACAAGCTGCTCAATGTTTATGCCTGCCTACATTTATTGCAGTTATACAGGCGCCGAGCTGCTGCCGCACAGCCTAACACAATGGCGTAATCATTTAATCACCACCAGCAAAAACATCCTAATGCTCACTGAGCGTTACGTAAGTAGCTTTCACAGGAGCTGTAATCTGTACATTAGAAAACAGAACACTAAAGTGTTTTGCCTTCACCGAACACCTAAACAGCACCCATGGTCATCTGTTTTTAGAAATTCCCACGTTTTCTTGTCTTCTCACCACTGGGCCGTGTAATCATTAGCGATTTAAACACACTTTCCAAAACAACACAAGCTAGAATGACTGAATCCAAACTCAATTTGTCATACTGTGATAAGTTCTCAGCTGCCAAGGACAGTAGCATATATATATAGATCAATCTCTGGCTATTCACATCACAAAGCGCTGTCATTTTTTTTTTTGTTAATTTGAGGGTACATCATCAGCTGTACTACAATTAGCAACATTTCTAATCTGTGCTTCTAAAAATAGACCTAAGGGATTAAATTTAAGGAGAGACATTTTTAAACTGACATCTTGTTCCCATGATCCTCCAATGTAACAGGAAAACGAGGCTGTCAAGATTCCCAGTCTTTGAATGGAGCAATGCAATTAGGCAAGCAGCAATAAGTCTCACTACTTTGTGACACTTCAAACACGTTTAAAGGGCAGGCTTTTAAAAAATCACAGCAATACACCATGCATGATTATGTAACAAAGTCTTACACAAACTGGACCAAACTTTCGATACTTTACTGGGAACCAGCCATTACCCCAGAACAAGGAGAAATAGTCTCACCAACTTCAAGAATCAAGAAACAATAAATGTGCTGGTGCCAGGTGTCCTCTGAGATAACCGTACAGGTTTTTACTTGCACTGCAGAACATTTCCCTTATTTAAAATTTCAATAAAATCTCCTCTGCATACAGCACTAGACCAGTAACTCTCTATTGAGGGGCTGGGAATTCCTCATGGAGACACCCCTCATGAGGTCCTACTCACGGAGCAGCCGTCCAGCCCATCAGGAGAGGGATTTTGGAAGTGCAAACGGGACTGTGTCTGAGCACTCTGCATAGCCGCCCCCACTGAACTGGAGATCCCAGAAAGCGACAGAGTGAGACTTTAAGGCGAGACATCAGAATACCTCACAAAAATGACACGGCCTAAGCATACTGCTTGAAGCATTGTTCACCCACATGTCCTTCGGATGGCCCACGGTTTTCATTGAGACCCTCCACACAATTTCTAAATGCTCTTTCACCAAGGAAACAATCTGCCATTTTACGCATTAATAACTAGAAATAAAACACCTCTACCTTAAAGAAAGCCTATGACGGTTCTATAACCATTTAAGCACCTGGCCGTCATATCCCAATGTTAAAAAAATATTAAAAAGAAGCTGTAGACAAATGGGGATAATATACAAAGAGGCCATGAAAGTAGTGTGATTAGCAGAGAGCAGCAGAATACACAAGCAGGGCCGAATCTGCCTTTTCAGAGACCCTGGGCAAAGCTTTACTCGGGAGGCCCACCTACCAAGAAAACCGATTATCATTTCACTTCCTCTGCAAAGCAGGTAATTCAGGCAGCAACTGTCTGTTCTGCCAATAGCTAGAGCTGGCCATGTCTCTACCTGCTCATAAACATTTTAATTTGATGTTTAGGCAGTCTGCAGGTTACAAACGAGATCCCTTCCCTAACCCTGTCTTTGAGTCCAATTTGTAGGTAAGTTGGAACAAAAATAATTTGGTCCATGATGATGATGATGATGATAACTACACATGGCACTGTGTTGTACCTCAAGTCGACAAATCGGTTAAGCCGTGCAATGTTTTCATGAACATCACAAAGTGTGTTCGTTATCAGAAACCTTGCTATGTAATTGTTTTGATACGAGAGGGGGATACAGGGCTTTCGAAGGAACAAACAGGCACGCTTAGGTTTCAACATTTTATTACAGTTATGAATAATAATAATGCGCTTTTATTATAATAATGATTGATGCATAAACATATACTCCCCTTCTACACAGTTTCAGAAGCCATATACGTCACACATCAGATGATTATACCATATGTTATATATATGATAAACGTTAATTGCGGTTAATAATAAAACACACACACACACTAATACTACTGCCTTTTTCCAATATGAGATTGCAAAGCTATATACACTCGGACGGGCTATCATCACCCACCTTCCACGCACTGGGGAGCCCTTTTCAGTCCTGGCAGGAGGCCAACATGTGTTCCCGAGAAATGCCAGACGATGCACGCGCTATCCCACAGCTGAACTCCAACCAGCACAGAGTTCTTCCCCTCCTTTTATACTATACTTTTTGGGATTTACTACGATTGTGCAGGAGTGGGGAGCGAGCTGGCCAGGCACCCACCCCACTCGAGCACAAATCAAATCTTCTTCCCTTATCGTTCAATTAGTTTGTCCTCAGCCTGCAATCTCCAACTCCCAACCACCTCAAACCTCCCAGCCTTGAATCATTGTTTTAGTCTAAATTCCAATCCCTTCAGTGTGTTAAAACAAAGTTGCCTAAGTGCCCTCTACTGACCCCATAAAAATACCTGGGATCAAGTGCCCCAAAAATATACTACTTTGAGATTTAAACACAGTATGCTAGCAAGGAGGTGAATCATGGACATACAGTGGGCTCACACATTTGAATCTCAGGATGGTCAGAACATACATGTATTGAACTGTTAAAGACCTCCAATTCATATGTGTCTATTAGGGTGACTATCCGCTTCCGAGAATGTTGTTCAATTGTCACTTCCCAGTACTTTATGGTAATGGGAGGATAATAAACAACCTGTTTTAATTCCACACTATGTGGGCGTCGCAGTTGTCTGCGAGTCCATCTCATTACAGTAATCCGAATTTTTAATTCAACCAGAGTCTGCATCAGCTGACCTGTTCCCTAATCTAACGCCCGTTCCTCCATTTTTAACCTCTGCACCACAGATGCAGTCACCCTCTTCCCTTCAGGTAATCCAACTGGACTGCTGGCGTTGCCTGGCAATGGCTTTTTCACCGGCCATGAGGTGACAGGGGTCCGTGACATGCTGCCGCCAGCATGGGATATAGCAGACAGACGCGCATTTCTGTACTCTTCACTGTTCTCCCAGCAGAGTGATTCACAAAGGGCCTCAGACTAACACCCAGCTGAACAGAACTTCTTTGACCTGACATTTGGCTTTTAAAACAGAAGGGCTGATGTTACCCTTAAAGGAGGCTAACACACCCTTTAAATGATACTTATCTCAATTTGCACCGGTGAAATTGACTCAATTAAATAAAAATATAAAACATGCAGGATGTGAAAGAATAAAGTCTGCTAAATTGAACAGTCCCAGTAGCTGAGGTTGTGCTAGTCTTTAAAGTTAGTTTTGGAAACAAATTTCAGACTATTTTAGTTGCTATAGCATAGTTTGTATACCAATAAATAAAGGACAACAATTATTAGCCGTATAAATATTAAGTGCTGATTTTTTAATAACCAAAGAGCTGGAATTATGTCAAAGTTGATGCTGTAATCAGTGGTTAGTACAAGTCAGGGCTTGTCTCTATCCTGTCCTCAAATGTGTGTCCCCCGTGACAGTATGGGGTCCCATCCAGGGTATTCCCTGTGCTTTTTGGAACAGAGTGCAGGTTCACTGTGATACTGCACTGGATAAATGATTAAGAACGATGGATGGGTGTCTCAGTCCATCGATGTTTAGTGATGGATTTCTGCATATGAAGACTTATCAAGAAATCTGTAATCTCAAACATAATGCAGTAAAATTACATTATAAACAAAGGGTCCACAGGTGGGTGAGAATCATGGACATGCAGCACATGTAAGCAGATCCAGTTCAGACTCAAGGGACCGCTGTACAAGGGAGTAATGTTAATGCACATCACAGCACTCCATTCACAGAGTCTTCCCTTTGAGCTCTAAAGCTGCTAAGATTAACAGTAAAGCAGTCTGATGGCATCATCCATCTTTCTTTTACTGATGTATCAGCAATCGAGACCCAACTCACTGCAGGACATATGCTGTATAAGTAAAAAAAAGGTGCACCAGGAATACACCAAAAATGCTTTACTCACTGTTGATAATGCAATTCAGAGTATGCAGTCATTCGTTAAAAAAAGTTTTATGTATGCTAACATTCTACAGTAGAAAAAATATGAAATATGTTCTCTTAAAAAGAAAAACGATATCTATAAAAATGTCACTCAGGCTATCGAAGTAAGCTGGACGCCAGTTTTTGGGGGAAACACTGGCACACAAGACCAGCGATAGAGATCCAGCAAATACCAGGACGAACAAAAAACTAAACGAAACATTTTAACTAAAAGCTAACAGACACAAGCGAGTGCATTCAAATGATATCCCTGAAAACAGTAAGTCAGCAGCCGGGGCAGTCTCCGACCACGATCAACAGGTTTAACACTTTCAGCAGACGCCTGAAAGGCTGCAGCTGGATTTTTCAGTGAGAAAAGACACATGAGACACACGTTTCTTGATAAGTGGAACCTCCACCCGTTTTCTTTGGACATCGCAGATCTGACCTGGATGAAAACCGTCGCACCATAGTACCCCGGCCACGTGTGAGCATCGGGGTGAAGGAGCAAGCAATAAGGGCCGATCGTGTGGTTCATAATTCCGGCCCTTTCCGGCCAGCTCCAGGGTGCCGCCTGTCAGCGGCTGGATCGCAGAAATGCGGACATTTCCACCCCACCGCACCTCGGACTGCGGCTTGCAGGATCAGTCTCAGTCGTTCAGCAGTACGGCACTGAGAGCCTCGTTCAAGATAAATTACCATCCCATCATTTGCCCCTTTTCAGTACGGGTCTGTATACTTATACGTTATTCGCACATCGGATCTGCCTGCTAAAAAAATGTAACACTTCAGCAATTCATCAGTTACCTCTGATCACTTTAATTGTTCCTTATGCAGTACTGATTCTGGCATTAAGTATCATGAAGCCTACCTTGACGCCGTGTAGCTGTAACCAAACGCACCCTGTGTGTAAAGGTGCAAACTTCGCCTTACCTAGGAGTAAGAGCTTGACTTCCCTGGCGGCTTTCTCCCCGTCGTCCCGCAGGTTCCTGTCGATCATCTTACTGCGCTCCACCGCCGCTTTGTCCTCCGTACTCAGGGTGCACCCCATCCTTAAAACGGATACTCTAGGCGGTTTAAAAAGTAAAGGATCAGGAGACGCAGGCAGGCTACGGTGCGGACATGCGAAGGCTGAAAGCGACCGGGGAGCCAAACACGCCCTTGTATCCCCAGATGTAGGAAATCCCTGAACGAAGGACTGAACTGACTTTGTTTCTCGCAAAAGGTGAACTCTTAGCAGGTCAGTCTGTGTTGAGGATATAGTTATATATATTTATTGCCCTGTTTTGTTATCGCAGATCAGAAAAGAATAATGCGACCTCTGTGTCGCTGGCTCTGCCACCCTACACGTCGAACCCCACACTCAATCACTGAAGGCGCGCGGTTTCCTGTTTGCGGGGGCGCGCACGAGTATGCGCACTCCCCACCCCGCAGATGTCGGCTTTTTACTGCCTCTGTTACCAACGCTCGCTACCTAAAATAATTTGTCGAAAAATTAACCGTTCCTCTACAACTACATATTTTATTAAGTCAGGTTTGCACAGTTTGTAAGTCTAATTCGCAAGCTTACTCAAATAATCTCGGGGGCTACCAAATCCCAAAGTACTTATGCAGTTGTGATCGTAGTCGTGTAAAGACGGAAGATTGTCAACATAGTACTGTGTTACTTAATGTTAATAACGCGAGTCAGCATCAATATTAAACTAGCACCTAAAGGCAAAATCAGGATTGCCAACTTTGGTCAGCTGGCTGGCGTGCGATATTCAATTCGAATCTGCACTCACATGCACACGCATTTACATGTATGTAAGAGTTTTATCTTCGTGAAAATATTTTGTAGTTTGCACACTATCCAAACGCTTTTGATGTAGCTAATTTTAGGTTTATAATGGAATAAGCGCGGGAATCTGAAAGCGTGAGTGCCACGCCGGATGCGTGAGAGCAGACAGCCCCGCATAATTCACCATCCATTCAATGCAGTAACATATCATAACGTACAGGCAGCATCAGCCTTGGAGACACCTGAAAACGGACAAAGTCCAGGGCATACAAGTACTGTATATCAGGATTTTCCAGTTCTCATTCAGACATCCCATTGTATGCGCTGGCATTTATTCCAACTGAGTCCGTATATAATTAGCCCAGAAAAACCACTGTGTTGATGACGGTATGTTTTCTTAATTAATATTTTCATTCCTACATTTAGTGTGGATACTGTACTCGGTGTAGAAAGCATACAATAACTGAAAGGTTGTTGATGATAAAAAGGGGTGAGAATGTGTGTGATATCACCTAGCATTAATATAAATATGCAAATGAGCATAGCACAAGGTTGGGCACCATAGCAACAAGAGACAGGCTGTGACTAACTTAAACTGGTGGGTTCAAATTATAGAAATATTTAAAGCCAGACTCAAACCCCGGTGAATATGATTTGTAGCTTAAATGCGCAAAATATCAATTAAATAAATAATTGCTCTCGATTGTAGATAAAAAAAGATATACACTTCAAGGGCGTCGATTTGGGTATGGACGGTAAGGACACGTTCCTGCAGACATTGTGGGAGTAGGCCTACCATGTGTGTTTAGGGGGCGGGGGGTTCCGCTCCGATTTTGTCCGTACTAATGTTGAATCCAAACCTTGATGTTCTTCATATGTACAAGAATTAGATCTATGACAGTAGTTGTATAACCAGCTAAAAACACAAAATAGGTGAACTTATACTCTTATTTCAGCATTAACGGTTTACTAGCAGAATCCCTGTAGATGTACCTGCATCTCTGGCATACTATACCTTTGTCCAAAGAGTCACACTTTTAGCTGTGTTAGCATACAGTGCAGTCTGGCTTTCTGTCCAGTTGTGTTATAGATTAATTTGGCTTGCCTTAGATCAGTGTTTCCCAATCCAGTCCTCAGGGACCAGCAGACAGTCCACATTTTTGCTCCCTTCCAGCTCCTAGCAAAATCGTGCATTGTCTGCTGGTCCCCGAGGACGGGATTGGGAAACGCTGCCTTAGATTATTGAATATAATGTATGAATTTAAATTGTGTAACAGAATACACTATTTTGGGAACTAAAATTAACCAAAAAAATAAATAAATAAAAAATATATATGTATGTATGTATGCATGTGGTAATAAACTATGTTCCCTTTGTTAGATACTTTGAAAACGTTAAAAAAAATTATACTGGCTAATTTATTTAATCAACCTGTCATTTGGTTATGGGCTACAGAAATTATTAATTGATAGCGAATCAATGCTGTATTATTTATTTTAAGGGGTAAAAACAAAATGTCCTGCCTCGGGTGTCCCCCTGTCTCAGCCAAAAAAAGATTTGCGTGTGAAATACTCAGGTCGGTGTTGCTGCCCAAATAAAAATAAAGGAATGTGTATCACAGTTTTGTACTCTAAAAAGCCACTGTTTCCCACCATAGCTCTGGGATCTTTTTCAAATTTTCTGTTGGCGTAAACTCCCACAAATGGTTCAGCGTCAGTGGAAATTTACAGTGAATGGCCAGTCCGGATTTTTTTTCAAACTCCCCTGTAGTACAGCAGAGGGCAACAGTGGGACCAAATTCTGTTTTCTCTGTCATCGGACGTAGCAGGGACATCATTTATAGGCACTCTGATTATCTTATAAATATGTAGCATTAAAACTATAAATTATTTTGTGTTTTACGGTATGCGATTTCCTAGTTGCAGACTAGTAAAACATTAACATGTATTACGCAAGTGCATGGTAATAAACTGATCATGCGACCTCGATGAGGATAAGCGGGTGAAAGACGGATGGATGATAAGCTAGTTCATTGAACCCTTAATTTAGTACTTGTATTTTAAGACCGTACACATAATTCATTACTAGAGAACTTGTCTTTGTTCTTCCTGAAATATGCAATCGTGTGATCATTTTCACCTTCAGAAGTGTCAAAGCATCTCTGTGGGGAAGAATAAGCAGTAATCTGTTATGAATGTTAATGAATCAACTCTCAAGGTGTCCTGTTGTAAGGTAAACTTAAATAAAATTCAAGGCACTTTTTGATCTCTTTTAAACTTTTAAAACTTTGCCAAAGCTATTTCAATTTAATGCCCCTTAAAGTCGGATAAGCCAGGAGACATATTTTAACTTAACCGTTAAACGCCTGCAGGTTCCCGATAAAAGACATGCCCTCCTGTGGTCCGGAATCATAATGACCTTCGAAAACATTAATAACACCTGCTGTGAGTTAAATAAATAATGCAAAATTAATAAAGCAAAATGATTTAACTCACTATTCTACATTAATAAATCATTAATAAATGTTAAAAACGATTTACCCCGAGTTCATTCCAAATTCTATCCGGTGCACACTTTTTTAATCGGGGCAGTAGTAAATAATACTAAATAAGTAATTTTCTTGCTTATTCTTTCATAATGTCCCCATGAAAATACATTCAAATATCAAGTTATCTATGAATTGCTCCTTACACGTGTCTTGCCTCTACCAGAGTCCAACTGTAAAGATTACTAGTTTTTGTTAGTCACTAAGTTCTGCCAAATGGCAGTCAACTCATCGCTGTTTGCGTAATTGGGACGCAGTTATGTAAAACGTAAAGAGGTTTCAGCTTTTACTCTGTCTTAGTGCTAAGGGTGCTAGTACTTTGCAGCGAGTGTTTCAGTTTTAAGTGGCTATGCATGGCAGACCGACTTTTGTGCAGGGATGATGCCTCATCATTGTATGGATCTGTGCCTCTGGTCATACACCAATGAAAGCCTTACCTGACCCAGGTAGCTGTGCGCAGTAACTCAGCATGCCTGCTGCACCAAACTAAAAGCACCCTGTGCTGTGATCGAGAAGACATGCATGCTAAGGATCAGTGCAGCCATTTGTCAAAGAAGGATGAGAAGATAATTCTGCCAATGCTTTTCACGTAGTGCAATTTTCTCAGAGACTTTTCTGTACTTGTAAGGTAGTAGTAATGTTGCCCCCTTGTGGAGACATCTGGTATGTTTAACTGATAAACTGAACTGATAAACCAGCCTGATGATTCCAGCGTGATAGCGTAATGCTGCAACCGCGACAACAATAAAATTTACCTAATTTCCTGTTATGAGATCCTTTTCACGTTTTAATTTTACAATAATGTTAAAAGGTGAAAATTATCATTATCATTAGAAGAGTGAGTAGATAGTATGTTAAGAACGTTAACATTAACTTCAATGTTGTCATCATACCTTTGATGATGCTTGATTTTATTCAAGTGTGAATCACCACCATCAGGTTATATCAGAGCACATCAGAAATGAAATTGATTTATGTCATGTCAATAAAAATCTTTGCTTAAGCTATTAGTAATGCTTGTCCTGAAATATAGTTTAGCTAAAGCAATGTTTACATTGCAAAGAGTGGGGGCTCCCATGCTAAGAGTAAAGGTAAGAGGTATAGAGCAAAACCAGGAGCAGGGAGGGAGCAAAAACGTGGAGCCTGGGGGTCCCCAGGGACCGGGTTGGGAAACACTGGCGTGGAGGGTCTGCCTCCAGGTTAATGTTAATGAGAGCTTTGCAGATGGTGCCGAGTGGTTTCCAGTAGAAACAAACTATAAGTAGACCAGTTTTTAGGTTTAAAAATTTGGGTACATGTCTATTACATCCCATGCCATAATATTTTATAAACGACAGAAAAAATGTTAGACAAAAAGAGTTGCACATTTCTGTATTTATTTTTTTTAATATTAACATTTTTTCCACACAAATAACTTAAGCTGTAGCAATCGGACAGATTATTGTTGACTTTTATAGGCTACAGCGGCCATCGGGAGTCTCGGCACTGCCGAACGTGGATTACTGCCAAGCAGTGCCCTACAGTTTCAGGATCACACAGCCCTCTTTCATCACACACTAACAGTGACAGGAAACAGGGCAGATACCAGCTAACAGCACTCATGACTTTCAGCACAGTCATTAGAGAAGTGAGCAGGGATCATGTCTGACATTATACTGCCACCGAGCGAAAGATGCTCAAGTGTGCAGCAGGAAGATTGGGAGAAGGATAAATATCAAAGCCAGAACTCTTATAAAGCCAGAGCTCCAGATCCATCACCGCACACCACTCACAGCCAGTGCATTTCATTCAAAAGCTCCTCTCGGTACAACCCCGCCCTCCCATTATAACCACTGGATAATTTGCTGTGGAGATGTGGTCACGAGTAGGCACTTGAGATCTCCCATTACTAGTTTAAACTTGTATTGACAGGCAAGGAACAATACTCGACACGCATCCTGTGCAATACTGATGTTCAGTGCAATCCTGATATGTTCACATTTCACTGTTTGGTAGCCATCTTGGCACTGACGCGGCTACATGGAGTACTCGCTCTCTGGGCTAAGTTAGATCAGATGATTTATTGAAAAATATTAATCAACCATCCATCCATCTATCCATCCATCCATTCATTCAGTCACAGAAATAAGGTATAAGCAGGACTTTGTCCTTGCTGCATTCCCACTGATAGTTAGTCCAAGGCTCAGAGACAGAACCACAGTTTTCCCATAATCTAACAACTATTAACACTGTAGCACAAATCAAAGTCATTTCAATTATAAAAACACACTAACTGCAGTTATTGTTTTTTCTTTAAGAAGAATGAGCAAAATGTTTTCAATCATTATTACAGACAAAAAGAAAGAGCGTTTCTACATGGAACTAAGAGTCCAGGTATCTGCTTCAGTCCCTCAGTGTTTGGCACATTTTTTGAGAAATCAATATTCATCAAGTCATTTAACAATTACTAAAGACCGGAACATGTCAGAACAACCCTCTTCCTCCCCATGCAAGAAATAAGAAGTATAACCACTGAACCAGAATAGACAGGATGTGGACAAATGGCTGGGGATGGTCTGCCAGCCCGTCTCACTTGAGAAGAGCTTTGATAGCATCGCTCTCTGCGGCTTCAAAGGCGCTGAGTCCATTGGGTCCTTTCTGCTCTTTGTCGGCTCCCTGCAGTGAGGACAAGTGTGTCTGTGAGCCCTCAAAACACAAACTACCAACCCCCCAGGAGAAGGGCGAGGAGGCGTGACAGGACAGAGCCATCTCACAGATACAGAAGGAGGTGAAGGGACACCAGCCTGAGGTCTGAAGAAGGCCTTGCGAAGTAATGGACAGGCCTACAGCAAGCGAGGGGCCAGAACACATCATGCTTGGAAATTCCACTTGCAACATGTGCCACTTTACCTAAGCATTTCAATAATTTTACCAATGCAGTTCAAATTAATAAACGAGAGACAGCTGAGTTTATTTGAAAAGTTGCACAAGTATATGCAGTGGTGAAGTACACCACAACTGTCACGCAAAACAAGAACGGCAAAAAAGGATATACTTTGAACGGTGTAATATTGAAACAGGAAATCAGTGGTTTGTGAAGATTACCACAGGGAAATACATTTTTTTAGGGGGGCTAAACTGCAGATCTGTTGTCCCCCTCCCCCCAAGTTCCCAAGTTACTCACAGACAAGCAGTTTACTTTTTTATTTTGGGCAGGGGCGGGCTTCTGTTCTCCCAGTACTTTACACAAACGCATCACATTTAAGTACTCATTTGGAAGAAAATATAAAAAATAAATTTTATAGAGCAATAACTAAAAGACATAGGAAATCACAAAAAGAAAAGCAGGAAAGATTATATCTGGAAAAGCTTAACTCAAAGATTTTTCAAAGGCATCAGACACAAACTCTGTTGCTGAAGGACTACTGTGCATGTTGGTTTTTGAGATAAAGATGGAATGAATTGCACTTCATGGAATGAACTCATTCATATTTTACTGTGTAGTTTTTTTCCCCATCAAATTTTGTGTTAGTGATACAACTGAACAATGAACGCTAATAATTAAATATCAAAAACAATTTCTTAAAGAACATTTCTCCTCTGCTGTACAATGGAGTAAATCAATATTGAATTTGGCTAAGATTTATGAGAATTTTATCTATTTAATTTTGCTAGCTACAATAAGAGGAATAGAAACATGACTGAACCAATGCATTCTGCTTAACCTAATGTGAACACGTCAAGCTGCTCAATTAGTCCCAATCAATCAAGACCTTGGCTGGAATAGGCAGTGGGCCACCAAGGCAAGAACAGCCAGACTAATTCACTAGCATCCAAGAAACAACGTCTAATGCAGCATATCATGTCATAAGTTCAGGTCCTTGACACAATAATAATGAGCATTACCTAATCATGTGTATGATAAAGACATTTTCCTTGATAGTTATGGAAATATGGCAAAGGCTGGCCTACCTTCTCAAGCAGGATTCTGACACAGGAGAGGTGGCCCTCGTATGTGGCAGAAAGCAGAGGGGTGATTCCATGTTTGTCAGGAGCCTGGGGGGGGGAGAGAGAGAGAGCGAGAGAGAGAGAGAGAGAGACTTCATTACTGACCTACAGGAGTCTCACTTTCCTCCACATCTGTAGGGAATAACTCGCAAAAAGGATGGATTTCCTGTCAGGACATGCACTGGCCACTCAACTGAGGCATCATTCCCACTGTGTAGAGAGAGATATTATACACAGTGCTGATCCTCATAAGCACCATCATCGCCAAAGAAAAAAAACATACATGTAATGTTATATTTGGGGGCAAAGATGTTTGGTAATATGAAGGTCCCTAAATACATTTCAAAAATTTCTGAACCCAGTGAAGTCACTTGTTATAACAAAAGAAATTAAAATAAAAAAAAAAAACCTTTTCTCCAAATATATGGACTGGTTCTACTGGCCAACTACTACATAATGAAGTTTATTCCTGGAAAAGAATGCGAAAAATCTAGGTCCTATGGAGTCACCTAGTCCTGACATACATATGCTAACCCTATTAAAATAGCAATTATTCTCCCAGTAATAAATGAAGATATTACCATTTAATTACTTATAGGTTTTCCCCTTGATATACTCTCAGCACTTGCAGTAGCTGACACCACAATTACAGAAAGAATTTCTTTTAAAATATGTAGTTCATAGCACAGTTTCTAATTTTACTGGCACTTATCCATTTAATGGAAACTAAGTACTGCTCAGCCAGGCTGTACGGGTTGAAAATTGGGTTACCAGGACCTAACGAGGACCACAGTACGATGTCCAGTGTGACACAAAATTAGTATAGTAGGACAAGCCTGAGGACAGGCCCTTACACCACCTATACAAAATAACCTCACCTCACAAAATAATGAAAAATAAAATCAGTCAAGATTAATTGAATTATCACATATACAGTGTGCTTATTAATGTTATAAATACTACATTATGATTATCCAAATGGAATCTTTGAAGGGGATTTACTGCATTATTTATTCTGCAATTTGAAACATTTATTCATGACCCTGCTCTCTGAACCCAAGCTTTCCTGATCCGTACATATCATTGGACAAAAGTATCTGCTAAATAAACAAAGGTAAGGTTTGGTAGACAGCACTAGTCATGCAGACTGGACTCTGACGGGGCCTCTTGTTGCACCGAATTACTGGGGTCTCACATTGACGTCTGCCCCCCGGGACAGGAGGAAGGTCACCATCTCATCCTGTCCACAGTCGGTAGCATAGTGTAGGGGCTTTCGCCCCCCTTCAAGGGTCCGGTTGATGTCCTCATCCTACCGGAACATAAAGAGGGGATTTGGTACTTTCAGAAATACACACTTGGAGCACAAGTTAGAAAGTACTGGACCAGACAACAGAAAACATTAGAAACAGAAAATATTGTCATATCTGGAGAAAAGGTTCAAGTACCATTAATTGAAAAACTGATTCATTGCACAACAAGACAGCAACAACAGAGAAGATTAATTGTACTTGACAGTTATAACTGAAAGTGACAATATCACCGAAAGATGAGAGCGAGTCTTAACAAGATGAACAGAGAGCAAGTTGTGCCACCTGGCAGTGTAAATGTGAGAACATGTGGTATCAGGGCAGAATGTGGCGTGGATGTTTCAGTTTAAATGAGGGATAGATTAGCAAGATTAACTTTATTAATCGCACTAAGGGAAATTTCAGCATTACAGCAGCAGTTGTAAACGGGATCAGAAAATGCTCACAGCATAAGAGCACAGTCCGACAATGGTTAATGTCCCACAATGCTCAATCTAAGGCTTGAGTGTTGTGTACAAGATCAGGGAAATATTGAGACAGGTTTCATCATCACATACTAACAGAATTTAGAAGAATTATGCAAACAGATCACAAAAACCAAAATTTCAGAGAAACTTCCTTTGTTTGTGCAATTTGTGCAGAAAATGACCAAGCCTTCAACTTCCTTCTAAAACTGGCCTGAATGTGTAGCGGGGTGGAGAGTGTGAAGTAGGAACAGAATGTGGTATTCATGCAGTAACTTCACTTCTGCCTGTGGTGTGATGGAATCACACATAATATGCACACTTCAGCTTGTGATAACTGGTGGCTTATTACCAATTGTGTTTCCATTTACTATATTTTATATGACAAAACCGGAAGGTTCCTAGCCTTTGTACATAGCAGGAAACATAAGCTATACCTTCAACCAGGTGATGTGCATTGAAATTGCATTAAAATACTCACAGGGCGCATTATTCTAATTTAGGAGAATTGGGTGGAACAACACTTAACATGTCAAAGTATAAATATACAGGGTGTCCATAAAGTCTCTTTACAATTTAAAAAATTTATTACAAAGGCAATTGATTAGATATCTTCATCAGATTTGTTCTATGTACTCAGTGGTTATCAAGGTTTTTATCACATTGCATTTGTGTCTAAAGCA
>JAAGVU020000001.1:29918923-29937793 GCA_011763525.2 Mormyrus iriodes
TGTCTTTTCATTTGCTTTTGTAATAAATTTTTAAAATTGTAAAGAGACTTTATGGACACCCTGTATATGTTGGCCACACCTTATAAAACAGACTTTAGAGACTGTATGGCCTTGCCAGTGGTCCATGGCTCACACGTATTTGTATGCCCATCCATGCCAGTTCTTTTGTATGCTTCATAAACAAATGCATGGCACAGCATATACGTATGCTATCTGGGGCAATCCAGTCTTTGATTCTGTAATACTTCTGCATTACACATCACACGGCACGGAAGATCACTGGCCAGGCTTCCTATGTACATTTAGGAAGCCAAGACTGCTCGCAAAACAGCAGTTCACATTGTGAACAAGCACTAAACCGACTCTATGAAATCAATCAACTTATGCTGTGACAGTCAGCAACACACCGCCACCTTAAAAATATGCACAACGTATTAATCCCTTGAGAACAATTAAGAGATTGACATGCTGAATTTCGACAAGGGCATATCACAATTGGTTGTTAGTAGCCACGATTGCCAGTGACAGATAACCGTTTTAGATGCTCGCTTTCAATGGCCATCTTAAAAAAATCCCCCCACCTTCGTGTTCACATTCACGCTGTTGTCTTACCTTCACAAGTAACTTCTTTACTTCCTCCAGGTCGCCGTTTTTCAAAGCCCACATCAGGTTTTTATCCCCCATCTCCAAGTCTAAACACAGGTCGCTGCAGCAACTTCTTTCAATAATTATATTTGTGCAGCGTTACAGCTGATCAGCGAACTTTTCACCTAAAATGGTCCTTTTTTTGTCTCATCTGGTGCCACGCCCACCACGCATCTAAATCCCCCCCCCAGAAAAGTCCGATGTTTATGCTAATTACGTCTTCTATAATTAAGACATATACGTGACACAATATAGAAAGTTTACGTCCTTAAACGAAAGTTTTAGAGAATGCACTTAGGGGCATCCGCCGCCTTCCGCAGAGACGCAGCGTTTCCGACGCCGCAGACCCGGAAGATGATTCCAGTCACCGGGCGCTGGCGTGCCGCAGTGTGTGCGGCTCTCCGGCGGTGTGGGGTTAGGCGTATGTGGAAGTACAGCTCGGCTCGATGTTTAAAAGCGGCATGCTGTTGTTTTATATTTCAAGGTTCACAGTTAAAATAATTTAAAAATACCTAGCAATTTTACGCTTCTCACTATATCCCGTTAAGAAAAGGGCTGTACCGTTGACACCCCATGATAAATTTTAAAGCGCCTGAACGCAGCACGTTGTGTTCCTATTACTTTACATTTGTGACGGTTTGCTGAATACGGGGATTAATTATAGGGCTTTTCTGAAACAAATCACATAAACACGACGTTTATTGTATTAGCTCTTGGATTATGAATTCTGCTTTTATTTTTACGGAGAGTTCTTCAGTATGAAAACGGTTGGAAAGCAGAAATACTGATAATGCAGACATGTATTATCAATTAAAAGATACATTTTCAAATGATTCATAGTCCTCTCAATCTAGTGTGTCATATAAGTTTTTTTTTACGTGTTTATATTTCAGTCCAGCTCAGAATGAATAGCATGAATATGAATAGTATAATACGGAAAATAAAATAAATAGTCTTTCCCCCCCAGAGAGACACATGTAAGCAGCTAATCAGGCCCTGATGACTGTGGCCCTCATGCCCAGCGACCAGCAATCGCTCTCACCAGTTTTGGCACCGCCTAAAATATTTGCCAAGTCTTCCATTGGTGCACAACAGCCAAGGGCATAGGGGAGAGTTTGATATTGGGGGGGGGAGCAGAACTTAATCATTTAAATGTAAAGGTCTGTTTTTTTCTGGCTATGGGGTACCTTTAACAATTACCCACCCCCCTATCAGCAACTGCCCAGGACAATTCAAACACTAATGCCCACCCAACATATTAGATGTCATACAACAGATGTCAAATAAGTGTCATCAGGGGATGTCACCCTCCCATCCATTTGTAATCTCATCTGTGACACAGAGGAAATACACATACACAAATTTCCGCAGAGGAGTATCTTACCTGTGTCTCTTATAGCAATCTGTTGGACCTCCTGTTGACTCTATCAAGAGGACTGTCACTGGGAAGTATGATTTTGGTGCTAAGCTGTCCATTACTGTTACAATGTAATTGGACAGATGGACAGACACATTAAAAATGGTTTAAATGACTATCAGGGCTCTGTAGCAGGTGACGATAGATTTTCCAGCCCCTGAATCTGCTAGGGTATCCATGCCCCTCAGAAGTCCCTGGCGGTATACTGGATATGTTTCAATCTGTGGTAAAAAAAAACACCAAACCCTTATGGCTGTGAAATTAGTCCAAAATGTCCGCACTCCTATACAGCTATAAAAGATTAAAAGTGGCTTTATGGTTGTTTGTATAATAAACTTAAATGACTAAGTAATCATTCAGATTATTTTGGTGATTAATTGGATGGTTTGGATGATTGTGGGCTTAAATCAAGCCTGTAGGTGGCAGTGAAGAACAGTGTCATGCAAGAGATTGCACCTCTGAAGATTAAAATAGATTGGGTTTGAACTAGTCCGGTTTTGACCAGGAAGATACAGTGCCTTTCTGAGTTTCATGGATGTACATGCATTTCTGTATTGCAGCACTAATAGAAAGTTTTGTTATCAAAGTACTATACATTTATTTTGTTAGATGGGACTTTTATCAGGGGGCGGCATGGTGGTGCAGTGGTTAGCACTGTTGCCTCACACCTCTGGGATTAGGGTTCACATCTGCGCCTGGGTTCCATGTGTGTGGAGTTTGCATGTTCTCCCCGTGTCGTCGTGGGGTTTCCGCCAGGTACTCCAGTTTCCCCCCACAGTCCAAAAACATGCTGAGGTTAATTGGAGTTACCAAATTGCCCATAGGTATGATTGTGTGCGTGAATGGTGTGTGAGTGTGCCCAGCGATGAGTTGGCGCCCCATCCTGGGTTGTTCCCTGCCTTGCGCCCGCAGCCTCCGGGATAGGCTCCGGACCCCCCGCGACCCAAAATGGAATGGGCGGTTATAGAAAATGGATGGATGGGACTTTTATCAATGCATTTTATCAATGCATTTGAGAGAGCAGCGGAGGCACATTAACATGATCAGAGGCTCGTGAGCTATTTGAGTTGTCAGAGGCCCCCCTTACTATGAGGGGAGCTTAGAATTTTTATTAGATTAGTCGAGGCCCCTTTTTAGCAAACGCCCCTGAGCTACAATCGGGTAAGCGCATGCATTAACCCCAGTTCAATTGCCAGGCTGACCCTGTTCACCAGGCCTGCTTTAAGGGCCTTGCTCAAGGGCCCAAGAGTGACCATGGAATTTGGACCGGTAGTAATTTTTATAAAGAGTGATTTTTAAAAGAAATTTTTGACAAACTGTATATGGATGACTCTGTATTTCAACTGTTTGTTGCTGTTTTGGGGTTCTTGAGTACAAACCCTCAAATATTCTTACGCCTGATTTTCCTGTTGTCTTTTTTACCAGGTTTGATCAAACTGGGGAGTAAAATTACATCTAAAATCTCTAAAAACACAGATCATGTTGTAAAGATAAAGGCTCTATGAGAACATAAGCTTCAGAAGATCTCCAGTACAAAGGCCTGGATACATAAGTAAACATTTAGCTTTAAAACGGATTTGATGAAATGACGTACTGGAAAACTTTAAACAAGCCTCTTTATTCTTCAAAGACAAGGATGAACATGCTGACCAATCAGCTGGAGTCACCAGCCATATGTTAGGACCTCATTACTTAAGCCTGTGTTTTTCTGAATGTCATCCAGAATTGAACTGAAAGATGGAGTGGGTCATTATATTTTAATCCAGGAAATGGCCTATGCATCACCATTTTTGATGAAATTTGGCGTATGAATTACACGTACCAGAGCTTGTTTTAATCCCGTTTGAGATATAGCACCTTTTCTAAAAAATAAACAGACAATTGAGTGTTTTCCTCTGAGCTGTACGTTCTTTTACTATTACAGCTACATGGCTCATTGAATCACCGATAACCACAGACAGAGTGACGTGTAACAAGATGACGCCAGTGTTTGTGTTGGCTTGCCATCTATGTCGTTGTCCTTTACTTGTTTTATGGTTAAGAGTGTTATTTGTATTAAGCAGTGTTATTTACATTACATTGGAAAGCTCAGTAAGAGTAATTTTTCACAGTTCATTCAAATGCAACATTTGCACGAGTCTAAGTTGCTTTTTTCAAGGTCAAACAACACTTTTGGGTACTAAAATAAGAAGCTAAGGGCTTGGAGTAACAAGTCGTTTAAAAATAATAAAAATAAAATAAAAGTAATAGAGAAAGAGCAAAAACAATACAGAAAAAGCAATAAAGATATTTCCTTATTCTTTTATTTTTATTTGTATTAATTTTACTTTCTTACTCAACATTTATTTCCTTATTCATTTTCAGATGTATTCTTTTTTATGGCATTCCTATGGCCCCATAATAAGTACTCTTTATCTGCTTTCAAACAAAAAAGAGATGTTATTCAAAAGGTTATAAGAGTTATGAGGCGCAAAAAATCATTGAAACATATGAATCCGCTTCTGTCAAAAACTAGCGTAAAGTGTACATAAAGTGTAGCCTAAAATGTCTTGGGGAACTTTTCAAAGAATTTCTCTTTTGTCTTGTAAGATAAAGTCTTGGCATACCATTGGTCAAAGTTGCATGACAAGAAACAGCACTTTTTCTGGTGAATTACAGCTGAGCCATGCAGTTGTAATACTGAAAAGGTTACACTGTGAATTATAATTTTTTGCTACCCACGGTGTAGAAAAGGTGCTATATCTCAAAGTGAATTGTTTAGGAAATAATAATAATAATAATAATAATAATAATAAAAGAAAAAGTAATTCACATACCAAATGTTATTAAAATCAAAAATGGTGATGCAAAAACCTTTTAGAAATTTATGAATTAAAATGGAATGATCCGATTATTTACAGCATGGGTGTCGTTAGGTGCAATCAATCGGGACTATAGCCCTGTTTATTTTAAGTCTAGCCCCAGGTATTTTAGCTCCAATGCCAATATTCCTTCAAAAAAAAAAGTCAAGCCCCAGGTAACTTTGACTTAGCCCCTGATCTTTTCGATAGCTAGAAACTCCCCCGATTAACAGCAATGCGTAATGGAAAATGATTCTGGTTCACCAGTTATTTCTGGTCAGTGGGCAATGGCATTAACCTGAGCTGAACCAGGAAACAACAATATTTACTGATATAATAATGATATGCGGGACTTGGGGAGGCATGAGAGAAAAGGGATCAGACAAATGCCCCTTGAGGAGTGAGGATTATTTAGGGAATAGGAGAAAGTATACAATAAGGCCAGTGGCAACAAAGGGCCAGTTCAGGCGGAAGCACGTCTTCTCACAAACAGGCGCAGGTGGGGTCAGTCAGGAGGCTTCTGCTCAATTTTCCTCCCAGCAGACTCTTTGCGCAGAGAGAGCATGCACTGCTAGCTTGCCTTTTCCATTTTGCCTGGCCTTCTCTGCAGTACAATTAGACTAATAATAATAATAATAATAATAATAATAATAATAATAATAACAACTTCAGCTTGACATTAACTGAATGTATTGACAAATTGGAATATGAAGCAACATAATTAGACTGTAAAGGTATAGTGTGGGGGCTGGTCTCAAGCTGTGTGAGGAATTAGGAGTCTCATTAGCACTCAACCTGTAGGAACACATGTACACACTTGCCAAAAGAATGCAAGCCCCCTTCCAGACAAGACAGAACAGGATGCTTCTTAAATGAAATAAGCATAATAATTCAGTAACTACAGTCATATGGATATGGTTCTCACACAATCAGTGGTAACGAGACAAGTTCAGACCGTAAAACGCATTAAAGCATTATTGAGAAATGTGGGAAGCTTGTATTATATTACCTGTTTCTCGAAATCGTAGATTTTTCTTACTGATCTTGGCAAAACAGACAGTCATTAAATTTTATGTGCAGATAAACAAGTAGTTGTTTATCCTCAAGGTTTAAGTTAAACAATACATTTAATACAATAAAATATGGTTTTAAATGGGCTAATAAAGAAAGTGTGTCGCAGTGTTTCGTGGATAGCACTGTCCCCTCACACTGTCAGGGCTCAAATCCCATCTCCGCTCTCTGTGTGTGCAGTTTAAATGTTCTCCCCCGTAACAGAGGTTTCCTCTGTGTACTCCAGTCAAAAACCCTGATAACTGCTAATTGCTACCTTTAAATTGCCCCTAATGTGCATATGTGATGCGCTGGCATCCTGGGCCTTGCAACCCAGGCACGGACAGATGGTTACGGTTAGGCCTGTACTCAAATTTTGAAAATCAAAAGAGTCTCCTGAAATTTACTTATTCACTATTAACTCTATTAATTCTATGACCATAACATTCACACCCATTTCTAGGTTGACAGTATTATCATATTAATGAGGTAAGTAATAGTCGTATAAATATATCCAGAAATTATATAGGCAAAACTTACAATGTGTAGAGTAGTACAATAGCTTTTCATTAGTTATATACGATTAGCTCACTAGCACCCTACAGTGACTGTATTTCCTAATTCCATGACTCCCTGATGTTTGCCACAGCACTCCCTGGTATTCATGTTCCCTAGATTCCCTCAAATCTTTGCTTCCTTTATCCTAGTGCAGGCGTTCCCTGGCTCCCTAATTGCTCCAGGAAACTTGGTTCCCTTGTTACTGTAGTGCCTGTGCTCCCCAGTTCCCTAATTGCTCCTGGAACCTCTGTTCCCTTGTTTCTGTAGCATATGTGTTCCATAGCTCCCTAATTGCTCCTGGAACCTCTGTTCCTTTGTTTCTGTAGTGCCTGTGTTCCATAGCTCCCTAATTGCTCCTGGTACCTCTGTTCCCTTGTTTCTGTAACGCCTGGGCTCCATAGCTCCCTAATTGCTCCTGGTACCTCTGTTCCTTTGTTTCTGTAGTGCCTGTGTTCCATAGCTCCCTAATTGCTCCTGGTACCTCTGTTCCCTTGTTTCTGTAGTGCCTGTGTTCCATAGATCTAGTTTATCTTAACGATTATGTCCTTCATCTCTGAATTTGTACATTTTTGGGATATATTATCAGGCACTGCTATTCATATCCCCTAAGTGACATAATAAAGAATGTTATCTGCTCGGAAAGTTTCCAAGCAGCTAACAGGCAACACATTTAAACTGTATGCTGGGACTTTCCTTGGTATAGCTATGACTATTGCATTCCTAGCCCTCCTCCCTTCTCAGGAATCTCACCAGTGTTTGGCGGAATTGTATTGCGTTGCGTTGCGTTGTGTTTGTTGTGTTGTGGTGTGGTGTGATGTGGTGTGATGTGGTGACATTTGACACAGCGAGTCTTTCATGAATTACATTTTCCCAAATCCCAATGATGCCATTGTAGGGTGATGAATACTGAATACTGCCAGCTCACATTTAATGTTATTATACTTAAGGAGGGCAGCGTGTGGCTTGGTAGGTTGTGCTTCTGTACTTGTGATGGGAAGCTTGCTCACACCTACAGAGAGCAAGTTGGGGGAGGCATAAAGAGAATTTCCCCCCAGGGATCAATAAAGTATCAATTATTATTATTAACCTTTGCTATATCTAAATTATTTATACTATTTTAATACTAATAACCCAAATACTGGAATATATATTTTGAACCGCTTATCCTGCATAGGATTCTGCTACTACCTTTTTCAGGGAGTGCAGGGCACAAGAAAGGGATGCCAATTCATTACACAGTGCACTAATATACTAGGGCTACTTATAGACACCAGTTAGCCTAACTGCATGTTTTTAGACTCCAGGAAGAAACCTCTAAACACACAGTAGGGGTGTGAGGCAATAGTTCTACCCACAAAACCACCGCTACCCATCCTTAGACATAGTATGCCAGCCAATGCACGGGTCCTGCTTATCTGAAGACATCAACGGTAATTCTGTATATAATAATTCTCTATACAGCAATTCCTGCCTAAAGAATTATAACTTCCATTGTAATCAAAGTTTTTCAAACTGATTAAGAACGTTTGTCACAGCTGGAGTATAATGGATAATGCAGTGACCAGGGCCAATTATTTATATTGACAGACTTTTTGAAGATTTTTTTATACACTATATTGTTTGGTAGATGCATCGTGGAGAAAATTTGTAGTTTCTTTTTTTTGGAATCGACTGAATAGATTGGGAATATAGAAATGGAGTTACTTTGCTGCTAAAAGTGAATCCAAGATCATAATGTTTTGATCGAAATTTTTGCAATGTTGTCAGGTTAGGTATGATTCATAATATAAAACAAAATTAATTAAAACAATCATTATGAAAATGTTTATTAATTTTTATCATTTGACTCCATGCAAAAATCTTATTTAGATTTAGTCATTAGACAGGTTATCCAATTGTTTGACTTTGTTTCATGGTGAAAACTCAATCAAAATAAACTACGGCTCGTGGCCAATTTTCACAGTAACACCTGCTCAGTTTGTCACAGGAATGTCAAGGTTTTTCACAAGAAAGTAGCTATAAAGATCTCTGAAGAAATTTCACTTTTTTATTGTCAGAGACTGGTTTAGGGCAGTAACCTTATGCCTCCAGGGTTGGGCGTTGAGATCCTGTCTCGTGCTTGGCGTCTGTGGACATACTTCATTCATGTTTGTACTGGTTTCCTCTGGGAACTCGAGTTTCCTCATATAGTCCAAAACATGCTGTTGGGCGCAATTGTGACTCTAAATTGTCCCTAGTATCTGGTGGTGTGTGTTTGCGTGTGCCTTGTGCATGGCTGGAACCCATACACTGTGTCCTGTGCTTCCTGGGACAGGCTCCAGGACCCGGGAAACCCTGTATTACAATTACAGACCTGGGCAAGAGCCATCCCATGGGTCCGACTATATTTACTGGCCAACCCAATTAAAAAAATGTTTTTAATCACAAACACAACTTCTAGAAATACAACCAGGTCGCCATGCAAAACTAATCCTCTCAAGTCTTCTATTGCATATTAAATTATAAGTATATAATTCATTACTAATAATTAAATAATAATTTTAAAATGGCCCCTGCAGACACGGTAAAGCCTGGATCGGGTCCCCCACAGAACATTTACATTTACGGCTTTGAGCAAACGCTCTTATCCAGAGCGAGATACAACAGTGCTCGGTACTCCACGACTATTCTTCACTCTGGTAAAGCTAGACTTAAATAACAACTGTCAGCCAGCTAAGTTACTGCCAGGTCAGTTATGCACCTAAAAACCCTGTTAAAGAAAAGGGCATTAGTGCAGAAGTAAGATGAGTATGTGTTAAGGGGTTAGTAGTTTTTAATTTTTTTAATAATATAAACATAAGTTTATTTATAAGCTGGTTAGCCTCCAAGGTGTTCCTTGAAGAGGTAGGTTTTCAGATGGTGTTTGAAAACTGCAAGGGACTCTGCCATTCTTATGGCAAGAGGAAGTTCGTTCTACCACTGGGGAGCCAACACTGAAAAGAATCTAGATGTACATTTTCCTCTTTTGAGTAACGGTGGCTCGAGTCGAACGGTGCTTGTCGCTCTAGGAGGATGAGAAGTGACACATTGCTTGGACATGATCAGTGCTGATAGGTAAGGAGGTGCCATTCCGTTCTCAGCTTTGAAGGTGAGTGTTAAGGCTTTGAACCTGATGTGGGTGGCCACAGGGAGCCAATGCAGGTCCCATAGTAAAGGTGTGGTATGTGAGAGCTTAGAGACATTGTAGACAAGTCATGCCGCTGCATTCTGTAGTTGAAGTGGTTTAGTTGTGGAAGTCCAGCCAGTAGGGAGTTGCAGTAGTCCAACTAGGATATGACCAGTGATTGGACAAGTAACTGAGTGGCATCTGTGGTGAGAAATCCTTCTGATGTTGTGGGGAAGATATCTACAGGACGTGGAAAGGTTGCTAATGTGTGAGGAGAATGACAGTTCGTCGTCCAGAGTGACACCAAGGTTTCTTGCCTTCTTTGGGGGATGATAAGAGAGTTCTCAAAAGAAATGGCGAGGTCGTGAGTTGGAGACGGATTCCCATTGATGTACAGAAGCTCAGTCTTACTGGCATTCAACTTCAGGTGGTGGGACATCATCCAAGAAGAGATGCCAGCCAGGCAGTCGGAGATGCAGGTTGAAACTTGGAGGTCATCTGGTGGAAATGAGAGAATGAATTGAGTGTCATCTGCATAACAGTGGTAGGAGAAGCCGTGTGAGGTTATAACCTCTCCAAAAGAACCAGTGTATGGGGAAAAGAGTAGGGGTCTGAGGACTGAACCTTGGGGAACACCTGTGCTCAGTCTCCGTGGGGCCAACTTGGAACCTAGCTATGCCACCTGAAATGTTCAGCCGTCAAGATAGGATGCAAACCATTTCCATGCTGTTCCTGTTATCCCAAGGTTGGAGAGAGTCTCAAGGAGGATCTGATGGTTGACTGTGTCTAAGGCTGCAGACAGGTCCAGAAGAATCAGAACCGAAGACAGGTTGGCAGATCGAGCTGCAAGAAGTTTTTCGGAGACAGCTAGAAGTGCAGTTTTGGTAGAATGTGCAGCTTTGAACCCGGATTGGTGAGGATCTTGGAGCCCATTCTTAGACAAAAAGATAAAGTTGATCGTAGACTGCTCAGGACTTTAGAAAGGAGTGAAGTGACACCGTCTATAGTTGCTGACATATGAGCAGTCGAGAGAGGGTTTCTTTGGAATGGGTGTGACAACAGCTTCATAAAAAGAAGACATTCTCTCTGGTACCCCTCGGCTGTATTAGTGGTACAATATAATTCATTTAATCAATATGACATCCACTTAGCTGAAACCTGCTCCTTCCTACCCAATGACACCTTCATTATTAAATTAAAATCAATGATATCCTACTCTTAGATATTTGGCTATAATTATATATATTGAAAGATTAATGGTATTTCCTCTCCTCCATTGTTATCTGGCCTTCCTTCTTTCTTTCGTCAATTTGTCCTTTCCCTTTTCTCTAATGTCATGTAAAGCGCTTTGGGGTGACTCTGTCGTGAAAGGCGCTATATAAGAATAAATTGTTGTCGTTGTTGTTGTATTTGTCACGGCGGCGGGGCTGACGGTGAGGCATGACGCAGGTGGATAGGAAACAGCCCAGGACAAGGGAGAACTGTGCTAGAAATCACCCTGCTTGGGGACTGTACTTTCTTGAGACAACAGCACAGGAGCAGACAGGCAACAACAGGTTAAAACAATGACCCGACAAGGGAGCACAGGACTAGGGAACTAATATACACAGGAAAAACAGGAATGAACGAGGGGCACCTGTGACTGGTTAACAAGGGGGCAGGAACACGAGGTAGCAACAAACTACCTGATTAGCAGCCCCGCCCGTGGGAAACACTGGGAGCAAACATACCGGGCGGGGCTGGACATGACAGGACCCCCCCCCCCCAAAAGGCACACTCTCCGGGTGAGCTAACCACACCAAGGGGGGAGCCTGGGGATCGGAGGACAAGACGGACACACGGGGCATGACCAGAGACGTCGGACTGGGTCACAACAGCAGACACTGAACTGGAGACCTAGGGAGACAGCAGGAATACAACCAGGACAGGGCAGATCACACAGGGAACTGGACAAAACATTACGAACGCCCCGGGACCAATATACATAGGGCGAGGGATCACAGGAAGGACGGAGTGGGAACCACAGAGGCACAAACCAGGGCAACGGACTGAACGGGAAGAGACTGGGGAACTACCAAGACCGAACGGGGAAGAAAAACACAGCAAACACATGAGGGAACCTTAAGAAGGACCGGAGACCAAAGACTGGACAGCAGATGGTGCAAGGGAAATGGAAGAACAAAAGGTGGGGCAGACATCCTGAGGACGGTAGACAAGGGCAGCACCAGGGATCACGGGGATGGACAGACAACCAGGACAGGACAACGGACCACATGACAAGGATGCACGCTAGACAGACAGGAATAGGACCTGGAACAGGGACAGACCTAGGGAGTATTAACTGGAACCGGCAAGAACTAAGGGCAATTGGGACAGGTAAAACACAGCACCAGACAGGACAGACAGGAGGACCATATTGGAACAAGGACCGACAAGGGGAACAAGAGGCACTGGGAAAGGAGCACCAAATGAGGGAACAAGCTGAGGGGACCAAGGGGCAACAGAGATGGGACCGAGCCTGTAGACAGAGGGGTAAGACCAGGGATCGACACGTTAGGGGCAAGAGGTGGAATCTCGGGGACAAAGGCAGGGACCTGAGGTGGAACATGGGGGAAAAAAGGCAAGGACAGAAGGTGGACCCCAAGGGATGGAACCTGGGACACACGTTTTAGATCCCAGAAGCGGAACACGAGGAGGCAGGGATATGAGGTGGGACCTGGGGGACAAACCTAGGGGCAGGACGCTGGCCCTGAGGGAGAAAGCCACAAACAGAGGGCAGGGACCAGAAAGGAGGAGGGACACTGGAAGGCAGAGGGCAAAATGGAGCTTGCCAGGGAGGCAGGTGCAGGCATCGAGGAGGAAGGGTCCGAGGAGGAACGGTGCTAGGGGCTACAGAGGAGACTGCAGGACTGGGATGTGGGGGTGATGAGGAGACTGCAGAACAGGGACTGGAGGGTGACAGGACTGGAATTGGGGGCCGACGAGGAGACCACAGGACAGGGACTGGAGCTAGGGGGAGACGAGGAGACCGTGGGACCGGAGCTAGGGGGCGACGCGAGAGCTGGGCCCGGACAAGTACTGCACTGGGCGTGCCCCCACCTTCCTCTTCGGGAAACCGAGATTTGTGCCAGCGCTCGGGTATAACCCCCCGGGGATTGCCAACAGCCACCCGGCGTGGTGGTGGGAGTCCCATACAAAGGACCTAGGTCTGAGGGATCCCACTCCAAGTCCGACAGGACCTCCTTCAGGTCCAGTCTCTCCAGGTAGGGGAGTGGCCTGGAGGACTTGGCGTGGGCCTGGATGGGCTCAGAGGACTCGGGCTGAACTGGAGCGGGACCCTGCGGGACAGGCTCAGATGCCGGGACAGCGACTACATCACCGGGGCAGGGCACAGACATCGCACTGACAGGATGACACCTGTGGGCGAGCAGGCAGGAGGCTGCTGGGCAACAATGATCGCGGGCGAGCGGACAAACGAGTGGGCAGGAACCGCTGAGTCGGCTGCCAAAGGAAGGCGAGAAGGAGCCATCTGGGAGGCGAAGGCTGCAGGCAAATGGACAAGAATGCTGGCCGGAGCCATCTAGGCGATGGTCTCAGGTGGACAGGTAGGGGCCATCTGGGCAATGGTTTCAGGTGCATGGGCATACACCGTCCGTGGGTTGATTACCACAGACATGCGGACAGGCGAGCAGGCAGCAGCCACTGAGGCAGCATCCACAGGAGCCGACAGGATGCTGACCCCCACCGGAGTACAAGTCAAGGAACCCCCTCGAGGACTGTTGGCGGCTCGATGGGGGCCAGGACAGGCTCCCCTTGGCAGGGCACGGAGGTCACGGCGGCCCCAGAAGCGGACGGCTTCTTCCCCTTCTTACACCTGGAAGGGGGCCCCCGCATAGCCTTTGCAGGGGGCGCAGAGAACTCCCTGTTTCTCTCTCCCTCTGGATCGAACCCTGGGTCGTCACCATCCATCCCCAGAAGCTGAAGGAAGTCCCTGGCCCAGCTGTCATCCCCCCTGGGCATTGAAGGAGGCAGCCAGGGGGGCCACCAGGGCGGTTCGGGGATCACCTTGGTCGCTCCTCCCTTCCTCAGCACCTTGGGGATCCAGGGAATGGCATCCTCTGGTGCTCTAGAACACTTGCGTGCCAAGCAGGTCCCAGTCCAGGGGTTCAGGGCATCCAGGTTTCTGAACGGGGGCATTGCCGGGAGAAGGGCTACGGGAGGTCTGCTGGGCTGAACGGCTCGCTCCGGACTGGAAGCCGGGGACCTGGGTTCCTCCAGGTCACTATCACTCCAGGGGTCAAACAGCGGATTCTCCAGGAGTCCGTGGGGTGTCCTGACCGGGGGCGGAATTCTAGGCCGGGGGCTGGATCCTCGTGACATACATACGTGACGTACTACAGAGACATACGAGATACTAATCATTTACTGACAATACATCCTCTGCCTATATATATATTTTAATATAATCACTTAGGAAATTGATAAGGTTTTTACAAAGTTGAAAGGCTAACTTTATTTACAGTCGTATGCTTATATTTACTAGTAATTAGCTTTTCTAGGCTTCGCATTGAGTATAATGAGTATGTCGCAAACTACCGTACAGTTAAAAACGCAAAAGAAAACATAAGAATTGGACTGGAAGATAAGAAAGAAGATCAAATTGAACAAAACCCTTACAGTAGTTCTAGTGCAAGTGTACAATTTATTATACTGGGTACTAAAACAGTATTATAGTGAGAGTACAATTGTCCCCACACGGCAGGACAATACAAATAATTATACTTATTATACTACAATACACTATGAGTGTTTAATTATATTTCGTTTTTTTTCCGTGATTTATCGAAGCTTTGCAGGCACAAACACACACACACACTCCAAAAAACATGTTTTTTTCAATCTATTTACACATGCCTGTCATAACAACACACACACATAAACATGCACATGATTGCTCCATCACATGCATAAGAGATCAGCTCTCATGCATAATCAGAGTAATCAGTAGGGAGCTCTGATAGCATTCTGGATTTAGTCTAACAGTGACTTTTTCTGCTTTTTTACCCACCCCTCACAGTACAGAACTTGGACTGTACTGTATATATGGTGCAGACTCCCAAAAATGGGCCCTCCACCTGTTTGTCTTCATTTCTCTTCTGGAATGAACTGTTCACCACAGAAGGTGCAGCGAAGTCACTCCTCCCTGCCTGAGGTCTGAGACTTTGCAATGAAAAACATTCATGGTGATTCACTGAACAAGGAAACCAGCGATTACTCAAACTTTGCAGTATTTGTATAATATGTAAGAGAGTTACTCCTGTGAAAAATAACAGGACCAGAATTGGTCATTATGTGCCGCTACTTACGGAATGATCACCTCATAAAAGCATTTCTGTTATGGTACCCATGTATTAGTCTTGACACAATGAGCCTGAAATATGGAGACATTGTACATTATAAAATAATCATTCAGAATGCAGAAGTGACCAGTGGTGAGGCTGTCTGCCAAAGAGACATTTGGGATCCCAAAAGTAAAGGTAATGTTTCAGTCCAAAACTCATATTAACCACAGTTCCTCTGGGACTTGTCAGTGGAATTTACTGCTTATTAAGTTACTCAACCCCCTAAAGGTAATACAAACAATGTGAAAGGAGGAATGTGCATAGAAAGGTCATGAGTATGGGATGGGTGAGTACAAGGCCTGTTAAGCTCCTGTCTGACTAGCTATTGACCTGTGGCGATTTGAAAAAAGGGTGAAAACAAGACCCAGCTATTTTGTGAACCACCCTGCTTTGCTTAGAGGGGTTTTTACTGGACGATGGGTGTCTACAGAGATGCTCTACAACCACCTACATGGAGCTGTTGTGCTGGCAGAGCTCACGTAGCTGGTGGGAAAGAATGTGCGTGCTGTTCTCAAGGGTGCACTCCCCTTATACTAAGTCTATTTTTTTTCCATTCTTCTCCCCTCCCCCCCACATGCTCTCATGCCGGGTTCCTGTCAAGCTCATTAACCTGACAGACAACTGATTAGCTGGAAGAAACCAGTGCAGCTTGGTCATTTCCAAGGCCTTGATGCGTTACTCATAGCTGAGAAACTGCAAAGATCCTCTGAAACGAGCAGACTGCAGTGAAGTTACTCTACAGAGAGGATCTTTCATCCATCTTTTCTCCATGACTGCTTATTCAATGTGGGGAAGCACCTTTCTACCCATATATCTGCCTATTGTAACAACAGAACATCTAAGAGGACAAAATCAAAGAATCAAATAGTTATCACATTAAAATACTATATGTCTGTTTTGGTGTTCAATCTCAAATGAAATTTCTCTGAAACCTGGAACAATTAGCTCAAGCCCCTTAATATATGCCTTATTATACGTGTTACGTGAGATTATACATCTTACTCTCACAGCTATATCCCCCCCCCCAGATATGGCTAGCCATTTATTGTGGATAAAAATCCTTCATTCTTTTGATTGGAATTTCATGGAAATGGTACATAATGGAGGGCTGCAAACTAGTGCTAGCTTTATATGTTCAACTTTATGGCATCTTTAATGGGTCGTGCTTAGAGAAGGAATGGACCGATCTGTTCAGAGAGCACCATGCAAGCATCTGTTTCATGTCCTGACTTTCCTGAAACTTTCCTCCAGATTAGGAAACCGTAAATCCTCATAACAGAATGGACTTTCTACCTAATAAAAAGATGAGATTGTGATTCCAGGGGTTCTCTCTCAAGCCAAAGGGGTAAAGCTATAAACGAGTTATAGGATATGGTTTCTCTCAGGTTTACAAGACAAAAAAAACATGCCATTAGTTAACTTTCCAGTTGCACTGATGGTTTTGGTGTCATAGAATGCATTGAGGATAAAAGATTATTGGCTGAAGAAATGAATGCAGAACTTGGGCATTGCAGTATTGCAACCCTACAATGTGGTTACGAGTGCATGAATTTAACCACTACAGGAGCAGAACGTACTGTCATACATTTTTAAGCAGTTGACACTATGAAAGAGTGTCAAATACTTTATACTGGCATTTCACAAGGTCACCATCACCTCCAAAATCTCAGCCGTATTATCCAAATGATCCTCCAACGTAACATATCACACCAGCAAGAGAGTCAGATTATCATGGCTTTAGCTTAAGCCCAGAGTACCACTATAATCATCTCTGTTACCTTTACGTTATACCATGCATGTACCCTGCCTCCAGCAACCAGATCACCTTGGATGTACTTGCGTAAATCATTATCAGCATGTCAAGAACATATACGTTAGCATGCAAGAGCCTCAGGCAGCCAAAGAAAATTATATTGTGTGATCTTCAAGCTGGTGTAAAACTATTATGTCTGCAAAGTGTGTCAGCTTAGCCATTTCAAAACCTCCCATAAACTCACCTGGGTATTTGCAGTAAACATGCTATACACCCATGTATTTTGTGACTGAAGCACTAGTATACCATGTTTGTCTAATCCAACTCAATCTATTTACTAAGTAAGTTAATTAAATAAACTGACTGTGATGAATGCCCAGCGATGGGTTGGCGCCCCATCCTGGGTTGTTCCCTGCCTTGCGCCCGCAGCCTCCGGGATAGGCTCCGGACACCCCGCGACCTGAAATGGAATAAGCGGTTCTGGAAAATGGATGGATGGCTGGATGGACTGTGATGAAGTTTAATGAATACATGGAATGGATGGGGTGCCACTGAAGAGAGGTTTGGGAATCGAAGCGATGTTCTTCTAGCCATCCAACAAGATGCCAGTAACTTCTTGGAGACCAAAAGACATTCTTGTTACTTTATATTATGTTACTGTTCATTTGCATATATTATAATATTAGATTGTGTCTAACCATTTCCTAACCACATAAATAGTTTTAGACATTTTTCTTTGACTATGTAAACGTTTTGCACAGTTCTTTATAATTTGCTATCATTTGTACGTTTGTACAATATAGATATTGTTTTTACTGTGCATAATTAAAGTAACACCAAAAAAAGAAACACCAACTGCCAACACTTGTACCACAGGCAACACATCCTAAAATACTGAGCCATACAACATCCCTACACACCAAATGATCTCATTTCTCTTAGTTTTGTGTGTTGGAATTAAGGTTAAACTTTAAAGAGAGAGCATGGATTTGATGGACGTAAGGCTATCCCAAATTGGGAATGATACCCAGTTAAGGAAGTATACATTTCAGCCACAGAGCACCTCAGTGTGTCGTTCTTCAAGGTCCTGCCAACCTTTTTCACGTCATTAGAACTCACTAAAACAGAAGTCGTGTTCTTGGATGCATTCCTCTACATGTCAAACTTGAAAGTTAAGCCACGCCTGTCCCTAATTTGTCTTACCTCTCGTTTGAGTCCTATTGTGACTCCAGCTACCTCTCATCTGCTCCCTTATTAGTGGTGTATAAAGTGCCTCCCTGTCTTGAACTCCCCAGTCCAGTCATTGATGTTGCTACCTGCTTGTGTCCTGTGCCTTTGATTCCTACCTGATCCTCATCTCCCCATTTTGACTCCTTGCAGTTCTTATGATTTTCTCTTGTAATAAAGCCCGTTTGATTTCCCCCAACGACGGCCTTCCCCTCTGTTCTTGCCCTCGATTAATTTATAATCAATAGAAAAGGAGAAATCTGGTGAGGAGCCTGTGAACCTGAGAGAAGTGATTTGTCAGTTTGTAACTGAGTGCCACAAGTTAAATGCAGTTTAGAAATAGACTGTTAAACTGTTGTAAGGTTTATATGAGGTAACTTGTGTTGTATTACCATGTTTTCATTACCAATGATGATTAATGTGTGGAGGCAAAGTGTAAGTCAGCATCATGCAAGAACTAGTAACCTGGGATGAGTGTGCATCATTCACATCTTCAGATTTGTCTGGAGTGGGAACTCGATGCTTGCTCAGTCATTTGTCAAGTGGAACTACCAGCTCAGTAAAATGAATGAATCCTGTTGTTCATTGCCATCCCCCCCCCCCCCCACCCTGTGTGCGCTGGATTTTCAGAATTTTTCTCTAGCTTTCCTTTAACCATGTAAATTATTTGCCTCACACTTCCCTAGTAGTGTAGTAGTGACACATCAGTTAGTTTGAATGTGTGTCCTTTAAAGAATAACAGTGTACACTGCCTTGTGCTCTGTACTTTATGGACTAGCCAAATTATCCTGACCATTATATAATAGGTGTATGAATCCACTGAAATTTGCAGA
>JAAGVU020000001.1:29937893-29958655 GCA_011763525.2 Mormyrus iriodes
CCCCTGTGCTTTCCTTAGTTCCCCAATAAACCCCTTTGGTGTCTAAGAGCCGTAAGTGGATCATCATCCTCCTTTCCCGCCAGCGCCATGCCCAGACGCCGTGACAAGTGGGCGTGCTTGCTAAAAGCAAGGTGTAGACTGTGGTCAAAGTCCATCAATGAGTCAGTTCTCCATGCTGGCCTGTGTAGGGTGGCAGATTGAAGTCTGCACCCACAATGTTACAGTTCGTAAGTCACATCCACAATGTCTTCATTCAATAGGACTGAACCATGATTCCAGCTCAGATGGTGCCCACCCTGTGCACCACCTGGACATGTGGGACGGTAGAGAGCATGGATGGTCAGAAAATGCACTGACAGCTTAATGGATAAGCATAGATAAAAATGGCATGTACAGCAACATGAGCAGCCAAAGTTACAGCGTGTTATGTGTTAAGATGTGGGTAAGCTAAACTGATGTAATAGGTCTTCAGTCGAGACTTAAAGACAGACTGTAGGTGTGTGTGCGCCATGTGACGGGTTGGCGCCCCATCCTAGGTTGTTCCCTGCCTTATGCCTGTAGTCTCTGGGATAGGCTCCAGACCCCCAGTGACCCCAAGTAGGATAAACGGTTACAAAAAATGGATGGATGGCTGGATGCTTATGTGGCTCACATTGCCATTAGTGCTATAACATCTTAATCTTTCAGCATTTTCCTAGTGTTCAGCTTCTCTAATTGTTCTGACACAAAACACTAGTAATATAGTGAGGATGTCAGTCTTTGAGATACTGAAAGGTCAGACATCCCTTTAAAAAAAGTGATAGCGTGAGACATTTGCATTCAAATGGAGACTGGAGGAATGCTCTGTGTGGGAAGTTGCATCATGTTTAATGGTATTATACTGATGTGCTGGTAGCATCTAGGAGTTCTTAATTTATGGCTGTTGAACTGACTCACCTGTCATCGTTACTTTCACAAGTGATTTTTACATCTTTGTGCTGATGTATTAAATGCATATACAGTCATGTGAAAAAGTTGCTAAAAGCACAACAGATATTGCATCAATACTTAGTTGAGCCTCCTTTTGCAAATATAACAGCCTCTAGATGCCTCCTATAGCCTTTGATGACTGTCTATCTGGATTCTGGGTGGAGGTATTTTTGACCATTCTTCCATACAAAATCTCTCCAGTTCAGTTAAATTTAATGGCTGCTGAGCATGGATAGACTGCTTCAAATCATCCCATAGACTTCCGATGATATTCAAGTCAAGGGACTGTGATGGCCATTCCAGAGCATTGTACTCCTCCCTCTGCATGAATGCCTTTGTAGATTTCTAACACTGTTTTGGGTCATTGTCTTGTTGGAATATCCAGCCCCTGTGTAACTTCAGTTTTGTGACTTGAACATTATTCTGAAGAATTTGTTGATATTGGGCTGAATTCATCCGACCCTTGACTTTAATGAGGGCCCCAGTCCCTGAACTAGCCACACAGCATGATGGAACCTCCACCAAATTTGACAGTAGGTAGCGGGTGTTTTTCTTGGAATGTGGTGTTCTTCCTCCATGCAAAGTGCTTTTTGTTATGACCAAATAACTCAATTTGTCTCATCAGTCCAAAGCACTTTGTTCCAAAATGAATCTGGCTTGTCTAAATGAGCTTTTGCATACAACAAGCGACTGTTTGTGGCATGAGTGCAGAAAGGGCTTCTCTCTCATCACCCTGCCATACAGATATTCATTGTGCTGCATTGTAGAACGACGTACAGATACACCATCTGCAGCAAGAAGTTCTTGCAGGTTTTTGGAGGTGATCTGTGGGTTGTCTCACCATTCTCAATCTTCCACATACACCGCTCCTGTATTTTTCTTGGCCTGCCAGACCTGAGTTTAACATCAACTATGCCTGTGGCCTTCCATTTCCCAATTTACATTCCTTACAGTTGAAACTGACAGTTTAAACCTCTGAGAGAGCTTTTTGTAGTCTTCCCCTAAACCATGATACTGAACAATCTGTTTTCAGATCTTTTGAGAGTTGCTTTGAGGATCCCATGCTGTCTCTTTAGAGGAGAGTCAGATGCACAACTTGCAATTGGCCATCTTAATACCTTTTCTCATGATTGGATACACCTGTCTATGCAGTTCAAGGCTTAACGAGCTAATCCAGCCAATTTGGTGTTGCAAATAATCAGTACTGAGCAGTTACATTTAAATCAGCAAAATTACAAGGGTACCCATTTTTTTTGCACAGCCAGTTTTTCACATTTGATTTAATTTCATGCAACTAAATACTGCTTCACTAAAAATCTTTGTTTGGAAAACACCCCAGTACTCAGATGTTCCTAGGAAATGAAAGACATAACATTAATCTTTTTTGTTGAAAGTAGAGTAAATTATGCAGGCTGAGAGGAGCTCCCAAATTTTGTTTATATGCTGTATATTGCACATTAAAACACAATCCTAACTATCATTTTCTTTTTGTATGCTTGATATTCAACAAGGTGGGATAGGCTCCAGACCCCTGTGACTCTGCATAGGACAAGTGTGTACAGAAGATGGATGGATGATATTTGACAATTTGCATGTTTGATAATAACCCCTTAAGAGACAATCGAAGAAATACACTATGGGGTACTGTCCATGTAATCTTCACCCATTCCTCCAGTTTTCCCATAATGCTATAACTGATATAGAGCAGTGACCAGTGAGGAGATCAATCCCTCAATTTTAGCCAGTACAGGGCTATACTACTTATAGGGTGGTGTCTGGCTCCTGTGGGTTTGGTCTACGCCCCCGTTTGGATGGTTGAATCCTGTGGTACTCCAACACTATTACTGCTGGGTCCTAAGGAGCAAAGCCCCTAACCCCAAAAATGGTTCCAGAGGAGCTGTAAAACTGGATGCCCCTGCACTCCGACTCTAATTCAGTACATGTGACATTTATATGTATTTCTATAGCCATGAGACAAAATGCATGTTTATTTTGGCATGAAAGCTTTACTAGATCTTTGTCTCTCTGCAAAATACTTTGTTTTGGTTCATTCTAATGCAGGAAACAGATTACCGGGCAGTAATGACTAATAGGTCTTTGTTCTCAGTTCTATATACAGCTTGATATTAGTTCTTTTTATAAAAGTTTACGTAACGCTAGAGGAACAGTAAATCACTGTAACAATTTAATTAATGTCATAAAATGAATAGATTAATGTACTGTAAGGTAGTTTTTCTTCAAGTCTGCATGAGTTTGACTTCAACAGAATGTGGTTCATGTGAAGTGACAACGCTGTTTATTATTATTGGTGTTCTTATTGAATATTAATTTAGAATTGGGGCCAGCATGTGGCTCAGTGGCCTAGGCCTCCGTGCTCATGATTCGAAGGTCGCCGCTTCAACCCCAGCATTGGCAGAATAGTCACGTGTCCGTGGGCCCTTGAGTGAGGTCCTTAACCCCCCAGCTCCGTGGGGGTTGCTGTAGGTGGCTGCCCTTCACTGCTAAGCTAGCTCTCACCTGTCTGTGTGTCATAGAGAGCAAGATGGGGGAGGCGAAAAGGGAATTTCCCCACAGGGATCAATAAAGTGTCGTCATTATTGAACATCCATCCATCCATCCATTTTCTGTAACCACTTATCCCATTTGGGGTCGCGGGGGGTCCAGAGCCTATCCCGGAGGCTGTGGGCGCAAGGCAGGGAACAACCTAGGTTGGGGCGCCAACCCATTGCTGGGCACACTCACACACCATTCACACACACATACATACCTATGGGCAATTTGGCAACTCCAATCAGCCTCAGCATGTGTTTGGACTGTGGGGGGAAACCGGAGTACCTGGAGGAAACCCCACGACGACACGGGGAGAACATGCATATTATTGAACAAGCAAACATAATATATTATTAGTACTGAACAACAACAACAGTAATAATAATAGATACATTGTCCTTGGTTCGTTTCAACCTTAAAAAAATTATATTCTCCCTACATGTTTTCCCTCCATTGAAGCTCAGATTCCTGTCTTGTTTTTGTTACTTTCTGCCCAATGGTAAAACCTGTCCTCATCCCACCCTTCCATTATTGTGTCACATGACTTCTTGCTACCCCCTAGTCAGGATTTTACGATGACATACTTCTTTAAAGACTCATTCTCGGGCTGGCTGCATTCCAGAAATTTCAAAAAATGTCTTAGATCACAACAGAGAATGAAATAATTACAGGTAACCAGTTCATGGTGCTAATGTTTATATCCAGAGTTTTTGTAAAATGATACCCAGAGACAATTATGCCTTTATGGCTGCTGCACGCCCTCACTGTCCTTCCTGTAACGAGATGATGGATGACGGGGCGGACACCTGCCACAGAGCAGCACAGGGATACAACATGACCTTTTAATTCTCTGGAAGAGTCCGTGCCCATACTTGCCCCCTCCCCAGAGTTATTTCACATTGAGTTTACCCAGCTGGCTATACCCTAACAGAATAATTCTGGCCTTAATTTACTGAGGAACTGCTGACAGAGTCGCTGCTTAACAACCTGTGATTAACTGCCAAGGAAACACACCTTTCCAGCTCTATGTCACTGTTCCTCAAAAAAAATCTGTTTGGTAGCTTTGGTGCCCTTGTTATAATAATAAGGGTGGCTTTAACCCGAGATAACCTAACCTAACACAAAAATCCTTTGGATACTGCCCCCTTCAATCATTTACTGGAGACTAAAATGACTTCTAAGCTATCCTTATGTGCTAATTACTTAAGTTTCACTAAATACAGTCTAACGCATCAGAATTATTCTTGATGTGAGGTGACCAAGGCTGTACACTGTAGGCCTCTTATGTAGCACATGGTATGCAGCGCTTGAATGGTTAGAAAACATTCAGGTCAGTAGTCAGGGATTCCATACTATGACTCTCTGTGAACTCCACTCACCTGTTTATCTTACACTCTGATAAACTTTGCTTAATGCCAGGTATGTGCAGAAAGGAGGGGGGGGGTTGGGGGCACCTGAGCACCTGCCCCTTCGGCCTGAACAAATGAAAGTGTCCCCCTTTGATGCTTCAAGCACCTTTCTCAGTAACAAATGATCACCCCCTCCCCCAATCGGGAAAATTTACTGAAAAAAACTCAGTCACGCCCCCCTGTTGGAGCGCCTGCCTGTACACGTCACAGCTTAATGTGCATGGCAGGTAACAATACTTCTCAGGCTCCTTCATTAAGATGACACCGCCCCCCATGGATCTGCCTGTGACCCACTACATCTTCAACTCTCCTAAAAGACCCAATTATATGAATCTATAGCTACCAGAAGCTGCTGAAGGGCAGCGACAACAAAAACTGAATATGACGTTTAGTGAGAATAGCAGAAATAGTAGACACATTGTATTATCATCCGTCCATCTTCTGACTTCTTATCCGGGTCACGGTGACAGGGAGAGGCCACATACACACACATTGACAATTTGGGGACATCTATTGGACTGCAGGGAAACCTGAGTGACACAGAAGAAACATGCAGGAAATTCAACCCCCCCCCCCAAAGCCCTGGAGGAATAAAACAAGAGTGTTAACCCCCTGAGCCACCATGTGAGTATTCTATCAGTTGCATTATGATACATTTTTTGAGAAATGCAAACATAGTGCCAGGTACTATATCAGGGGTAGGCAATGTTATCCGCAAAGGGCCAGTGTGCACACAGGTTTTGGGGATAACCTTTAGATCAGCTGTTCAAACCCAGGTGTGAGGACTCTTCAGCCAATTAGTCCTCTAATTAGTAATATAAATAGGGAGCTGCAGCGAAAACCCGCACACACAGTTGCCCTTTCTGGATACAATTGCCCAGCCCTGTACTATATCATTCAGCTTTATGAGGCCAACTCCAATCCCAGAGTGATGTCACCGCTGAGCCCTTCAGCAAGTCCCCCAACCGCACTTGTTCCAGGGACTGGCTCACCCTGCTGAAGTGTCTGTTAAATAAATGTATGCAACTCTGCTGTAATCATAATATGTTTGCAATTTATTCACTATAAGGGTGGTACACATTAAGCATCTCAAGCTAATTAAATTCACTATCTAAAGAGAAGTATTTCACTAACAAACATTACGATTAAGGGAACTCATCAAATTAATTCAATGAGATCATTTTACTTTCTAGCTGTAGTTGAAATCCACTTGGGCAATCGCATCTGGCTGTTTAATTTATGCGTCCCTTTTTGGCAACATAAATGTAAACCATCATAACCCTTAAGCCTTGTTAATTGGTTGTAAAATGCCTCCCAGCTCAAAAAGAAACTATATGTAAACCTCAAACACAAAACCACACTCATCCAAACAGTCTCTTGGCAAGGAATGTATTAATAAATGTTAATTAACACAATAATATAATTACATTCCAAATGTCTAAGAAACGCCATTTAACCTCATAAGTTACATTTAATTCAAGCAATCTGAGATCATTGCTTTTTGGTTATCCCTAATTCCTGATTCAAAACCATTTAAAGGACAAAGCAGCTAAACCAGCCCTTATGGCCACAATAACAATGGCTATACATACATGTACAATGTGCAACTTAATGAGACCGTATCCGCGGGATAGGTGACCTGCAGATTATACTTAGAGGAAAGCAAATAGCAGAGGGGAGAGAGAGAGAGAGAGAGAGAGAATCCACTCCACGCGGAAGGAACGCTTATGTAAGAAGTGCGGGCGCCTGGTGGGTATGTTTTAAACCAAACTGCTGCAACCTTTAGTTTTAATGTCTACTTTTCTGGATATCTCTTCATCGATGCCATGGTTGCCGTTATTACGGTAGGATGATTTTTTTTTGTTTTATTTGATATTCTTCAGTTTGTTTAGCTCTACTTATAATGTTTACTATGTAACCCGCGTCTTTGCGTAAAGGAGTCGGAGTTGACTTTGTAACTACTGCTCCTGAGAAGTACACGTTGTGGATCATAATTGTGACATAAATTAAGCTTTGACAGAGGAGACAGTTTAAAAGTAATCTTAGCAGTTAACTGTTGGTGTTGAGTGTAACTTAAGTTGTGGTTAAGTGTGTTTTTCTTTTCCACCCATTGAGCTGCTGTCACATCGCAGGGGCTCCGTCATTATTGTGCAGAAAGCGTGAGTCGCCTTAAGGGTGAAATCAAAACCAGTAAGGGCGCTGCCACTTTCACTCACCTTTCCAGCTATGCGCGCCTGCTTCAGGGATAAAAAAACACGCGAAAACCCACCACTATTGCTTTTTTATTATTGCAACAAATTGTTTGAGAATTGGATGTGATTGAGACTGTTTTATTTTTTCCTTTAGCTATGTTTCATTTCTGAATTCGATAAGAGGTCGTGGGACATAATGGATGTTATAATTTATGTATTTCATCTATCTATCTATCTATCTATCTATATGTCAGGATCACAGGTGTCTGAAATCTATGCCAGGTAGCACAAAGCACAAGGCGGGGATACGGGATGCCAGTAAAGCACCTGGCATGTAATTCATGATGAAACGTTTATTGCATGAAGGGATCCGATTAATAAAAGCCAACCCTCTGTGTGATCAATTCACTATAAGTAGCACTAGTTTTTGTTGCACGCCGCCGGCCCGCAAAGACATGTCTATCAAATCCCCAAAAAAGGCATTCCTAACTCCTTAGAATGGGTTCCGTGATTCGGTAAAGTTTATGACTTTTATAACAGTCAGTCATTTTCCCGTGTTGTGGAGCCCAGCTAGCTGATTGATCATCCTGAAGAAAATTACAATGCAGATAGCTGGAAACAATTTAGAATAGTGCTCTTTGATTAAACAGAAACTTTAATGCCTATATTAAGGTTATTGCCTAGGCAGCGTAAAAAATTGCCTTAAATGAAAACTCATTATAAGGACCTATGCCAGGGGTCCCCAACTCTTTTTCCTGTGTACTGTGCCCTTTCATACATAGTTCACAGTTTGGGGTGAACATGGTATGACGAGCCAAACAGATTGTCTCAATGTGGCCCAAGTTGACTCCATTCACTTGCAATATCTCCTCACACTCCACACTCTTTTTGAAGGTCATTTTTGTTCAGCTGAAGAGCTTCAAATGCCTCTGACGTGATGTTGGAAACGCATAACTTTTGAATTTTTGAGGTCTGTAAAGGTGGAGACCAATGTAATTCCAGGTATTAAATGCCTTAGGTAGTTCACCCATCAATGACCGCTTAAAAAAAAAACAAAAATGGGGGGGGGGGAAAGTGTGTGATTCTAGCTGCGATCATTATTAATTAAGCATTATTAATTAAAACCATCTTTTTCGTAAAATATACTTATCGACTTTCGGAAGACCATCATAAATGGTATGTAAAACTTGTACATCAAAAACAGGGGAAAACATAAGTCATCGGTATAATGAAGTCAAATGCACATTAAGTGTTAAAGTGAAATATAAGAAGTTCAAGCACAAACCTAGTTGTGGTCGTTTCTGTTAATCAGATGTAATTTCCATTAGTTTCCATTTTGATCAGATTCTTAATTGCACCCCTCTCATTAAGACAAGTGCCCCCCTCAAAATAGAGCACGTTCTAAAACAATGGGAACTATATATTGCATTATTGCTTCTATTGGCCATCAAACTTTGATACCACCGCCCCCTCATTACATTTGTTTTTACTGTAACCTTGGTGAACACCCAAACAAAAAAATGTCACTCCCTTGGGAATCTCAGTAGTAGCATAAAATGAATACAAAGTAATAATAGAAATATTAACAACAATAAAATACATAGAAGTTATACACTGTACTTAAAACTTGAGAGCTGAGAATCAGAATTTATTCAGCATAATTCTAAGATGTAGCTTCTGGCTTGGGGCTGACTGAGTCTCCAGCTTTATCACGAAGGCATCCGACATTCCAGTTTTGCTTACATAAGAAACGCGGCATGAGAACTATACGGCAATCATTTAAAGTCATAAACCAAGAGGTATGACTAAAATAACAACAGCACAAACATGACACAAACGACTGAGACTGGTTTGGTCCAAACTGAACAGAAATGGGGGGCCATCTTCACAGTGCTGACTACACCATGTAAACAAATATTTATACTTCAGAAACTAAGGCAGCACAAGCTAAAATTTTAACAGTACAAACACAGCCGTAATTGCACCAAACATTAAAACTTGCAATCATAAATATTTACACAACATATCTCAAAATAAGTTTTAAAAATTAGTTTTACTATAGACTCAAATTACGGAGCTTCATTGTCTAAACTTTTTTTCATCGTCTAAATGTTTTGAGAAAAAAAATGACTAAACTAACCATAAATTGAGCAAAAATATACATCTTATCATGCAAATTGATTGCTAATTATGGATTGTATGCAGCAAAGTTACAATCAGATCAATCAGAAGTTCTGGTCCCACCTCCTCTAGTTGCTTGGACCCACCACCTTTACAATCTGATTGGTTCAGAGTGATAACCAATCATTTTTCGTTCTCTGAACGTTTTTGTGTAAGTAAAACTCCCAAGAGAGTAAGAGAGTAGTGGAGGAGATATGATCAGGGCCAGCTGCCTTCCGGATCTTCTGTTTCTAGAATATGCCCCTCACTTATTGATCAATGATGGTGATGGGTGGGGGGGGGGGGGTTGTGGAGCCTTTGAAGAAAGATCTGACAGTGGGGAAGGGGGCAACAGACAAGATGTCACGATGTTATGAGCAATTCTGCCCATCCGCTTCAGGAGGCGCTATCCTGGAGCACATTTAGCCAAAGGCTCATTCCATCAGGTTGTGCTAAAGAATGCTACTGGGGATTTCTGCCTGCTGCCATCAGTCAACACAATGCCTGCTCTTGACATGCCATTCCCCATCCACAGCCATAACTCATCAGGAAGCATCCTGTCTTGTTACAATACAGTCTAGTGCTCTCTGTTCTAACTGCACACAATTTGTTTGCACATAATTATTATTCTTACCTTTAAATGTTTATTTTTAGTGTTACATTCTGGTTTTCAGAATATTTTATTTACGTGTGAGGCTTGGGTACTCTATAAATCTGTTTGCACTACGTTTCCCTCTTTGCACTACATGTAGTCTTTGTACCTTGTCTCATTGGCACTATGTGTGTGCTCATCTGTGCACTATGTTGTTGCTTCTCTATGCACTAGAATTTCTCCCTGGGATCAATAAAGTTAATTATAATCTTAATGTAAGATGATGCAACTAAGTGATGGGGTTAGTGTTTGTTTTAGCGGTGATTATCTTGAGATGCAGTAATTGTAGAAAGTAAATTAAGCTTCTAGTTATTTATCGCTAACCTCATATTATTTGGTTAGTCCATGGATATGTGACTGGGAGAGTGAATGTGTTCCCTGGCACCCCCTTTAGGATTGGTTTCTTCCTGGTGCCAATCGTTATATATTATATAAATGATACTGATCACTCAGTTAACTGTCATTAATTGTATCCGTCCGTTCTTCTTGGAGACCTTGAAGGGAGTGCTGAAAGGCGTCCCTTCTGGGGACTCCATTGTTCTACTGGGGCACTTTAACGTAGGTAATGACAGTGAAACCTGGAAGGGTGTGATTTGGAGGAATGGCCTGCCTGATCAGAATTCGAGTGGTGATCAGTTATTGGACTTTTGTGCTAACCACAGCTTGTCCATAACAAACACCATGTTCGAACATAAGGGTCTTCATAAATGACCTTGGCACTAGAGCACCCTAGGCCACAGTTTAATGATTGATTTTGTAATTGTATCATCGGATCTGCGTCTGCATGTTTCAGACACTCGAGTGAAGAGAGGAGCTGAGCTGTCAACTGATCGCCACCTGGTGGTGAGTTTGATCTGATGGCTGGGGAAGATGTCAGATGGACCTGATAGACCCAAACGCATAGTGTGGGTGTGCTGGGAGCATCTGGCGGAGGCCCCTGTCCGGGAGATCTTTAACTCACAAATCTCGCGGAACTTCTCTTCTCTTCCAAGGGAGTCAGGGGACATTTGAGCCTGAATGGGCCATGTTCCGGGACTTTATTGCTGAGTCGGCATTGCGGAGCTGCGGCCATAAGGTTGTTGGTGCCTGTAATAGCAGCAGTCCTCAAACCCATACCAGCGGTAAAGGGAGCTGTCAGGCTGAAGGAGTCCTTCCAAGCTTGGTTAGCTTGTGGGACTCCTGAAGTATCTGACAGGTACTGGCAGGCCAAACAGAAAGCAGCTTTGGCGGTTGTTGAAGCAAAAACTCAGGTGTGGGATGAGTTTAGTGAGACTATGGAGAAGGACTTCCGGTTGGCCTCGAAAAGGTTCTGGCAAACCGTTAGGCAATTCGGGGGGGGGGGAGCAGGGCTTTACCCAGGGATGGAGAACTGTTGACCTCAACTGGGGATATAGTCAGGTGGTAGAAAGAATATTTCATGGATCTCCTGAATCCCACTGATACGCCTTCCTCGGAGGTGGATGAGACTCGCTCTGAGTTCTTGAAAGCTCTTGATGTTGTTGGGCTGTCTTGGCTGACATGCCTCTTCAACATTGAGTGGACGTTGGGGACAGTGCCTTTGGATTGGCAGACTGGGGTAGGGGTCCCAAATTTTAAGAAAGGGGACCAGAGGATGCGTCCCAACTACAGGGGGATCACACTCCTCAGCCTCCCTGGTAAGGTCTATGCTGGAGTACTGGAGAGGAGGGTCCATCCATTAGCTGAACCTTGGATCCAGGAGGAACAATGTGGATTTCATCCTGACTGCAGAACACTGGACTAGCTCTTCAACCTCACAAGGATACTGGAAGGTTCATGTGAGTTTGCCCAACCAATCTACATGTGCTTTTTGGACTTGGAAAAGGCATACAGTCGTGTCCCTGAGGGGGTCTTGTGGGGGGGTGCTTCAGGAGTATGGGGTACTGGGTTCATTGTTGCGGGCCATCAGGTCCCTGTACAAGCAAAGTGAGAGCTTGGTTTGCATTGCCAGCAGTAAGTCAGACTCATTCCCAGTGTCACCGATTCTGTTCATAATTTTTATGGACAGAATTTGTAGGCATAGATAAGGGGTGAGGGGGTTGACACGGTCCTGTTGGTGTCGTCGGAAGGTAATCTGCAGCATGTACAGAGCGGATTGTAGCTGAATGTGAGGTGACCGGGATGCGGATCAACAGCTCCAAGTCTGAGGCCATAGTTCATGAATGGAAAAGGGATGAGTTGCTGCCCCAAGCGGAGGAGTTTAAGTATCTCGGAGTCATTTCACGAGTGAGGGAAGAAAAATTAGAAATTAATAATTTTAGTAGTAGTACTTTATTGATCCTGAAGGAAATTGCAAATATTTTGAAATATATTAATATTTTCCAAATATATTATTTTCTTTTGCACAGCTTAGTGTACAGTTAACAAAACCTGGCGAGAAACAGGCATAAATCAGTCTGTCTGTCACGGTGATGAGATACACTGAGTTTAGGATCCCAGGTGCAGAGTTTGTTTCCACAAACTGAATCAAGATCCAAGGGGTCAAAAACCATGCGTAGTGAAACCAGGTGCAAACAGGGTACAGGGGAGAATATAAAATTAGAAAGTGAGAATAAAGCAAGAGACCAGAGAAATATAAAACACAAAACCAATGCTTACAGCACAATCATAGGTAATCAGGAACAGGTGCACGTAGCCAATGATAAGGACACTTAGTACTCAGGTGCGGTTCATCATTAGTGACTCCATGTGGGAGGATCTGTAGTTTGAGAAGGCGTGACAATTTCAATGTAACACTTGTGGTCTTGGTTATTTAATAGTTCTGTTCAACCCCGGAGTCTTTGCTTGAATGGGATTTAACCCAAGCAAACCATAAGAAAGAAAGAAAGAGAGGTCATTAAAAAACATAATGTCTTAACTACAGTTTTGATTTCTTCACTTAAAAGGCTGTTTCCTTTTTCACTAAAGCTCAACATCTACAATGTTTACAATTCTGATATCAAATAGTCATGGTCTGAGGTTTATCATCTGGAATGCTCTGCTGTTTTCCATCTAGCATGTTGTTATAATTTGAGAATTGATTTAACTTTTCAGTGTTAACCACCTCCACTGTTCATCATTAGATACAGCTGATCTGAAATATTCTCAGTTCAGATATCAATCTTTTCTTATCACAAGACTCCTTGTCTTTGATGTTTAGTGAGTTGAATGGATCAATTCAATAGAGTGAGATCTCTAGGTGGTGCTCTTTAATGCTGGAATAATGATGTCTGAAAAGTGATACACACATTTCAGGAACAAATCTGTGAAGTGAAGACACACGTTATGTTTCTTACAGTCACTTGGGGAAGTTGGCAAAGTACCAAGAAGGATACTGCTGTTAAAAAAAGCAACAAATTACTGTAGCTCACAACCAAAGAGGCTTACATTATGATGCCCTCATGATTGTGAAAAAGAACTGAATGGCTTGCCAAAGGACGGTGAAGCATTGTTGCTTTAAATGTGGGTTTGATTGTACATGAACTACTATAATGTCATTTTCCCTAACTGAGATGTGACAGGGTGCACACTGGCTTCAGAAAGTATAACCTCGTCATGTAATGGTTCTTGGTTTTGTGTTGCAAAGTGATGACGTATATGAAGATGTCTTTCTTCCTGGTTTCCATCCATTAACTTAGATGCTGTCAGAATGACAATGTATTTCCTGGAGCTCCTCCACATCCTCCGTGCAATATAAAGGAAATATTGACGTATTGTCATCTACAGTTTCAACGATTAGAAAATGACAAACTAAACTGTCGATAAAAACATGAGCCTATCACATCACAGAAACAAACGCAGTTACAACCATCCATAAATCCATTTCCTATACCCGCTTGTCCTATGTGATTGCATAGTAATCTTTTAAGAACAGACACCCTCACCCTAAATGATTGCGTTAGCAGGGCGGTGTATGGCCCTATGGGGAATACAAAAATCACCACCTCATTTGGGCAGGTGTGTTGTACTTCCAAGACACAGTCTTAGGGGGAAATAGTGAATGTTTTAATGACTGGCTAAGCTTTGAGACTTCCCTAAAATCTGGTATAGTCCATTGTAACAAAATGTAAAAATTTATGGTACAACCCAGAGGAAACTCAGATCAGACAGTCCTATTGGACCTATGGAGCGAACCATGTGAGAAGGGTAATTGCCAGTGAAGTGAACAAGAGCCAGAAATGGGATACACTGATTTGAGAACAGGTCTTCAGAATGGCTGTCTTTGGAAGAATGGCAGTAAATACAGCACAAGATATACTGTAATAAGGATTGTAATGTTTCAGCGTTTTAATATTGTCTGTGATTATCATGTTAGAATGCATTCCCTACTTAATTATTGTGGGAATTCATTATGGGATGTGCTGGAGCATGAAGGGAATAATGAGAGCATTACTTTTCCATCATTCTTATCTTTGTTGTCCTTTTTTTGACTTTGTGCTCATGAGAAAGCTTAACATTAAGTCATATCTGGAGTTTAACAATCTATGTGACAGACCGTGAGACTTTCTGAGGGAAGATTTTGTGGGCTGATGAAAATACTAAAGCTGACGACTAAAGCTGAACTCTTTGGTGTGAGAGTGAAATGCTGTGTTTGGCACAATAGTCACTGTGTTTTCTGTCAAATGTAGCAATTTTAGCATGATACATTTTTTTCAGCACTGGGAAGCTTTCAAAACAGGGTGAAAAGAGCCAAATCCCAGAGAATCTCAGTCATAAAACTGCTATGTTTAAGGTGAAGACAATGGCCCAAAACACTACAAAGGAATGGCTGAAATCACAGATGGACTGACTTATCTTCCCTCCAAGTTAATATTGTGTAGCTTACTTCTGCAAATAAGATGCATAGGGTTTTTTTCCATTTAAAATGATTAGTAAGCTATATCATGAAACAAAAGGAATGCAATACTTTTCATTTATGTAAAAGCAGCCCTGTGGAAATTGGTTTTGTTTCAATATCTTCACCATGAAGTTAATGTCTCAGACCAAATTTCTGATGCAAAACAAATAAATCCACACTAAGTCATTCTCGCTTGATAAGACAGATGTAAAACCACATGATCATCATTGCACAAACATGCTCATCACTAAGCAAAGTGGAGATGGCAAGCCTCAAAAATTTTGTATTTTGGAAAATGAGACTGACATTACCTGGGACCAAGCTTCAGGGACTCAAGGCCATACAGTCTGCAAGAAGGGTGGTGTTTGATTGTGATGGAAATCAGTGCTTAACAAATGGAAACCCTCAGTTTAGAATCACCATGAGGATAGCAGACCTTAGTGTATCTGGATCTAATGGCAGATCAGTGAGATCCGTGTTCTGCTGATATGTTGGTGTTCTTTGCATGATGCTTTAGAGAACTAGGGCACGTATTTGAAAAATAGGTTTAGGACAGGTTTATTTAACCAACTAAATGGCTAATATCACTTCCAATGAGATTATAGTGAAAAGTGAAAATGAAAAAAAATGAACAAAAATATACTATGAAAATTGGGGAGGTTACTAAAGAAGGTGTGTGTTGATGATGAGTTAGATGTAGAAGTGAACTGGAATCCAGTGTCAGTGACCACTGTTGGTGTGGTGCTCTGTTACAGGCACAGCACTGTTCAATCGCTGTGTGTCAGCCGAAAAGCCCCCACCAAAGCAAAGCAAACACATAGTAGGCTATAGGAGAAGTGACTGCGCTAGATCTTAAATGATTCTTCAGAAGTGAATTCCAGCCAGAAAGCTTTTTAATTAGTCCTGCAATGCTTTCCCCAGTGCGGCATGGCGGTGCAGTGGTTAGCACTGTCACCACACACCTCTGGGACCAGGGTTCATGTCTCTGCCCGGGTTCCATGTGTGTGGAGTTTGCATGTTCTCCCCGTGTCATCGTGGGGTTTCCTCCGGGTACTCTGGTTTCCCCCCACAATCTGAAAACATGCTGAGGCTGACTGGAGTTGCCAAATTGCCCATAGGTATGCATGTGTGTGAAAGGTGTGTAAGTGTGTCCTGTGATGGGCTGGCACCCCATCCAGGGTTGTTCCTGCCTACAGCTTATGGGGTGGGCTCCGTGACCCCGAATGGGATAAGTGGATAAAGAAGATGGATAGATGCTTTCCCCATAAATGATAAATAATAGTTTTGATATAACTCACTGCCTATTCCTTGCATTATTCCTCAAGCCCTAGTTCTACAGGAGCGGATACATATGTTATTTTTATTTGAATGTTGCTGTTCACACAGTAGCAGATCCTCTTTGCGGACTGTCCATTGTTCCTTTCCCAGATCGTGCAGGTGAATGTTGTGATGTCCCTCCTGTTGTACATCATGTTCCTGGCATATATGTGTGGCATCCAGGCCCCACCCCCAGGCCGACACACAACCAATCCTGACCCGGTGAGCTCCCTGATATTCCAGCTGCTACAGACTGACATCGACAGGGGGAAGGCCCGGCATGACCCCGACAGTGAGGAAGAGCTGCTCGACTCTCCTGCGCCACCTACTGGCCACTTGTCGGAGGAGTTGGATTACTTGCAGGCAGCACCACCTGTATACCAGCCAGTGATGGATATTGGCTGGGACGTACTCCAGCACAAAGGCTACAACTCGCCCCGCGTCCTGCTAAGTGTATGGCCCCCGCTGCAGCCACCACCCCCATACCTCATGGATGACTACACAGCCAGCTCACACGCACCCAACCGGACACGGAAGAAGCGCCAGTTGGAGCACCGGGGCTTCCATGCGGAGTACTCTGTGTGCGACAGCGAGAGTCAGTGGGTGACGAACAAGAGCAGTGCCATGGACATCCGCGGCCGGAAGGTCACTGTCCTGAACGCCGTACGGGCTGGTGACGCTGATGTCAGGCAGTATTTCTACGAGACGCGGTGCCGCAATGCCAGGCCGGCTCGGGGGGGCTGCCGCGGCATCGACGATAGGCACTGGAACTCGCAGTGCAAGACAACGCAGACGTTTGTTCGCGCGCTGACCTCAGATCAGAGCTCGGTGGGATGGCGCTGGATACGTATAGACACTTCCTGCGTGTGTGCACTATCACGCAAACACCGTCGTGTATGACATGGGCCTTTGTGGCCTAGACAAGTGGGAATATAACTTATTACTTAACTTAAACTGCATGTTGTATATTTATATGTTTATATTACTATGAGGTCTGCCTTTGTATTTTATTTATTAAATTTTGTATCTGACCGAAGCTAAAAACTAGTCAGTTCTAATAGTGCCAGAAAGCCAGTGTTACCTCAACAAACACTTGACCCCAAATAACAGGACGCCTCAGCATACAGAGCAGTATTTCAATCCTGTCTACTTGTCCCATTCCCAGCTCCCTGCTCCTTTCCTGAAATCTGTTTCAAGGTTTAGCAAAGTAATTTCTCAAGGAAAACTGATATTTTACTACTTTTCAATTGACAAAAATGTATTTCATCAAAGTGTTTTTTATTTCGATCATAAAGCTCAGGATTCTGGGTGTGCTGTTGCTCCATGTGTGATATGAGGTGTTCAGTACTTGTCACACAATGTTTTCAATTGTGATGCCACAGAGGTAAAAGTGGTCCTGGTAGCTGTACTGAAAAATTAAATTATTCAGTTAAAGACAAAAAAACTAATTATTGGATCTGGCACCTTCTATTTGGTTTCATTGAACGTTTGTCTTTAATGGGCTATCAGAACAGCCATGCCATTGCATAAGCCTGAGATAGTAAGATGATCTGTGTTTGGGACAAAGTTAAAAATACAGCTTTATGAACAACATACAATGCCTCAGATACTGCTCTTTAAAAAAAAATTGGTAATGCTTTACATTATATGCGCCTTCATAATGCATTCAGTATGCATTCAAAGAACAATTCAATGCACCTTCATAATGCATTTATAATGCATTCATAGAACATTCATAAGCAGAATATAGGTACAGCTTAACATCCTAACATACCATAAAAGCTTTGATGTATATTAATAACAAACGTACGATTATACAGTTATAAGGTTTGTTATTATTATGTGTTTGTTATTAATATATAATGTGTTTAAGAGGATCAGTAGTTAAGAGAAGAAGGTCTTTCCGGTTTTCCCCTAACGGGAGAGGGAAGTCACGGTTTTCAGTTCCCTTGTTAAAGATTATATTTAACGTGTGATCAGAATTAGGTTTGGGGATTTGAGTAACCAGTAGGCGTTTCTCCAGCGCATCCTTTCCTACTATTACTTCTCCTAGCGCCATCATCATTTATTATTGTTGTTATTATCCATCCATGCATTTACCATAACCATTCATCCCATTCAGGGTCATGAGGGCTCCAGAACCCATCCGAGAGGCTACAGGCGTAAAGCAGCGATCCACCCATGATAGGGTGCCAACCCACTGCAGGGCACACTCACGCCTACAGGCAATTTGGCAACTTCAGTTAACCTCAGCATGTTTTTGGACTCTGGGGGGGGGCACCATTATGGGATGTGCTGGAGCACCATGGGGAGAGCATGCAAAATCTGGGTGCAGCTGCAGCAATATAGCTTTTGGCTGCTGACAGACACATGCAGTGGGGTCATTGTCCGGACAAACGTGTCAATGAGGAAAGAGACATACAGCAACAGACATCATTGTGAACGATTTTTTTAGAGGAAGAATTAACTTCTCCTAAATGACAGGAATATTACAATAGTTCCATAATGTACACAGCAATAACAATAATAATATTCTTCTCCATAGCATAAGGATTCATCTTGTCAAAGAACTCAATGTACATTGAATGTTCTTAAACACCTAGAATTGGTTTTAACTTTAGAACAATTCTCTCATTGCAAATAGACTGCTGCTCAACTAAAGCAAACATGAAAGAATCTGCATACTTCACACTCCTAAGGATCTTATCCAAATCTCTGCTGCAGTTGTTCACTTCTTTATGATCTACACCAGCTCCCAAATAGTTTACATTTTTTGTGCTGTGATTTTGAAGCAGTGATAATATTAACAGCATCCCAGGTACTTTTAGTATAACAGAGTAGAAAAAGAAGACTCTTTACTGCTTCTTCACTGCATAATGTGAATGAATATTCTGCCCTATAGACTTTACTTTTTGCTGAACCTCAGTCACCTTTTTTGGAAAATAAAGAGACTTAACGCTGCTTCATTTGCATGCAACAATTTTAGGACTAGGAAGTACTGTTGTCACTGTTAGCTGAAATAATTTAATGACGAAATATATGTGGTCTTTTAGGTCTGTTTTAAAAGTGTGTGTGTATATATATATATGTGTGTGTGTGTGTGTGTGTATATATACACACATACATACACAGTCAAGCCCGGAATTATTCATACCCCTGGCAAATTTTGACTTAAAGTTACTTTTATTCAACCAGCAAGTTCCTTCTTTATTGGAAATGACACAGGCGTCTCCCAGAAGATAATAAGATGACGTACAAGAGGCATCATTGTGGAAAAAAATATTTATCAGCTTTTATTTACATTTGAACAAAAAGTGGCATGTCCAAAATTATTCATACCCTTCTCAATAATCAATAGAAAACCCTTTATTGGCTATTACAGCAATCAAACGCTTCTTATAATTGCTGACCAGCTTTTTGCATGTCTCCGCTGGTATTTTTGCCCATTCATCTTTAACGATGAGCTCCAGCTCTTTCAGGTTGGAGGGTCTCCTTGCCATCACCCTGATCTTTAGCTCCCTCCACAGATTCTCAATGGGATTCAAGTCAGGACTCTGGCTGGGCCACTGCAAAACGTTAATGTTTTTGTCCGCTAACCATTTCTTCACCACTTTTGCTGTGTGTTTTGGGTCGTTGTCATGCTGAAATGTCCAGTGGTGCCCAAGGCCAAGTTTCTCTGCAGACTGCCTAATGTTGTTGTTGAGAATCTTGATGTATTGCTCTTTTTTCATGGTGCCGTTTACTGTGATTAGGTTCCCTGGTCCATTGGCTGAAAAACACCCCCAAAGCAGTAGGTTCCCACCACCATGTTTGACAGTGGGGACGGTGTTCTTAGGGTTAAAGGTTTCTCCTTTTTACGCCAAATGAAGGATACATCATTGTGGCCAAACAATTCAATTTTTGTTTCATCTGACCACAACACAAAAGACCAGAAGTCTTCTTCTTTGTCCAAATGAGAATTTGCAAAGGCCAAGCAGGCTTTTGTGTGCCTTATCTGGAGAAGTGGCGTCGTCCTTGGTCTGCGTCCGTGGAACCCAACATTGTGCAGTGTCCATTAGACTGCCTGCCTTGAGACGTTGCCACCAGCAGAGCCCAGATTCACCAGGATGGCCTTGGTGGTGATCCTTGGATTCTTTTTCACCTCTCTCACTATCCTCCTGGCCAACACAGGTGTCACTTTTGCCTTCCGACCACGCCCTCTGAGATTTTACACAGTGCGGAATGTCTTGTATTTTTTAGTAATACTTTGCACTGTAGCCACTGGAACTTGAAAACGTTTAGATATGGCCTTATAGCCCTTTCCTGACTTGTGAGCAGCCACAATGCACAGCCACAGGTCCTCAGAGAGCTCCTTTGTCTTAGCCGTGACTTTCCACAAACCAACTGCAGAGAGCTGCTGTTTTTCACCGGTTGAGTTGATTAAAACAGCTGTTCCCAATGAATCAGGGAAATTAGGATGTTTTAGAACAGCTTGGACTATTTGGAATGGTATAGAACTTTGGATTTTCCAATAGACTGTTACAGTTTGCAAAAGGTATGAATAATTTTGGATGTCATTTTTTGTTCTAACGTAAATAAAAGCAGAAAAATATTTTTTTCCATAATGATGCCTCTTGTACATCGTCTTATTATCTTCTGGGAGATGCCTGTGTCATTTCCAATCAAGAAGAAACTTGCTG
>JAAGVU020000001.1:29967204-29985336 GCA_011763525.2 Mormyrus iriodes
TGGCCAGAGCAGCACGACACATCTCCTTAGAGTTGATCAGGCTGTTGATTGTAGCCTATGGAATGTTGTTCCACTGTACACCTTCTGTGTGAAGTTGCCTGATGCACTAGTCCAGGACATCCCAAAGATGCTCAATGGGCAATCTGTATAATGAGCTTGGAAGCCTGTCGTCTGTTACTGTTGGTCGTACTGACAAAAGCAGAGGTGGCTTATGGTACAGAAATGGACATTCATAACCTTGACAATCGCTATTGTGGACATCCTTTCACTGAGCATGCAAATGGAACAGTCTGGCAAAACTCGAGGCAGCAGTAATGTGTTGCTGATGTGTTGCCGTTCAGCACACTTTTAAAGGCACACAGAAACTGTATCATAGTCCAATTACTCTGACAACAAAATGCAGTTTGGTACAGTGCAAAACAGTGAAAAGTGCTAGAAACATCTGTACAATATATGCAGGTGCGATAAATAAATAAGCATATAACATTTTGTTGTGCCTCAACCTCGCACTGTTCAAAATTTCTCTTATTGGTTTTTTATTTAGTTACTATCATCGGACCAGAAAGACTTGATTTGCATATTATATGAGCCTGCAGCTCATTTGCATTGAAAGCACATTTTTTGGGTATTTGAAGGCAGCAACTGGGCAGGATCTTTGGCTTGTGTAAGTATATACTTTTACCAGACAATTATGCCAGATTCAATAAATCTGAATTTGTTTTGTGTGTATGCGTGGTTTTTTCTTTTGGTGCGTACACATTTTTCACAATGAAATTTATGCAATGTTTGATAAATGAGGCTCCAAGCGCCAGATAGGACAGACCCCTTTTTTACTTTTCATTTTTAAAAGACATAGCAAAATAATTATTCATGAATTTCGATTAATATCAAAAGCATGCATAAAATGTGAAAATGTATTTTGCTGATAAATTAAAAGGAACTGTTTGTTTAGATAAAGATCATGCCGGTAAGTGGTATACAGACAGGAAGTGACACGCGCCCCAAGAACAGATTTCTAGGTAACCAGGAATGTGAAAAAAACAACCAGTATGTGCCCCCCCCAGGCTACAATGGGCATTGGAAGCCTCCTGTTAATGAGCCAAACCTGAGTGTGGTGACAGGGCTTAAAGGCTGACTTGCACATATAACTTTTGCAGGCTTGAATGACAATTTTTGCAATTTGTATCGCCTTGCAAAATTAAAATCTATTTTCGGTGGTCATCACTGACGGACAGCAAGCCCTATGCTAACACAATAACACAAGCATGCTAAAAGAACACTTTACTTGTTAGGCGCAGCAGTGCTCGCAGTCTGTGTGCAATAAAAAGCCACGTGGTGAATGTTTTCTCAGATGCAATGAACAAGCTGAACCAACGCACTTCCTCTAGAGGAGATAAATATCCTCTTTAACATTAATCCACTCCAGAGCACCTTTAAGTCCTTTATTACGCTCCATTCCCAAATAATTATATAATTACTATACAAGATCTTTATGGATGTCATATTCAGTAGCATTCATCCCTTATGTACTGATTAAATAACATCAAAATAACACAAAAGTGTTAATTATATGCAGAAAATGTAGCAAATTGTAGTCAGGTGCCCCTAACCTGTAGCCCTGTGGTAAATTTGCAATGTTTGTGACAACTGATCCTAAATAATTGATTATTAAGTGCAAATGTGTAGGATCAGAGCAGTGTGGGCCTCAGCTCTATCCCACACCAAGCCTCCCTTTAAATAGCTTGTATTATCTTGCACTTTTGGTCCTTTCAGTTCTTCGAATGTGAATAAAATAAATTATTGCAGCTGCCATCAATACTATCTCACCCCCTCTCTTCTCAACCTTCTCTCCTGCTGACACTCATATCTAACTCACGCCTATGCATGCTGTTCCTATCGCTGTCGTTATTCCTTCCAGAGGGACTTTCAGAGCCCCACACCGCCATGACAACATGCCCTATTATCCCACTGGTAGGCACATCCAGTACGGTGAAAAAAAACCTGCATGCTGTGCAGAGGGAATAAGGATTGTCCCAAGCTGCATTCTGGGGCAGATTGTCTAACCCCCTCCCTGGGGCAGGAGGAGCCCAGGGGTCTGGCTGAGTGTGCAGCACCTGACGCATGCCTGGGCTAGAAGACTTACAGCCAGGGGACATGCAGCTGCCACAAGCCTCATCTGTGCTGTCCAGCCTAAAGAACCACAGACTCATGGGGAATAGATATTAGCCAGGGGACAGGTAGCCCACTGGCACTGCCACAGGCCTTGTCCGTGCTGTCCTGGCTAAAGAACCATAGACTCGGGTTTCCTCTGCACTGCAGCTTAGAGTTTTTTTATGAGGGGAAAAAAGCTCATCTGAACAGGCTCAGCCTTCAGGCTCACATTGTAGACTAACTGTGATATTGCTTCTCTTGTTAATTTGATAAAATAAAAGTAACAGCAAAAGTAAACCACTGTATGTTCGAGAAAAAAGAAATTCATTTACATTTTAAAAAGTGCTGATTTCCCTTCCAAAGACTATAAGAAAGGAATTTGCACATTTTACTGGAAATTAAAGAAAGTGAGGTGTGGTCAGTATCACCAAGGTGGAGGGTAGCAAAAAGACACTGAGATTCAGTGAGGAGAGAAAGCAAGGACACAGCTGGAACAGGCACAGCAGAAGCAGGGTAGGGTGGAGTGAGAAGGGGCAGTGAGAGTGAGTGAGGGGCTGCTACCATGGCATGAGGGGACAGCAGACGGTGGGCAGAGTGTGACTCACTCATCTCCATGTACTCAGGGGTCAGACTGTTGAAGGGCTCCAGGTTGTAGTCCAGCTCCCATTGCTGTGGTGCCCTGGTAAGCTGGTCCTCCCTCTGCTCTGGTGCGGGGGCATTCCCCTTCAGCGTCCGGTACAGCTTCTTCAACTTACTGAGTGAAATTCCAGGTCAGAAACAAAACACTGTTAGATAAGAAGCAGATTCATTCATTTATTAATTTGATCTCAGTCAAGTAACTAAGACAAACGTTTTACTCTGAGATTAAAATCACGAGAATAGGTAATCCATTTAAAGCCAACAGGGATGTTAAAAATATCCAATCGATAACCGCTGTGGAAAATAGCCACAATAAAGAATATCGGTTGTTCCAGTAATGTCATTTCTGTGTATTCACAACATGAACATCCCCTCATAAAATCATGCTTTTAACCAGTAGAGGGTGACAGTGATCCTATTGTTGCCTTTTCCCAAAAACATAAGCCAGTGGACCTTTGCAAGTCCATCACAGGGACATGTATGCAGTTACACACACTATGGGAACTTAAGCATGTTTTGGGAGTATGACAAAAAAAGCAAACCAGTGAAGACCCCACACACAGAGTGAGGCTACAACGCCCAGCTTGGAAGCAGAGGTGATGGTGCCACTCATTGAAGCACCGTGCCATCCAAAACATGATTGATGGATGGTTGGATGGATGGATGCAAGAGCAGGTTTGATGTTTCTGGGGCCCCACTGAAAAAGTCACTTCGGAGCCCCCTGTCCCCCGTCAGAGGTTTGAAAATCTAAATAACTAACAAGTAAAGTCAGAAAATCCTAGCTAGCTAGCTGGCTAGCAGAACTGCTTCAGCATCTCCTAAATAAGAAACATGTTTATTTAATATTTAGTGTAATGGCTGGGCAACAGGGGGCCCCCAAACCTCAGGGGCCCCCACACAAATGTGTGGTTTGAGTTGTGGCAAACACCGCCGTTAGATGGATGGATGGAAGGATTTTAACAATGTCCTGACCATCTCCTCCAAAACACACGTGTCCCCAGAATTTTTGAGGAAAATAAGCGCAGTTAAGCGATTTCAGACTGACCGGGGGGGAACTTATCTGGAACTACAATGTTCAGACTTACATTAGTACCTCCAGAACAACAAAAATATGAGTGCTGGCAACATTTTGTGACACTCTTTCCTTCTGAGGCTGATAGCCTGCAGGTGAAGAGCTTCAGTTTTCGACAATGGCAGCAGGGACACTTACGGAATGCCGATCTCGAAGATGTTGTTCTGAATGAGCTGCTTCCCCAGCATGATAATACTGAGCTGGATGCAGAGCTCTATGAGACATCCCCCAGGAGCACACTGCCCAGGGAGACACACACATACCGCACGTAAACACGAGAACATATGAAAACAGTCTCATATGGACACACTTTGGCTGCATAACGTTCGGAGAAAACACCAGCTGTGACATATATCATACCTATACACAATATCTACATACACTTATGTATTACACACATGTTCCAATAGCCAGTAATCATTTGCAGAATAATCATGCTCACCTCCTCAATTCGGTAGCCATGGAAAACATACGCATAGTCTCCAGGCCGGCCTGCAAACCTAAAACATCACGTCATATGAGTTACTGAACTCATGACAAACTCACATCATCTCATCCATGTTTAATGTTTATATTTTCTTGACTAAGTAATTCCCTAGTAATCTCTGATCATGGATTCTTCACTGGTCCAATAACCCTTCCCTGTTTCCTTCAGCAGTTGTCCAGCTGTTCCATTATTCTGCCTAAACTACCAGATGTACACTATATGGTCAAAAGTATGTGGATACCAGATCTTCCAAAATCAAGTCCATGGAAGTTGGTCTATGTTATGTTGCTATTACAATTTCTATTCCCCTGGGAAGACTTTCCATTAGATGCTGGAACATTGCTGTTGAGATTTACTGCCATTAAGATTGGGTATTGATGTTGGGCGACCATGTTCCTTTTTTGTGTGGCCTACCACTTCGCAACTGACCTTAATTCCAGATGCTTCCACTTCACAATCACTTCACTAGTGGTTGACCAGGGCAGTTCTAGCAGGAAGGAAACTGACTTGCAGAAAAGACAGCATCCTATGCTGGTGCCAAGTTGAAAGTCACTAACCTCTTCCGTACAGCCACCCATTCTGCTGCTAATGTTTGTTACTGATAATTGTGTGGCTGTGTGCTTAATTATACACCTATGTCAGCAATGGGTAAAACTTAATTAGCCAACTCCTTTCATTGATAGGGGTGTCTATATACTTTTGGCCATATAGTGTTTCTCCAATTCTTTACCCAATCCACTATCACTCAACACCTAATTAAACCAATGAACATTTGTTTGTTAGGGTTTGAGCAAGCCCAAAGAAAGTGTATCGCGGTACGTTAACTCATTAGGTAGGTCATATCCCAGGTTATTAAGGGTTTAAAGAAGAACATGGGGAGATTCTTGTGCCACAGTTGCAGGGGACAGGTAGGAGCATGGAGGACAAAAAATGGACAAAACTGCAGTGCAATAAAAGAAAAGACTGTGCAAAACAAAATAGTACAGGAATTTTAGCTGCTACAGTAAAAAATAAAGTTAGAAGACACAATGACTTCTCTATTGTTTCAAAGCCCACCTGGAGTTACTGGAATGCCCCTAGGGGTTACCTACCTTCCTTTGAAAAAGGCCACATAGAAAATCGGTGCATAAGCATTCATGAACTTTAGAAGAAAAGCTTTCAAAATCATGCGTTCTTCGAACTCTCCCTCAGTTTTAGGGATCTCTGTGCAAACATAAAGTAGAGGTACTATTAGTGGGCAGGTCCCCCTCAGCTTTCCCTTGATAGCAAGTCCTTAAACATCTGACCATGTGACTACACCTCACCTAGCTCTGTGAGCCAGATAGCTGCAGCTCCATAGATCTCATCCAGAATAAGAATCACCACCAGGTTGATGATGACCGCTGTAGAGGTGACTACCAAACGAACATTGGACCTTGTCTCAGCTTCAGGGTTCATGGCCATCAGGGCTGAGATGGTAATCCGATAGATGATCACCCCAAATACGACAGAGAATGTCAGCCCAAACTGGGAAAAAAAGACAAGAATGAGAGAGCCATAGGAAACAGCAAAGTTGCAGTGATCCCTGTCTCCTCTGTTATCATTCTACTGAACCTGTCCACAGCTTTTTACACTGTCAATAATCGGATCCTGCTCTTATGTCTAAGCAAGGAATCAAAAGACCTTAATTCAAAATTAGTTTTGATTCCTAATGCATAGCTACATCCTGCCGGGTCACCTTACAAATGCAAAATGCTAAAAAGATGTTCAAGATGTTCAAAGGATGCTTTTGTCTGGCAGTGGATGTCCCAGGATTCTGGCACTTACTACCACAGCTTCTCGCATCACAGCAATGCCAATGACAAATCTTTCTTTCCTTATATCGGACCAATTGCATAATGCAAACAACTTTTTCTGCATAGAAGATCTTTAAAACAAACATCTAAGAGCAAGATTCTTCATGTATCAGATTATCCTTAAATCTATATGAAGTTTGTCATCACACTGAAATACTCTCAAATACCTTGCTTCCATCATTGAGAAGATCCTCACTACTTCTCCTCAGATAAGTGTATTAAATTGGTCCTCCAGATGCATAGAAATAACATTTGACAAATTGGACCCACATCTCCCAAAATGCATCAGTCATCTGGGGTTCTGCTCAATACAATCCACTCTTGCCTGCTCAAAGACATCTCCCTGTGACTCTGCCAGACCTCTCGCTTCACTCCAAATCCTCACATTTTTCTCTGCTTATGATCTTCTTTTAGGTTATTTGCATAAATAGACACAGGGGAGTTTCTAGCTATTGAGAAGATCAGGGACTAAGGAAGAAGGAAGGAGGATTGGCATCGGGTCTAAAATACTTGGGGCTAGGCTTGGACTGGGGACTGGACCTAACGACACCCATGAGAAGACACTTCACTTGTGTGCTGATGGCAATTTATCATACCTAAAAAAGGGACACTAACTGGTTTCACCATGCTTCATGTTGCTGTACCCTTAGATTGTCATACTTCTGTATTGTAGAGTAATACATTTGTATTACATCCAGTTTGTAACACAGAAATAATAAAGCTTACCATAAATAAGATGGAGGCGATGTTGAAAATGTACCCCGGCATCCAGTCAGTCCACCTTAGTTTCTCTTCTCCTGCCTGGTTCAGATAAGAACACTATAATTAGAACACAGATACAACTAAACTTTCAGCGCCCCCTTCAAGAGACAGCGACGGAAATTTTGTTCGTAGTTTTGGAAGCGCATCAGCAGGATCATCTTGTATAACCTAAAAAAGTAACAGACACAGACTGAACTCACTGAGCAACATTGCATCAGCCACCATTACAAAAATAATAAAATAATAAAATAAAAGCAAGAGAACATTTCTTAGCATCATGTTGGTGAGATTTACCAAGAAATGTTTATAAATGGTTTTCAGATATGCTTCACAATTCATAATTAATAGAGTCTGAGATATTTTGAGGCATATTTGTCAACAGTGCAACAGGTTTATCAGTCTGAAAAAAGTCATGTTTTAATTTTTTTTCCCTCTGTGCAATTATCCAACTTAAAACAACTGGAAACCGAAAATGACAAAATGATTGGAGTGCAAAAAACAGAATCATTACTGACATATCTTAGACAGCAGATGAAATTCAGTAAACTCAGCTTATGTGAGAATGGTTCTTTTTTTAAAGCATCGAGCTTTGATTTAGCATTGTTTTGGGAAGAAAACTGGCACATCATGTAAAATAAACTGGAAAAAGCAGTTGGTCTTTTTGTTGTAGACTGAATTACAGCTAAATAGCAGAGCAACAAATGAATGGAGATAAGCAGGAAGTCGAGTGTAGCCATAAGTGATCCAATAAGCCCACAACCACATTCTGCTGTTAAGTTTTATCCTTTAATCCTCTTACTGCTACAATCAGCTCCACCCTTTAGCTATGCTTTGTGTTACCTGGGCTGCTCCACCTATGGCACTCAGAACACGCCTCCACTGTCCCACATCCGTAGTATCCTCAACCCCTCTCTCTGGCTGCAGGGGGAGATTTATAAAAGGTTGACATAGAATCATAGTCTTGAAAAGCAATGTCTACCAAACACTTTAGAATGACATTGTCTGCCCACACGGTCCTGCTGGACCACATCTTTGTCTGGTTTCTACACTGTTACATACCGTAGCCAGCCTGACAAAACGGCTGTGCTTCTGCACGTTATTTATTTAATAGAAGCAGCTTCACCTCATTCCTGTTCTTCTTTCTCTTTTTCCTCTTCTTCATTGTCTTCTTCAGTATAACGTTCTCATACTTCGGTCTTGAATGTTCCTAAAGATATAGAAGCGCTGTACGTTGCGAAATTTGCTTCAGTTCCCATATTTCTATGACAGAGATGGTCAAAGAAGTGCTATTCTCACCAAGATCACGTGTAGCTACTCATTTTCATCTAAGCCTTTAATACTAAAGACAAATTAAATTGGCTAATTTTTGGTTAGGGAACATCAAACTACTGGGACTAATGTTTCTAACGAAAAGAACTAACATGTTGAACCACAAGAAAGATATTATGTGTAACTAAGCAAAATAACTAACACCTTTAATTAAAAGAGCTAATATTTATAATCACATCAAAAACATCAAACCATAATTCGTTCCTGGAGGCAAAGATGGCAATTTGAAAGAGAAAATAACATTTTCATTATGTAACACAGCGTATTAGAAAATATTAATCAGTCTATGTTCATTTCTGTGGTTCAATGTGAAACTGAAACACACGATCATATTACAGGACCAAAAATTAAACTTTAATGTAGGCAAGACATCAAAAATGAAGCTTAAGCTGGGCATCACACTGAAATTCAGGACCAGATATCCATATCATCCATATGTCCTTTCCTCTATAGCTGCTGCAGGTGCTAAAGAGACAGATCATGCAGAACACAGGTGTAAACAGCCATTCATAGTGATAATACCAGTGCTTTGCTTAAACCAGGCTGCTCACCTCTTCCTCCTCTAGGCCGACCAGGTCCCACCTGTAAGAAAGGCACATCTGCCTCCTCTTCCAGAGCTCCAAAAACATAGCAGCTTTAGGAGAACACAAAGTCCTGTTACAGAGGATCATTACTATACTTGCATTTTAAAATGTTGCACACTTCTAAGGCAGTGATGAAGAAAACGTTCTCAAAGAAGATGTATCGAGACTTATTTTCCTCCCATATTGATTGCTCATTACTGATCTTGAAAGCTGATCAGACCTGGGAGAGATTGAATTTTCATTGGACGCTTAGAAGGTATCTACTCTGTTCAAGGCATCCTACTTCTCACAGCCTAATCCAGATGAACCATGATAGTCTTTGTCATAAACACATGGAGGCAGCCCGGAGCTCTTCTCACCCCAGAGCGACATGAAGATGGCGAAGAAGACAGTGCCAGGGTTGTCAAAGAGGTGGCTAGCCCTAGCGGTGCTGCAGGCCGAGCTCAGATGCCAGAAGTCACACACGTTGTCACACAAGGGACACATGGTGAAATTCTGCTGCTCATCACACAACTCCATACTGCATGGACCGGGCAAGGAAGAGACCTCAGGGCCATATATTGATCAGCAACCAAACAGCATACATCTGAAGCTGGAATAATGTGCAGCTGACATTGGAAGATGGAGGAGAGTCCTTTCTGCCAGTACCTGGGCACGTTAGAGTCCAGTGTTGCACAGCCGTAGAAAAAGACGATGATCCCCACCATGGAGGCTGGGATCAGCAGCTGGGTGTAAACACCAAGCCAGGCAAAGTACAGGCCAATCTTCTCCCCAAAGTACCTCCTGCAGTGTAAAAGCAAGAAACCCAGAAGTAAGCCCAATGCAAGCCTAGGGTGACTAATTCTGTGCTTACTCTGAAGTTTGGTACCTGATTAGATCTATAGGTTGATACTTATAAAACACCCCGTATCTGGCCCATTCGTCATGCAGGAGCTGGAAGGGGAGACATTTTTACTCAGAAAGCTTTGTCATGTTGTATATTTAGTCTTCTGCAACGTGACACATCTAGAAAACTGATACTGCATAATTCCATATCTCATAACCTAGTAGCTAAGGGTAAGAATAGTCATGAAAGAATTCAGAAAATAAAATGGAAAATTATTCTGAATACGTAAAATAATTTCTCTTTTTTAAACTTCAAAAAGACGTATAATGATACAATGCTGTCTGCTCATACATATGTTTCTCTGATCTGGCCAGACCAGTAATGAATCTGCCATGTGGCTATTTTAACACTTACGGAGTGTTGAGCATCTTATACAGTTACTTGTCTAAGATCCCTGTCCACATATTCAAGTAAATAATATTTATCTATCATCATGCCTTATATTATATTAACTATATACCCAAACTCCACTTTGCTTTATACATCTTATCCATCTATACCTGTAGCCACCAACCATACCTGTCTCTCATTCTTCTTCTCTATCTCCTGAGGACTCTCAAAGGCACCCTACGACCAGATGGCGGAACATGATCATAAACACTTTCTCTGCTGACATAATCGATCATATTGTGCATACCACCATGAAAAGCCCAGTGTTATTCATCAATTAATCGACAAAAATAAGGGAAGGTTTTTCATAAACGCCCTGTATTCTGCTTCTACTCACATCATGCAGAGGGAAGGCAGAGTCATAAACACCTTTGGCAATTAATGTGGTGATACCTGGAGGAGAAGACAAGTCCAGTCACTGTTTGTACTGTAGCAGATGCTCCCTGACATTACTGAGCCATGTGTAATGTTCTCCATCCTACATTAAGTGTTGTTTTCACCTTTAAAGGAGGACATATACAAGACACGCAAGACGCAGGCTTTAATCGCAGTAATGAGGCAGCCCTCAGGGGATTTATAATACGAATGCCCTTCGTCGCCACCTAGGATGCTAGTGTTTCCACAAAGGTCTTGTTCAGAGAGTGGATCATGTGCACCTCTTTCCACCAATATAGCTTTTGTCAATCTAGAGTTCTGTCTAGACTTAATGTAAACTCTGCTTTAATATTATATTTAAAGTTCTTTGTTCTTCTCAATCGTATTGCTGACAAATGTTTTCCAATGTTGCGACAGGGTAGAATAACAGGAATATTTTTTCTGTCATCTAAGCACCTCACTACACAGTTGGATGATGTCCCTGTGATGCAGTTTCACATGTCTTCGTTAAGGCTTGTAGGATTCATTTTCTCTCTTCGTTATCACCCGCGAGGGAGGGCAGGTATCCATCTAATGCACTAAGCTTTACAAGCTAAATCAAAAGCATCCAATTTGCCAGTAACAAGCCAACAAAAACAAATGATTCCCTGATAATGATTAAAACTTAAATTTCAAATTGCTGTACTACATTTCAAATCATAACTTTAGTAGGTAGTGACAGATTAGATTTGTTACGCATACATACAGGACATTTGTATTTTTATGGTAATTTAAAAAGTTAGGATATTTAGATTATTCTTCATATTTAGTAGGATCTAATTTTAACTGAGAAGGGTAGTCAATGATGGTTGACCATAATAGATTTTGTATTTAAATACTGTAAAATTGGACTGTGAAAGTGAGGAACAATTTATGCAACTAGCGTGTAGTCAGTTGTGTGTTTTACATACTCATTAGCCACATTCTCTCACGGCAGCACGGCATGGCATGGTGCAGACTGAAAGAAGGTGATGATCCACTTGCGACTCTGAGACAGAGGGGTTTATTAACAAACAGAAATGAAAACAAAAGGTGGAACCACAAAAAAAAACAGAGCACAGGAGGGTCAAAAACAAACAGGAAAAAAAAAAACAGAGAACCAACACAAAGAAACTCACAAAGTAAGCCAAGGAAGGAGTAGAGGGAAAAGTAGCAAACATATAGTAACATGAACATTAACTAGAGAACAGAGCAGGGCAAGCACCTAAATACACACACCAAACTGGGCTAATGAGGGAGCAAGAGTGAGACATGACCAAGACAACCAAATCGACAAGGGCACAGGGCAACAAGCAACAGGTGGGGCTAATTAACAATAATGAACACAGAACTAGCAGTCGTAACAGACATCAAAACTAGGACACAAACCAGACACTAGGAATACAATTCAAAGATAACCAACACAGAGCATAAGATATAAAACAAAAACCAGCACAGCACACAAGAAGGTCAGAGAAACAAGCAGAAAATAATAAATACTGGACAAACAGAAAAAAACAATACAAAATAACAGGTGATGCTGGCCTACCAGCTAGCCTTGAACCCATGACTAGAGGGTTAATTATCTGAGCCACACACTCAATCCACTGAGCTATGGGGTGATCTGGAGAACAGTGAAAACACCCTATGGACTTAGTGTGACGACAGAGGAGGGAACAGGATGGCCAGCGACACTTGCTGATCAAGTGGGGACAAAGCACCTGGGACAGACACCAACCCTGACACATTCCCTTCAATTTGTATCCCTTTCACACTGCCACACTAGCAGGCTCTGCTAGTCCTCAGAAGCCTCTGTCATACACTCTCAAATCCCATTTCGTTACCCCCTACACATCACCCACTGGTACTGGCACAATCACCCACTGAACCATCTGTAGAGGTTTCACTATGGGATGAGAGCTTACCCATGGTTTGGTAGGCTTGGGAACAGGAAGTACGCCTCACTATCTCATACACCTGGGAGAGAAGCAAGGAAAATAAAACAAGTGATACTGCTTCTCAGGGATGGCGCAGCATCTTCTAACAACAGGCACCAAGGGAGAGTCTCATTACTCGAGCAGGTGCCTGGAGATCAGGTGGCAGCTTTGTGAAATGACATACGTTAATCGTGGTCCTGCTTTCTCTGCACTTCACTTTGCAATGCAGTTCGATTCTCATCTGCTTTTGAATTAGCAACTTGGAACTAAAATAACTCAAAGAACATCACATTTATTAACCACACTAATTAACTCACATCAGCGGCTAAACGAGGCACCATTAGGTTGAGGCTATGTAAGGAGGTTGGCCGTCCTATTTGACTTACTATACGACTGCGTGTTGCGTTGTCAAAGAAAGTATCCTTATGCTTGATGTCGTACCTGTGAATAATAAAAATTTGATATGTAAAGTTGGCCATTTCAATAGCAATTACTCATGCCATAACATGCCGACTAATACCATCTCATGCCATCTCATGCCGACTCATGCCATCTCACACCGAGTCATGCAATGTCATACCATCTCATGCAATGTCATGCCAACTCACATCGACTCATGCAATGTTATGGCATCTCATGCAATCTCATGACGACTAATACATCTCATACCATCTTTATTTACAGCTAATACAGCTTTATTTAATTAATATGTAAAGCTGGCCACTTTAATAGTGAATACTCATGCCAACTAATGCGGACTCATGTCATCTCACGCTGACTCAACCAATGTCATGCCATCTCATGCCACCCCATGCAGGCCTAATCCAGGCCGACCCCTCATCTCCCTCCCTTCCAGCCCCCTCCTTGCTCCCCGCTGTCCTGCCAGCATCCACTTACAGGTGCAGTTTATCCCTGGAAAAGCAATGGGACAGGAACTTGGTCCGGTCTTGGCCCATCAAGTCCGGTACTCTGGGCTGAAAGGGCTGATTGAGTTTACGCCATAAAACGCTCAAGCTGTGTGACATCCCCGTCTCCTTCTTCCTCTCATAGCTCTGTGGTATAATTGACAGAGCACCACAGTGAAACTACATTATTCATGTTCCAAGTGCAGGAGGCACAGGAGGCCCACCCCTTCGTGGTAACTAACAGACACACGTGTTGGGTGTTGGAAGAACAAGAAAGCATCTGCATCTCCAGAGGTTAACTCAGGAGAGGCCTCACCTTCTTCGTGGGAACTTTGATTTTCAGGAACTCTGCCTCACGGCTCAGAACAGGCCAGGGTGCGTGCAGTCTTATGAAAGCCAGGCCATGTGCCTTGTCCTGGGAAGATATAAGTCAGTGGGCAAGGGAGTTTTGAATTCTTATATCCATTTGCAATCATAAACAGCATTGTGATTTTCAGTATAAGATGTCGAGGCAATTTTATTTTTGCACAATGAAGATAAGGGGCGGGGCTTTACGATAATTTAAAAATTGCTAAATACAGGATGCTGCAAGACAAAGGGGTACTTACAGTTTATAATCTATCTATCTGAAGACTAACTACCTAGCTATCTGAAGTCTAAAGTCACTAATGACAAAGTAAGATACTTCCTAAGTCGGAAAGGTACAGGGTGCAGTTAATGTAGAACTTCATCCTAGAAGAGACATTTCTGTAACTGCAGTAGCTTCCATGTACTAATCAGCCCAAAGCCTTTAATACACATGACCTAAAAGACAAAATCCCATTGGGCTGTTCTCCCTTTGTTTTTCTGGCTTCCAACGGGAACTATGCTGATATGCAGACAAGCTCGTTTTCACACTGGCACAGTACTTACACATGTCCGACAAACAACCAAACATTAACTATAATTACATGCTGATGCTTTTTTTTTCAAATTACTTGTGCTTGAAGGAAGACTCAGTAATCCAGTGCTATTACAACCTCCAGCATTTCAGTTCTTTTAATAAACACAACAAACAAACAAACAAATTGGCGATGGAGCATTAACTATTCAGGCTTTAAGATACAAAGAGAAGGTGTGTGGACTCCATTTCATATCACCATAGGTTGACAAACTAGTTTAATGACATCTACCATCCTGGATAATAGCTTCAGTTATGAAGGTTATGTTTGCGCTTTGAACTGTGTGAGTGAACTGTTACAGGCAGAAGAGGATAATTTACCTAGCTGGATCACAGAAAGCCAATCGGACACTGGGTCAAGATATCAGTCATCCAGATGTGCTTCACCAAGACATTACATTATAAGTCCTAATTCTCCACATCATTGTATGCTACTGATTCTAATCTATCACAATCTGTACCCAAGTTACAACACAACCTAACCCTAATCACAACACACAGAACAGTTTAAATAGAATTAAGGTATCACATGCACGCATTCAACTTTCAGTATAATAAAGTCAGAAGTATAATGGTCTTACTCTTAAAACAGCTAATGGTACAAGGTATTTGGTGAATTTCTGATGTTTGAATATACCTTCAGCATAGTCTTTGATTGCCCACTCAGAAGAGTTTTTGCTGATGCTTGAATAAACCTTCAGAGCTGTCTTTAATTGCCTACTCTGAGGAATTTTTACAAAACAGCAAAGCACAGCACTCTGTGATAAAATGTTAAGGTGTGATTTCATACCCCAAACTATGCATGAATACTAAACCTTCAGTTCTTACTTAAAAATATGTTGTGAAACTTGCATTGTGTACAAACCGAGAAGCAGGGTATCAAGAGTTCTAGTCATTGAAACTTGTAGTCTGTGTTCTAGCACACTTCTTAGGTTTCTTTTTAACTGGAGACATCATATTGAAACAAAATATTATATTCCTTGATGTCCATCATTCAGCCACTAATCCAGTACATGGTCAAGAGGAATATCACTTGATGTTCAAAATGTTAAACAATTTCTACTCCACATGAGAGCAAACTCAGAAACCCACACAGCAGACCAGCATCACCCTATAGATCAGGGTCCACCTCAACAGCAGGTCTACACCCATCCCACTTTCAAATAGCTATGTTGCTCAAGGTTGCGGCCTATTCCAGGAGGCACAGAGTACAAGCCAGAAGTGCACCCTAGATGAGATGTCAGTCCATTGCTGCATACACACACAAACTTCAGATCTATAGACTGTAGGAGGAAACCTATTCATCACAAGGAGAACATGCAACCATCAAATACACAGAGAAGTGGTATCAGGCAACAGTGATACATGCTGAGCTACCAGGTTTTTCCAGCAAGCCTAGAAGTTTACAAATATGTCTTAAATATATGCAAAAACACTTTTAAAAAATCCTCAGGTAAATATAAATCAGCAATTATATTGACAAAAAGCACAATAGTTAGACAAGTAATTTCATAAATTAACCGAAGTTTAGCAGGTCCTCCTGTAGTGACTGACCAGTATGTGACCTGTAAGCGTTTCAAGGTATTAACTGAAAGTTCCACTTACTTCTCTGTCCCGTTCGATTTCGAGACCAGCCTTAATAAGGTTGGTCTCAAACTCTTCCCTGAGCACTCTCTTCTCCGATTCTGCCGAGTCGACAGTCCCTACTTCCACTCTCACCTCCTGCTCCCCATTCCGTCCCCAGCTGTCCTTTCCAGCAACAGGAGCTTGAAATCTGCCGTTAGATATGATGGCCAGGCTCTGGATCCCAGCGGTTCTGCTCTCTGGCGACTGTTTTCGGTAGTTGTAAGCTAAAACATAATCCACTTTCCTCTTCCCATCCCGAAAGTACTGGCCGTTCTTTGTGTCCACCGGGGGCTCCATGAAGTTGTTAAATACCTAGGATTATGCACATGTGCAGTGTGTTTAATACAAAAATCGCACATGAATACTTCAGGGTTGTCAACTCATGTGGTGACTTTCTGACTCTCACGCTCATGCAAGAAATCTTACGGCAAATGTATATTATTCCATTATAAGCCTAGAATTAGCTACATCAGACGCGCTGGGGCAGTCTGCAAACCCTACAGACTATTTACAAGGTAATAAAACTCTTACATACAGGTAAATGAGTGCGGAGACTTGCCTCAAATAGAAAGTATCACACCAGCCAGCTGATCAAAGTTGGCAACCTTGGTATATATGAAATTATAGCACTCACCGGAATTTTGTCATCCGTCGATGGCTGAGGCATGGTTCAACCATATAAAAATATGCAAACAAATATTAATAGTTAAATTTAATATGTGGGCACTCCATATCTCACTACAACTACCTCTACCTGAATGCGCACCAAATACGTCTGATCAACAATTTGGCTGCAGCTGAATGGCAACAGAGCCTCTTGACTCTTCGGTCGCCCTAGAAACCTCTGTTCTTATTCTCAGGAGTCCAATTACGAGGCCAACGAAGCACCTTAGAGGTGTTTAAGGCGTAGCGGCTTTTCTTTCTCTGGATAACAAAATCACCAGAAAGAACATTTTCGTCAAATGCAGTTGTAAATGCAAAGCAGCTGCAAAGCCGTTCTCCATCGTTAACTTCCCATCTGACGGCTTTACTCCGTTTTAGAAAACCTATTCGCTATACAACAAAAATAACTGAAATAGTTTTGTTTTTTAATTGTACTTTGCATGGTCGGATATTATTTTGTAAGATGGGACAGAATTGCGTAATTACGCTTTATTACATAGGCCTACGGCAGAGTTATGAAACTCCTTGGAGAGAATAAAACATTTTTTGTGTGTGTGTTCATCGATTTTTTTTTGTCAATTATTATAAATAATAAAACGTATTTATTTGTTTGTCTTTATAGGAGGTCAGTACAAAAAAACTACAAGCCTAGCAGCCTGCTAAAACCCACAGCCCAGCAGGCCTACTAAAGTATGTAAACATATAAAAACATGTATATCTGGTTGCAATAGAATTTTATTAATTTATTTATAAAATTAAATGAATTCAATTAATAGGCTACGTAGGCTCAGCAGCAAAAAAAAACTCCTTTAAATGTGGACTGAGCGTAACGTAGTCATACAGGAACATGAAAAGTAACTAACGGTAAGTCAGCACCAGGGTTGGTCTGGCCATCTGGCATTTTCCCGGAGGGCCGATGGAACCCCCTCCCCTCCCCGCTCCGAAAAATTTACTGTGCATGGGGGACCCCAAAGTTTAGGGTCAATTTGTCATCCCAGACCACTCCTGATCAGGATTAAGCATCCTTGTTTCTTCTATACCCTAATCTGCAAGGCACCTTTAACTTGCCATCGTACATGGAATGTAACTGCTATATTTTATCGTATTAGTAGTAACCACAGCATTAATTATACAAAGGTTTTGTCATCTTTCCTCCAGTGTAATTTAAATGTGCGCAGTGAGGTAGCGTCACATTTCAATGGATAGGGGTTTCCCCAACAGTCCAAAAAAGCATTAATGTTAATTGGTTTCTCTTGTAATTTATCCGCAATCCGACTGACCAATAGATGTCTTCGTCCTGCTTTTGTCATACCGAGTAGGAGTGGAGGCTCACGGGCGGCTCTGAGAGTTTACGGAGAAGTTATCTGTGTATTAGTAGACGAGGAGTGGGGTGACGTCATGGCTGGACGACTTGCAATGTAGCTTATCTGTGCTATATGAACGGGGTTTCCAGTGAATAGCGAAAATTTGGTGACTTTTGATTACTTTTGGTGTTTAGTTCGATGTCATATGATTCCCAGGCATAACGGCGCC
>JAAGVU020000001.1:30006697-30017866 GCA_011763525.2 Mormyrus iriodes
CACCATCGGCCGGAACCAAATTCCTTGTGTGGATTAACACACTTGGCCAATAAAGCTGATTCTGATTCTGATTCTGAAAACTGAATATATTCAGAAGCAAGAGGAAAAATATTCCAAACACTATATTGTGTGCCTCTATCTACACTTCTTTGAAATTTAATGGCAGTTTAAGTTTCTTCTGCTTCCAAAATCAATCTGAGCTAAGAAAGTGGTGTCATATGTACAAATTACAGTGAAATTCTTAGTCAAATGCCTTCGCCACAGACTACAGACAATTAACTAGGGATGGGCCGATCCACGTTTTTTCAGTTCCGTTTCGATTCCGATACACAACTGCTGATACCGATACAAGAACTTTTTTTACTATCATTACAGGTACATCGATCCCACTTCTTCAGTGCCAATAAGATCCCCATATCTGAACAGAGGGTATCAGCCGATGTGAGTACTGATCTGATACCAGAGCTCTTTTTATAAGTAGCAAATACAAATAAAAAACAGTATGCCAAAAAAGCTTTGTTAATTGGGCTACTAGAAACATACATAACGTACTTATCCACCTTGTATGTACATCTTGTTTTTAGAATTTTTGAGGGATTTGCAGTTCAGTTTGAAAATCTTCAAAAAGCATATACGCAAGTGGCGAATGGTTAAAATGACTCACAATTTTTCTCCCACTGGGAAAAGCGTCAGTTATTATGATCAGTATTACTATTTTATTAGAATGTTATTAAATTAAGACCACTTCAAAAATCTAAATGTATGTGTTAGAAATATATAGGTTATCTGAACTGAATTGCATAAGTTAATTAAACTAATGACTAACTAAAAACAATGTTGACCCAACTCAAAAATAGTTTTTCCAATGGTTCATGAAAAGGACTGTGTGTCATGATGGTGGGGCTGACGGGGAGGCATGACGCAGGCAGGCAGGAAGGCAGACGATCCACACACGACTCAAAATACAACAGTGGGGTTTATCGTGGAAGGATCACACTGGAGAAACGGACAGGCTACAATGACCAGACAAGGTAGCACAGGACTAGGTAACTCTTATACACTGGAAAGACATAGGAATGAATGAGGGGCACCTGTGGCTGGTTAACGAGGGCAGGAACACGAGGTAGCACGCTAAAGGTAACACAGGAAGCTGGGGGTTAAGGGCCTTGCTCAAGAGTTCTCTTGAATCTTCCAGATTTCCTCATTGTTAGTTTCCCCTTAGTTATATGGAAGAATATCTTATAAAAAATCTTGAACAGTAGAATTATCCTGTGGCTGATTATCATAGAAATATCACAAACTGAAGGTCACGCCCTATGTTGTTTTTTTGCAAATTGTGGAAGGACAATGTACTCTTCTATCATATGCATATTTGTAAACAACATATATCGTGCAATGCCGGAGCTGTGAGCCAGCGTTATTACCCACTGACCCCACAATGTATACATATAAAGAGAGACGTCTTCCTGCACACCACTTACTGCACCTGTTTTGTACAGAGTTGTTTTCGCACTTGTGGCCTTCCTGTTAGCATTAACGAGTGTGGCCTCCCCCCTCTGTCCTCTCTCATTAAAAAGGCATTTTCAGTCATAAAAGTGCTGCGCAATACATGTTGGTTTGTTTATCACAAACTCTAAACACTGCAGTAGAAGGGGGAGTTAAGCGAGGTGAGATGTTCGGAGATGTGAGGAAAGCAAAGGACTGGGGGAACCGCTGTGGGAAGGATGACGGCGAATTACTCCAGAGAAGACAAGGCCAACGAACACTGTGGGTGTGAGAGTACCTGCTCCAGTGTATCGTGGGGCTGCCCACCTTTCATACATTACTTAGTTATTACTCAGTACTAAGTCAAGGCTAAAAATTCACTTGCTTAGTCTAGCATATGGTGGCAAAACTGATAGTTAATTCTCACTCCCAGTGGTGCGCAGTTGGCTGGCCATCAGTGTCATTGTTTTGGATTAACTGGGTGTCCAGTGCTGTTACTCTTGCATCACGTGTCCCATGTGTTGGAGTGCTGGTGCTCAGGGATTCCTCATACCTGTGTTCCCTCCTACCTCCCCTGCCTATTTAAGCTGCCATCATTAATTAAACCTCCCTGAGCCTCCATAACACACTACAAAATATTTCATATAATTTCAGCTATTTGTCAAGCAGTTTTATTAATGCACTGTTCAATTCCATGTCTTGTAGCCCCTGATGGTGGGCAGTTCCCTGCCTACCCACCCAACCCGACTACACGTCTGCCATCCTCACCTGCTTACTGCTGGACTATACCACCCTTCCATCACACTGAAGGAAGCAGCTTCCTCAACTGCCTGTCCTGATATCAGCTGGACCTTTCACATTTATACCTGGACTATACACAATTTTACTTATAAATTGGGACTCTGTTATTTTGGACTTCATTTGCCGGCCCCTGGAGGTTGAGCTCCCCCTTTGAGTCTGGTTCCTCATAAGGTTTCATGTTTTTAAGGAGTTTTTCCTTGCCACTTTTGCCTCCAACTTCCTTACTGGGGGCTTTGGGTTGGGACAATGTAAAGCACTTTGAGACAATGTAATGTTGCAATGCTATATAAATAAATTGAATTAAGCTGAATTGAATTGAATTGAATAACCTCTTTTATTTCTAGGCCAGTAACCGAGTTCAGTTTGTTTTCTCTTTATGGGTTTGGCGTGTAACTGCGTGGTGTGTACATAATTTTAATTACTTTGTTTCAACATTTACAAACCCCGCATTGGAGTGGCTTGGCTGCTAGCGTTAATTTGGCTGTATTAACATTGCACATACTGTTGCACAACTTCCTTGTTTGCAATTAACATGACTATATTATATCTATTGGCTACACATTAATGTTCTACTAGCCAGAGTGTGGAACTGGTTGTATTATACGCAAGGTTGTGCAAGTACCTTGTTTCCAGTTAATGTTACCGTATTGCTTCTAGTAACTGTACCTTGTGTTATACTAGCTGGATTAGTCATTGTGGCCTCATTCCTTGCTGCATGGGTGTAGCAGTGGACTGTTCACCAGCTGTGGTCACAGGGACTTCATATCTTGAATTGGAACCTGCCCCCAGGAGAATTTCAGAATGGAACTTTCCCAGTGACAACCAAGGATTCGCACCTGGCATGCACGGAACCCTTTGTTTAATTTGAGAATGGACCCTGTTGGGCTTTGCAGGGTTGTGGCCTGATACATTCGGACTTCTTCTCCCTCCATTTGGGACTGAATTGAGTTATGCGCGTTTCAATCTCTTGGGAATCTTTTGGCATTTCATGGCGGTCGTTGTAATAAAGGCATGTAACTGGTAATCCTGACTCCAGAGCATTATTGTGGGCCCTACCCGATTCGCATCAAGTCAAGCATCCATCTAGCCACACTGCATCAGTTCCTGCCCTGCTTCCCCTGAATATTAAAGCATACCATCAACCTAATAACTGGCAGAGATTAAAAGCATCTGGATGTTATTACCTCATGGTAAACTACTGAGTATGTTTCATGGCCTGTTTTCAGTGTCCTTCTTTCCTTCCCAATTTTCTGGCTTGTCTTGGACTCAGATTTATTTCCCAGTGTACTGGCTTTATGGTTTTCTACCTGCTTTTGGACTATGGATTTGTACCACAAATTAGAGTTTTTTTTGTTTGCTTCTACGTGATTTTTAACCCTTTGCCTGCCTGTGGACTGTTATCCTCTTACTCCTGCACTTCGATCCTGTTCTGAGCAGTAATCACATCAGCCAATAATCTAGCAGCCTTGGCTCTTCCTTAAGGGTGAAGAGTCTTCAGTACATGATAAATGTCAAAACCAAGATCTAACCCAAGAACCTCACCTGCCATTTATTAAACACCACATACAACATACAGTCATTAAAATATTCTCACAAAAACTAGTATAAATGTCTGCAATGGGTTGGTGCCCTGTCCTGCAATGGGTTGGGCCCCATAGCTTCTGGGACAGGCTCCACATCCCTGTGACTCTGCATAGAACAAGCAGGTATCGAACATGGATGGATGGATGGATGGATGGATGGAGGGAAGGATAGATGTACAAATATTCGGTGATGTTACACAGCAATTCACCAGCAGGGGGCCTCTGTTTACTGCTTTATATTGACATCTATCAGGAGCTGATAATGAGAAAATGTTTAATCAGTTAAACTCAAAAGGTATGTCATTATTTGTCCCCTGAACAGCAGTTGTGAGGTCCAATATTTTGTATATCAGACATTAATTACTGTCAGCTGACATTTAAAAAAAATCATTTAAAATTAAATCAGACATTCTTAAGTTGTCCCACATTTGTTATTACAAATGACAGAAGATGATGAGGCTTTAACCCAGATAAAAAATGGAAGTCAACAACCTGAAATTGATGATGAATAGGTAACAAAACAGAATGCACGTCAGCAAGACATGACTGTTGAAGAGTCAAAAAGCTAAAAGTGGTATCCTGTACTGACACATCAATCTCTCAAATGTAGATCTATATATACAAGGATGTGGAAAAGTTGGGAAGCAGATCCATATCACACATTTAACAGACACAATTTTAACTGAATTTTTATTACGAACAGCAAGACAGAGTTTATTACCATTCACACACCCTAAATGATGATGAGCTATTAACCAACTAACTAGTTAAAATAACTAAGTATTGGGCTTGGCCCCAACCTCACCAATTCTTACAGGTGCAAGTATACCATAATAATACATTTTGACTGTAATTTGGAGCTAAGAATCAGTTTTCTGCCGTTAGTGAAAAATTGCCCTACTAAGTTGACGATTGTTAAAATTAGTTTCCTCATAAATGAAACACTGAGCCTCATTTGACTAATAAGGTTTTCTTTGTACTTTCTCTGGGAATATATTGATCTTTAAGGATACCTGTCGAGCTTATTTTTAACTTCCCCATTTAATTTGTCATGCAAAATGACCAAGTATAATGTAATAAGTAGAGTACTACATACAAAAAAGAACTATGCAACCCTGGTAATTCTTTTATCTAGTATAATTTCAGTAGTTTTGGTTTCAGATGCAGGCTCTCTTCTGTGGACCAAAATTGGACCCCCCGTTCTTTCCAGTTGCACTGCCAAAACACCGGAGCAAGATAACATAACTACTGTAAAAATAATGCCTTCTCTAATACCATAATAAAACTTACATTGATTAAACTGAACAGGAAAGGACAGTTGTTTGCTTGAATAAATTTTATGTACCTGGTACTATTAGTGAAACCTTGCCAGTATGCTACAAGCCCATATGTCTGTTGCCATCACCTGACATGTTTTGGAAACATTTCTCAGGTTATCATCTTTAATACAAATTAATTTCTAAACATTATAATTTAACATTTGATGTTAAATGTGGCCAAAGCATATATTCAGGCCATATTGCGTGGACACTGTTAATGTGATAACAGATCACTTAAAATAGAATAGAATGCCTTTATTGTCATTGTAAAAAGAGCACACAGGTTAGGGTAAAGCTAGGGGTCGGATATTTATCTAGTGCCCCTAGAGCAGTTGAACCTAATAAACAAGCCCAGAGGCCAAATGGTAAAATGATCACGGGATTTGAACCAGTTACCTACTGATTACAGCCATACACTGCCCCTGGTGGGCCTTTCAGCCTTCATCTTAGGGCTTCCAATTAGTGTGTTTATGGCAGGTGTCTCCAAGGGCCAAATTCCATTAGCAACACAAAGTCAAGGTCCACTATATCCAAAAAAATTTGCGGGGCATTCCCAATGGAAAAATTTGTCGAGCTGGGGGATCGGATTCAATTGTATTTTGAACCGGAGTCCACCAGTTGGTGACAACTGGTTTAGGGCAGTACCACTACCATTATGACAGGCTGATTCTGTTGGAACTAGGCCCCCAGAAGAGCTATTTTATTTCAAATGCCCATGTAGGCATCTATTCTATGTTTATCTTTGGGTTTGTGTAATACTGAATTGGCACAGAAGCAACAAGTACAACAGGTTTGATTGTTGTTTATTAACTTTTGGAGTCCATATAAAAGACAGATAGTCAAAAATGAAACTAGACCAGCCTGTAATGGAGAAGCAGCTGTGGCAGCAATCATGGCTAAAAGAGGAGCTGCTTCACTGTTTTTGTGACAATGACTAGCAATTTATCTGTTACCATTTAGCCATTTGCTGTATGTTTTTGTGCTAGAGTTCTTTTACCTTAATTTAGATACTCATTCTGACCTGGATAGGCGGTATTTGCAGGATACAACATAATTTCTGTTATAGTTTCTAGTTGCTGTCTAATTTCCTATCCGAAGGGCTTTTGCTATATTCTTATAGCAGACCCACCCAAAACCATACAAAAATAATGCTGAATAGCCTTTGTGTGGACGCCAGTTAATCATGATTAACATAACACAATTAGACACACTATGGGCAATTACAAGATGCCAGTTCACCTAAATGCATGCCTGTGGTGTCTATGGACTGGGGACACAACACAGAGAAGACATGCAAAATTGACCCACACACAGAAAAGGGCAGGAGTTAAATCCCCTACTCTGGACCTTTGTGGTAACTGTGCTACCTACTGATACACCATTCTCTCATGTTTTTAAATTAAATTTGGTACATTTAGAGTGTTGGGTTAGGGTATAGGATGCATGTCTTCTGAGAGGGTGGTTGAGAAGGCTATTTTTGTATATGCTTAAAATTTTTTTTAAAATATTTTATTAACTGCCTTACTCTATTCATTGATGTTCATTCAGTCTCTGGTGACTCTTCCTATGAAGTCAGTAGACAGATTGCGAGAGTATTAGGGGTCATGAGATCACTGGAAAGGGGTGTGTGGGGCTCCCTATATCTTTGCAAGAGGACGACGGTCCAAGTCTTCTGAGTCCTGGTGCTCCCTCTCTTGCTGTATGGCTGTGAGACATGGATGCTATCCAGTGAGCTGAGACGAAGACTGGATCCCTTCGGTACTGTGCTGTGATTCTTCGGAGAATCTTCGGGTACCACTGGTTTGACTTTGTGTTGAACAAGCGGTTGCTAGGGAAGTCCCAAATGAGGCATATTACCTGCATTGTGAGGGAGCGTCAGTTACGGCACTACAGCCATGTGACGCGTTTCCCTGAGGGTGATCCAGCTCGCAGGATCTGAGTGGTTAGACCAGGCTAAGGGGCCTGACACGTAACACCTGGCTGCGGTGGATGGATGGCCATTTCCAGAGGGTGGGACTGGACCGTGTGTCTGCCTTAGGGGTCGCCAGCCAAGATCCTGAGGTGTTTCGTCATGTGGTGGGTGCAGCACCACGCTGCATCAGTGCATGCTCCCCAACATTACCTGACCTGACCTGATCTATTTGTCAGAATTTATGCTTTCCTTTTAGGGACTGTTGAAATTACAATATTTGTTTTTTTTTTCTTTTAGGAAACAGGGTCAAACAGTCCTTGGAGGCCCAATGGTGAAATCACTCTACCAACTGTGGAATTTGAACCAGCAACCTTCCGATCATGTATGTCCTAACTGACTGAACCACACATTGCCCCCCATGGAATATAATGACCTTATTTGTTCAGCTTATGCCAATAGGTGAGGAGAGTAAACCAGTAAGACTTGTCTGATCACTTAATTTCTGCTACCACACCACAGACCTCAGTGCCCTCAGAACTCAGTTCCTAAGATTTGTGTATGCATATCTGGCACAAATGTAGGGTTCTTTTAAAGTGGATGTTGGCCTCAGGCAATGGTGTCTGGTAACATAGAAGGAGCCATGCTACTCAGAAATAAGAGGACTTCTCCTTTCAGATGTGGAAGGAGAGTCTGCCCTTAGTGTACCATTTTAAGAACCTCAGTGTAATGTTTTATGTGTTGTACTCGAACTGACACATAAATAACTGAAATTACTGGAATAACAACATAAACTCTAGGCTATTGCAGAATGTGCTTTTTACTTTTTTCATTTTCTGGCATACACAATGCCTTCTGGGCAGCGTGGCTACACACTGAGGATAGATATTACACACAGGACTTTTCAGTGTTATTTATTATGTTGTTGAAGAATATATAGGAAACCTCTATGGCATCAGATGAGTACTGAGAAAAATTGGCCACCAGTATTGTGCAAGTTAGTGAAAATTAGTAATTAGTTACAATGGTAAGATATTACTTGACAGGACAAAAATACTTAGTAATAACTCAATTACTATTGAATTACAAACCATAAACAAGTCGCAAACAAATATAATTGTTACTTGAGATAAAAGATGCATCACGATTCATTAATGATGAACAAACATGAGATTTTTTCACTTGTGTTATTCATTACTTGTTCCTTCAGTAGTTCACAAAGGTTTACAGACTTAATAGATATAGTAACAAATACAGTAACTGCTTGAGATAAGACGTGTCGCAATTCATAAAGAATTAATTGACATAAGATCTGTATGTATCTAACACATAGTTTGTGGTTAATTAATATCTAATAGTACAATACTTAGGGATGCACCAATATCAGATTTTTAAGACTAGTACAAGTACCGAATACTTATTTTTCAGTACTCACCGATACCGAATATGATACCTGTTTAGATCTATTTTTAATAATAGTTACAATAATAGTGAGATGTAACTACATTATATCTACCACGTTGTATCGGTTGTAGGTATCAGGAAATGTTGGTCGAGTACGATTCCCAGCACATAGGCGTGGTATTGGCCCGATACCCGATACTAGTGCATCCCTAATAATACTATATTATTTTGTGCCCCGTCAAGTAAAGTGTTACGTTACAATTACTAGTTATTTCATTCAAAGGTAATTCAGTAACTTTACTAATCACAGCATATAAAGGTAGTTGGTAACACTACTTGAGGGGATGCAAATAATGTAGTACACACTTATTTAATGCATTAGTTAACCATTAACTAAGGTTAGTTCATTATTAATTAGTTATGATAGTTCATGTATTCCATGCAGGAACTGTATTAGTTAATTATTAACTGATTTCTTAACATATAGTTCTTGAATGGGATACCAGAACCGTCATGATTAATTAATGATGAACAAACATGGGATCAGTTCGTAACTAAACACCTTAGTTACTGGTTAATTAATGCATTATGTAAGCGTGTACTACTATATTATTTGTGTCTCAAGAAAAGTGTGGCCAAGTAATTAGTTACTAGGTAAAGTAACTTTTGCGTTGCTTCAATTCTCTTATTAATGCATACATACCCAGACAGCACACATATACTATATGGACAAAAGCACTGGGACACCTGGCCATTACACCCACAGGCACTTTTATGACATCCCATTTTAAATCTATTGACATCATACTTAATTTTCAAGTATTTTTTGCTTCTGACTTTGTGGGAACAGTTTTAGGAAGGCCCTTTTCTGTTTCAGCATGACTGTGCCCCAGTGCACAAAGCACGGTCCATAAGGACATGTTTGGTGTGAAAGAACTTGAAACCTGCACAGACCCTGGACCTCAACCCCATCGAACACCTTTGGGATGAACTACAACGGAGATAGCGAGCCAGGCCTTCACGTCCAACATCAGTGCCTGGTGTTCTGGATGAATGGGCAAAAATTTCCATAGACACACTCCAAAATGTTGTTGAAAGTCTTGCCAGATGAGTGGTAGCTTATATCAGTGATGGGAATAACGGCGTTAAAGTAAACGGCGTTATTTTTTTCAGTAACAGGTAATCTAACTAATTGCTATTTCCACCGTTACAACGCCGTTACCGTTACTGACAATAAAATACGGCGCGTTACTATAATTAAGCTTATTGAAGCTGTTGTCCTCCGAACAGGCTCTCTCAGCCACAGGAGCAGCAAAGTTTTTTTCTTTTCTTTGGTGGGGGGGGGGGAACAACCGCATAAGTGATGCTGATTGGCTAAAGAAGAATAAAATTTCATGGTAAACCAATCAGAGGCAGAGTTGGGCGGGTGTTCACACACAAACGCAAACACACGCACAGTCGCACACACAAACGACCAACAGACACGCAGCAATGGCGAGCCCAGAAAATCCAAAAGTAGCGCTTTTAAGCTGGGAGTACCGACATTACTTTTCCGTCTCAGATATAAGGCAAGAATATATATGCTAGGGATGCACCGATCCCACTTTTTCTGTCCCGATACCTGGGCTTTGGGTATCGACCAATACCGAGTACCGACCGATCCGATACCAGTGTTTAATTAATAAGTACTGTTTGGTTTCCTATATTAGTGAACAAAGCGTACACCCAGGTGTACTTATATTGGTGATTGAAACTGAAACGTTATTTATATCTAACATTAAATATGTTTAGTTATTTAATGCGTTAGCAGACTCCATGTACTCCGAGCTATGGTGTGTCTTTAGATGTTTTATCTAATTGCTTGTGTTAAATGATGTACTGTCCCTTCTTCCTCTTGACACTTTAGCAGAACATACCGTACGGTATGACAAAATGCCGCGGCTTTGAATTTTAACATAATGTGGCAATTAAATGGTATCGGTTCTTGGTATCAGACAGTTTTTACTTGTACAAGTATGAGTATCTGACCGCAGTATCGGCCCAATACCCGATGCCGGTATCGGTATACCCCTAATATATGCTAAATGTACATTATGCCCAGGAACAAAGTGTTTCTCCACATCGGTTGTAAGTAATTAGAATCTAATGAAGCATCTGTCATCGTCACACTCCTCAAATATCAAAAGTTCTAAAATATCTTTCGTGTTTTATTGTTCTACTATTATAAACATAATGATGATAATATCTACAATAATATATTAAATTTGATAGGTGTCTTGTCTCACATTGTCCACAGCAACATAAAAATAGTATAGATTAGTGTACAATGTTTTCTCATAATAATTTAATCTATTAAGTGTCCATTTCATTCATTAAACATTTAATATTCAGTTTTATTATAAATAATTGAACATACAATTTGAATTCCAATAAAGGGGAGGAAAACCAAATTCTTTAACATATTTGAACAATAAAAATTGTTATGCAATAGTTACTTTCCCTGGTAACTCGTTACATTTATAATTCTGTAACTCAGTTACTAACTCAGTTAATATTTGGGAGAAGTAACTAGGTTACCAAATTGCCCATAGGTGTGACTGTGTGCGTGAATTGTGTGTGAGTGTGCCCAGCGATGGGTTGGCGCCCCGTCCTGGGTTGTTCCCTGCCT
>JAAGVU020000001.1:30026385-30039155 GCA_011763525.2 Mormyrus iriodes
TGTGATTGGTTGATTAGATAATTGCATTAATGAGAAATTGAACAGGTGTTCCTAATAATCCTTTAGGTGAGTGTACTGTACAATAGAAAATTATTATGTTTTTGGATTGAAATACTTAATAGGGGTGCTGAGCCAGCCAATTTCAGTAGCCTAAATAGAGACCATACAGGCACCAAAAGAAGAAATCGATGTCATGAAGAGTTATACTGTTTAGTTTTTCCAACACAGGGTGTTCTTTCAGACAATACAGTAAATGCTGAAGGAGAAATATGATCCACATGCACAGGTAAACGGAATATACAGGAATATACAATTTGGTTGCCTTTGGCAGGAAGGATATACACAAACTTTACTGGGTTTTTTATAAACCAGAAGTAAACTACTGAGTTGCTTATATGACAAACATTAACCTAGAAGGACAAAAATCTGGACATAACAAGAACATTTATACTTAGATGATGCCTCTGTTCATATCTGAGTGAGAAAGGATACATTCCAGTTTATTATAAATGTCTAATACAAGCAGTCTGAGGTCAATTATTGGCCAATTAAACAATGAATATTGCTTGTGGTTCATCAGGGCACATATAGAGCACTCCCTGACATTTGACTATTAAATAGTGAAAATGACCGTGCCATTTCAACTTGGTGATTTTGGTAAATCTTAAAGTGTTTCTCTTAAAGCCTAAACAGTTGGGGTATATGTAACCGTGAAAGGAACTACTAAGTCACATGTCCAAATGAGAGTCAGACTGCCTGGGAGTAATGAGTAAATTACTCATAGGAGTAATAATTGTAATATGTTCCACCAACGTGTTTGTATATTGCTAGCTTGTATAAAATCTTAGATCTTCTATTATATGTAAAACAATAATGTGAGACAACAAGAGGAGTCGTGCTGAAGGACACATGACCCTCCCATGAAAAAGTCAGAAATACAATCTTAAATAATCAAAGAAAGTGTTTAAGCTATTTATCTGGGTAGTAACTCGTAAGTGTATATTTGCTAAAAAGAAACACAGTTTAGGATTAGAATATATGCAAATGAACAGAAACACAATGAAAACTAGCAAGAATTTCTTCCGTTCCCCAAAAAGTTACTGATATCTGGTTGGATGGCTAGAAGAACACAGCTTCGGTTCCCAAATTCATTCAATTCAACGCAATTCAATTTATTTTTATATAGCACCTTTCACAACATAGTCATCCCAAGGAACTTTACATGGGTGTGTTGTGATATATTGCAACATCATTCATGTGCTTCACGTGACCTGTCCATCAATTCACTTCTTCGTTTCTCAGTCATATGCCCAAATATGCATTATAGCTCTGAGTGAGAAAGTGGAATGATATGTGACTGAGACAGTGGTTTATAGATATAGGACAGATAATCACTTCTGTAACTATTCACAGAGTAAATGCACAAGTTTGGAAAGCCATATACTCTGACACTTAATCTCTGTCTTTTTCTCTCAGGTAAGAGATCACTTTTTCCATAACAACCAAATGTACATATTGTGTACTCAGTGTTTTACTTTTATGAGTGTTTTATTAATATTTTGTTCCTTAGTCTCAAACACAAGAGCCTAACCATTCGTCAGAGAAAAATTATAACAAATATTTTCTCTTTCTTTCTATATCACATATCACAGACATGTGTGTAACTTCCAGGTCCTGCAGTACCTATTTTAGAAAGATGTCTACTTTTTTCCTTTTTTTACTCCCCACACAATGACAAGATTAACTGTTTCAACTCATGTCTCTCTGGCAAAATAATTTTTGAATTTTTCTCTCTTGGAAACATTTATCTTGACCTATCCAAGTAAAGAATTATAATAAGCCCTAAGCAGTGGCCTAATGTTTAGGGAAGCATATTTGTGATTGAAAGGTTATTGGTTCAAACCCCTGATCAGCAAGGTACTGTTCCCAACTTGCTGCCCACAATGTTACATATAGGTTAAATGCAGAGGACACATTTTATTTTAGTGTGTCAACAATGACAATTAATCACTCTTTTCACTACATACGGTCAACATTTTGGCTCCCTCCCAGCTCCCTGCAAGACAGTCCACATTTTTGCTCATCGGGAGCAGGGTGGGAGCAAAAACGTTGACTATCCTGGGGGTCCTCAAAGACCAGTTTGGGAAACACTGCTTTAAGCTATGTCTGCCCTGTCTACCGAGAACCTGGTTTTCCTCATATTACCTTCAGGACCATAAAACTAGGAGGACATTCTTTTCTTTTCGAATATAGGTTGCTGTAAGCTGCATCTTCCTGGCCAAAGTTCATACTGTCTCAGAAGATCCTTTTTCCATTTTGTGGTATTCCTTCCATTACTGGCCAGATGAACAAGCAACCATAAGATTTACTAAGTATCTTTTCAATAGGTTTTTTTAAGCATATGTTATTTGTTATTGTCCCTGGTATATGCTATATTCAGGTATGGTTCTACTAACTTTTTCTGGCAGATAAAATTTATTATATAACTGCTGGTTGATGTGTGCTTGGATCTATTATCTGCACTCTATGTCATATTTTAGCCAACTGGAGAAAATTACTCATGAAATCAAAACCTTGAGTGTTAGTTTTACTGGGGCTGCTGTATTTGTTTATAGTAGTGGGTCTGCAGCCCAAAGCTCAGTATGATGCTACATTCTGTGACTGCATGATAGCTGTGACTCTCAAGGGTGCAAACAGGCTGGACTGCATAGTTCAGAGTGTGACCTCAGACCTGATAGGACAGTGTGAACGTGTAAGAAGCACCCTGGATTTTGTGTCTGCTATGGGTCAATGCAGCTTGTTAGCTTTGTGTTATGTATTACTGAATGTTTTTACAGTTGTTTTTTTCCCCTTGTGTTTTGACATGTCACAGATTTCTGGGCACAGGTCACAGTTTTATTTGCGCTGTAACCATAACACTGAATCGTCTGTGGTGTCCTGCATATTCCTCTGTGACGTGTTCTGTGCGTTGCTGCCGATTGGCCTTAAAAGTAATTGTGTGGTGAGAGGTACACAGGGTATTACCGTAAGGACCACTCCTGATTGGCCGGCATAGATAGGTCACACTAACCTAATGGCAGTGACAATAAGCAATGAATATATTGCTGTTCTTACCGTCCAGGTAGACGAGCAGGAACGCTCCAGTGAAATACAATTATTTAGTAATAAAAACTGCATTTCAAATTGCAAAACCTCAGTAACTATCTGATACTGACCTCAAAGACTAAAATAAAAATATTGATTTTTTTTTAATCAGCTTTTTCCCTAATTGTTTGATTTACAGCCAAAATGAGGCATGCAAGTCCCCTGTTGGACAGCATGGTCATTCTCTCTAAATGAAAAGGTTTTTAGAAACCTAAGCAGAAGATAGCACTGAAGCTGGTAATGGGAGAGTGATGGTCAGGAAGGGAGAATGAAGTTGGGGAGTTGATGGGAGAGTGTAATGGGAGTGGGCGAGGGGTGTGGATAATGAGAGTGAGGCAAGTAACAGCAGAGTGAAGTTGTGAAGGAAGAAATGGGATACTGAGGCAGGGGATTAGTCTAGATATGAGATGAGACATGTTGAGTGATGAATAAATACAGATGGATTCTAAAGATCAGTATTATTACAACACTGTCGGGTGCAGAACAAAATCACTAAGGGTACATCTGAAATTATTGAGGAGCACAAACCCCACAACCATGTGGGAGTCATGGGCTGGCTGACTTCCACTTGAGGGGGTATAGCATAGCACCCTGGTTTTTAATTTTAATTTGTATTGAGAAAAAACCATTCAAACTTTAAAAAGGTTGGAACATAAGTAGCATTATCACAGTACATCTCTCATTTCTGTACTTTAGAAGCAGCCAAGACTGGTCGTTCATATTGGCCTGATAGAGCCATCTCTCAAGAAGTGTGTGTGTGTGGTCCAGGTACACCTTATGTTGTGGGGACCATATGCCCCCACAATGTGATAAAAAACTTGTTATTTTGACCTTTTGGGGACCATTTATCTGGTCCCCACAAGGGGAAATTCAATTTTATAAAAATCTGTGAATGCAATCAAAAAACTAAAAATGCCAAAATTTTATTGTATTGTATTTTGTTCGATTACTTATATGGTTCAGGTTATGGCTGGGTAGGGGTTAAGGTTGTCATAGTTTGGATTAGGGTTATAGTCATAGAAATGAATGGAGATAAAGATATGAGTACAGGTCTGTGTGTGTGCGTGTGTGTGTGTGTGTGTGTGTGTGTGTGTGTGTGTGTGTGTGTGTGCGCGTGTGTTTATGTGTGAAGGCAGAGTCAAGAATCTGATGCAAGTGTAAACACAGCTGGTTTAGATGCCACAAAACGCCATACAGTGCATAGCCTGTACAGCAGCTGAAATAAGGGCCCTCATTTATATGGAAAACTGCTTTGGGTCGATTTAAAAAGTGTTTTTGTTGTGATAATGTGTTACACATACATTTCAAATTCACTCTCTAGCCATCCCACAACCAATGCCATTCATTTACCAATCAACTTGTGAACAGACAAACTTTACAATAATTCCACATCTACTCTGCACCTTTTTAACATCATCTTTTCCTCGTTTCACCCCTGTTCCGCATTGTTTGAATACACACTGAGTGACTACTCCAAATCCATATGCATTCTGCTGCAATTGACATGAACACCATTCTATAAACATTTTCACAGCCTTTCCCCTGCAATTTTGCAGCCAGAATTCTCCCATGGCCTTTTCTGTACGCAACAGAGCCAAAAACACACAGGGTGGGTGGCAGAATGTGCTATAAGAAAATTTCTGGATCTCAAAACAATGGCAACACCTTAGCAGTGAATCATGAATTCATAACTTCAGCAGTAAACAACCTGGATAGACTCACAAACTTGTGGCAGGGCAATTTAATCAGTCCCTGCAACAAGTACAGCGGGTGGGTAAGCTGAGATACGCACTTAATAAAACCTGTGAGCGATCGGCAAGCTTTGGATGGTAAGAACAGCTAGCTGTTGACACGTATGACAATCAAATCAGCCTAAAGCATCAAACCACCATCTCCAATAGAGTTAGGGACCTATTATTAAGCCATCGTACTCCGGCACTACAGAAGATATATGTAAAATGAAAAGCAAAATGACTTCCTGCTTGGTCAGAGCTGTTTACTCTGTCTTTAATTTGTACTTTCTGAGGTCTGAGATGGAGAAACTAAGCATAAATCATCCTCACAAACCAATGGATCTGAAAAGGTATAGGGTTTAAGCACTGAAATAGACTGTATTTACAGCCTGGGCTTTTTAGTTACAGTGACATCAAGGAAGGATTAAACCACACAATATTTCTCGAAGTCTGAAATGAAAGCTACAAATAAAGGCGTATTTTCTCATGCTGGGCACTGTCTTTCAGAGAACCAGTAACATTCCTTTGGACTGTCATAGTGTCTTGCGAAATCACTGAGGGCATAACAGTCTGAACTTGCCAGATCCACAGGGAACGTGTTAGATGGGAAGCAGTCTTAAATAATGAAAATCTCTGTTCCCTGAGTCTCCTTTTCATATGAGGGATTAAACCAGGAGGTCCACACTGTTCATTATTTGAGTGTAATAACGAGAAGCACTAAATCCAGCTTGACACATAAGTGTTGCCAAAAGGCCATAGGTCATGCATGGCAACATTAAGGGACCCTCGCTATGCCAAAAACCAAGGCTGAACTAGAGGAACCTATGTGCATTGTGACTTACTAGGTAGCATTGTCACCCCACACCTATGGGACTGGAATCCTGACTGTGATCTGTCTGTTTAAGGTTTGCATGTTCTCCCTGTGTTGCCTAGGCTGCCTCCCACAATCCAATGGTAAAGTTAGCTTACTCTGTGTTTTTCAGTTTCCGATTGTGTCTACAATGGACTGGCATCCGGTACAGCAGTGTATCCCAATCCGGTCCTCGGGGACCCACAGACGGTCCGCAATTTTTGCTCCTTCCCAGACAGTCCACATTTTTGGTCCCTCCCAGCTCCTGAGGGAGCAAAAATGTTGACTGTCTGTGGGCCCCCAAGGACCGGATTGGGAAACACTGCTATGCAGGAGGCTGCCCTGTCCTGTGCTCCTGGGCATAGACTCTAGGCTCACTGCAACCCCCAAGACATCCCACCTCTCCCAAAAGTTCCAAAACTCTGGGCAGCAGCACCCTTACAATCCAACACTGATGCGCAATGTCCCAAAAATCCATGCACAAAGAATTAAAAACGATGTTGTGTAGGGGCGTGGCTACAATGTCTGCTCCCCCCCCCCCACGGTCCCCCATCAACCACCTCCTGTGGGATGTCTGAGCATGAGATTTGCAGCATAAATGTGCAGCTGACAAATCTGCTGAAATTGCATGATGAAGTCATGTCAGCATCGGCCAGAGTCTCAAAGAATTGTTTCCAACATCTCATGATATCCATGCCACAAAGAACTGAGTTGAGTTTTAAGAGTAAAGGGAGGCCCAACCCAGTATTAGTATTGTTTTTAATTAAGTATCCTTTATTATCAGGGCCTGGGAGGCTTTACTGGGGGTGGGAGAAAAGCTTCCACATCTGCACACATGACCCTGTGCCCCCCCACCCCCATTTTACAACTTACGCACAGACATTGTAAATTTTAGTATAGTGTAAGTAGTCTGCTACTGTGAGTGATATTGTCACACCTGTTGCTAATTAGTAATCATATAATTGAGCCTGCTCTGTGATCTTGCTCTGACCCAGGGGCAATTAGCTCTCAACCTTATTTAAATAGTACAGGGAGCACTAGTCATCATTATTCCTGTTAAAGTGCAGCACTCAGAGAGGCTCATTTGTGAGGCTTCATGCAGTCTGTCCTATGTTCCTCCTGTGTTTTTGTCAGTTGCCAGCATGTTCACTGGCTATGTGGTTTTGCATCTCGGTGTCGTGTTTCAGGGTCCATGGTTCTTGTTGACCAGAGTCTTGTCCTGAGTTTTTGGGCCTTGTTAACTAGTATCCTGCTCTTGAGTTATGATCCTGATTAACTAGCGCTCTGCAGCTGGTGAGCTGTGCAACTGGGTGTCATTCTTTCATTTTTTTCAAGGGTCCTGGTTTCTGTGTTTCAGCCCTACTTCAGATTTCCTGGGTCCTGATTCAGGATTTCCAGTCTGCTTTCCTGTGCACCTCACCCAGGAGCCATCCATCAAACCATCAGTGAGGTGTCTTCAGGTCTCAGGGGCCAGTGGGCAGAAGACCTGGACTTGGCATGGATAGATGGATGGATGGATGGATAGGGGGCCCAGCCTGTGATGTTTTGTCTCAGACCCTGTGTATGAAGGCCAATAAGTGTGTTTTTACCTGAAAGCTGAGTCAGAGTCGTAATAGATACAGACACGCAGAAAACAAATTCAATTTGTGTGCAACAGAGGTTTACATATGAATGTACTACATTTGGAACAAGGTTACTATTATTATGTTTTTTGGACACTAATATGAAATATGTATATTACCTAGATATGCAAAAAGATTTTTTGAAAAGGAAGTGCACAATTCTTGTCATGAAGGTTAATGTTATAGCGTTGATAGCAAAATGCTCTTTGAAAATAAATCAGATTACAGGCAGTCCCCGGGTTATGAATGTCCAACTTACGAACAACTTGTACTTACAAACGGACTATAATAAAGTCTATTATATTAAAAATTTGTGTTAAATACAATGGTTCATACTAACGAAGCCACACTACTTTGTGATAAAAACATTACGTGGCGTAAGCTGTACATCGGCTTGAGGCACATTACAGTACCAAATGCAATTACTGTTATCATCACTGTATAATTATTACTGTTATGTACTGTATTATTATTTTTCCAACATACCTACAAATTCGACTTGAAGACAGACTTAGAGAATGGGTCTCGTTCGTTACCTGGAGACTGCCTGTAATTGTTTGACAGTTACTTCTATCAGCATAGGACAGAGAACCATGTGAGGTTAAGCGATTTATACAGGTATGAGGTTCACATTAAAACAAGTAAGTATAAAAAATAATTCGACTAGAGACGCACCGATTGTATCACCTAACTGTTGGTATCACCTGATACAGCAACAATCGGTCATTGGCCGATGGTTAAAAATGACCCGATATTTTAAATGGTAACATGTACTGCTTTGCACACCCGCGTACTAAGCAGTCAGAAAAATGTCTGCTGTGTGGAATTATTTTAACGTTAGTGAAAATGACATTATAAATGCATTTTGCAAACATTGCTCTGCTAAAATTCTACAAAGAGGATCCACCAAGAAACATTTCAAAACAACAAATTTGATTACTTGAGGCGAAGCAGGAAAGAGTATGAAGAGATTATGAAAAACACATCCGTCCCAGTAAAGAAGGTTACAGAGCTGTCGAATGACGCTGCTCCATCAATAACGCAAACGTTTGATAGGAAAAGGAAATTCAGTGCAAACAGTGTGAAATCAAAAGATATCACTCAAAAAATTCAGGGGTTTATCACCCTTGATGATCAGCCCTTCTCTGTTATATATGTTATACCTATATAACAGTTATTAAATATAGTGCTCTGGGACTAGACTATTGTATGTCAGAGTTGGTGTCGTCTTACCAGAAAATAAATACTTTTTCATATTTTTGTAAGGTAATTTATTTTTAAATTTATTTGGGTGGAGTATTCATTTAAACTTATTTAAGCAGAACCTCCAAAACAACTGGTATCGAGGTCAGTTTTTAAAATAATCGGAATCAGCCAGAAATCTTATCAGTGCATCACTAACGGAGACTCTAAAAAGGTCAGGGTTGTTCAGTCATTCTGCTGTATTTGACAGAATACTAAATCCATTGCACTCACCTTGTGAGTGTGGACACTGCAGTACAAATTGAACACCCTCCCTCAAATTTTAGCTCCTGATAAAACATAATCTAGACTCTAAATATGTTTTTGTGGGTGATTCACACACTGTTTTTTTCAAGATTCAGGTTCAAGAAATGTCTGTATCATCTGTAAGGTTCATTACCTCCTAGTCATGTTTCAGCTGCATAGCACAGAGTTTCAGCTTTATGTGCCCTACTCTTCACTTCACTGATGGAACATTGTGCCAGAAAGGCATCTGAGCCCTCAGATGGCTCCCTTAGCCGCATCTCTAATACATGCATTGTGGAAGTTTAAATTTAGGACAGACAGAGGAATTCAAAAATAGACACTTTGAAATCGGAGAAAATTTCTTTATTGAAGTCTTTATGCAGGAGGAGACTCCCCTGACGAATGTCAAAGGGAACCCCCATTCCAAGTCAATCCTTTATAGAAATCAGGAGTGAGGGGTGGCACAGTGGTTAGCACTGTTGCCTCTGGGACCAGGGTTTGAGTCCCCACTGCAACTCTATGCATGTGGCATTTGCATGTTCTCTCTGTGCCATTATGGGGTTTCCTCCAGGTACTCCAGTCCCCCCACACACAGTCCAAAACAGGCTGAGGTTAACTGGAGTTACCAAACTGTGCATATGTGAGTGACTAGTGTGTGAATATACCCTCCAATGGGTTGGCTCCCCATCCTGGATTGTTCCCTACCTTGCATAAAGAGGCTCGGGACCCCCCACAAATGGTTACAGAATATGGATGGACATCAAGAATGATTTTGTTCTGTAACCCATGTCAGTCATTTCCTTTCTAGTTCACATCACAAATTTCCTCAATCCTCTTTATTTTCCAAAACTCATTTCCAATATTACTGATATTATAAAGACCACTATTGTTTTTCATTAATTGAATTACCAGAAGTGTTTCTATACGCGTGTAACAGACAGCCAGGTGTCATCTGTTGACTCCTGGGTCACCAAGACCTCCACTGTCCAGGTCAGACATTGTTGTTTTTTCCCTTCTCACACATAGTCCAAAAGCCTGCTAAGTCAACCCAACCTTTACAGCTAAATGCCTGAGTACATTACTGAACAAAACAATATAAAATGATGCACCACTTATTCAGTATGTTACAGAAACCTATCCATTAATCCATCCATCTAGCCCTAATCCCTTGTATCTTTTTGACATTTGAGAGTTTCTACATCATGCCACTAACTCCTGCTGCCCAGAAAAATACCCTAAATGCCCATAGATGCTGTAGCTCCTGACAGGCCTCTGGCGACCTTCTCGTCCTACATTTGACCTTCTGCGACATTTCTGGATGTAAATGGAAGGAGGCATGCCTGAGATGAGATGAATGACTCAACCACACCACTCAGAGATGACAGCTACTAGGGTAAACCTACTCCCCTTATACGCTGACAAACATTTACGTAGAGACACTTCTTCTCTACCTCAGTGGTACTCATCTTTCAACATACTATTCGGCATAATTCTCTTATTTTCCTGAAGACATTCAGATATTACCTCACAGAGACAGTCCATGGTGTGTTATTGTACTGTACACAACAGCACTGTATTCTATTCAATTTAATTATCTTTTAATCTAGCACCTTTACCGCCATAGTTGCAAAAACTCTTAAGCTATACACCAAGTGAAATTCAAATGATTCAAGTTAGTGACATTATATCATAAACACCAGAGATCCTAACACACTGCTATAACGTACATATATAGAGATTTCACAGAACATTCTAATCTGAGGATCCGTATATGGTATAACTGATCTCACTGACGTTTTACGGTCTGATGTGTTAGTTTTATTAACCTGACAATCAGCCATGCAATAATCTGGAGCCTTGGTATGATCTGGAAGAGTAAACCTGTCACTGAGGCAGATGTCTGAGAAGCCTGCCCTTTCTCCTGTCCTGGAAGCTGGGAAGGTTACAAATAAACTAGCAGTACATTCCTAGCATACCTTATGCTTGCTCAAATTTAATTTCCCTCAGTGCCAATCGAGTATGCGAAATTAAAAATTCAAAAAGACGAACGAATTTCATTTTTCATGTTTAAAGTATCTCCGATAGTAATTGCAGGTTTTCGTTATAGCATAAATGCCTCGATACTGATTAAGATAAGATAAGATGAGATAAGATATGCCTTATTAATCCTAGGGGGAAAACTCTTGCAAAATATTACCGCACAGACAGAAATACAGTATTAAAAACAAAGACACAGTACTAAGAGTATTCTGTAGGAATTAAATAAACATAAATATGTTAACGGGTGGAGTATGTTCAATTTAAATAATAACAGTCCAAAGTCCAGTGCTCTCTTTTAAAAATGAAATGCTGCCCTGGCGTGTTCTGTAATCCAACATCAGTAAAACTGATTAGTGTCCAGAATGTAACATATATACTGCAATATTCACAAATATGCATTTTAACAACAAACCCAGTCGTGTTTTTAAATGCTGAACTTAATGATTTTCAGGCTTCAGCACCCGCTCACGTATCCGTTGTGCAGTATGGCGTTTTGAGTGTAAGCAGAAACCTCGGTGAAATCGGACTTTTCTAGATTTTTGGTTCCAAATATACAAACCTATCGAAGTTGTTTTTTCGCAGTCTCTAAATTCAGGCATTAACTTTAATGCAAGACTCACCTGAAGAAAGGTAGTAGACAAGAAGGGCTCGTGTTCAGACTCTCGGTGTGGCACTCATATCACATTAAAATAAGAACTTTTAAGCAACCCCAGATCAGCATGCAATATTCTTTCTTTACAGAAGTATTCTCCATGCAAACTTAACTACATGAAAGTGTTAGGACGTGTTAAGGTCCAGTGTCTAAAGCTTTAAAAAGTCTCGAAGTGCAGTGGGATGTGTAGGTTTATGTAGACGCGGTCTGGTCTAATAAGCAAGCGGATTTTCCCCCCACAATCTTCCCACAGCCTCCTCCCAAACGAGAAGGAAAAAAACTGAGCCGATATCTGCCTTTCGTTTTCACATGTAGGCATTTATAACTTCACATAATGTAAATGCACCATTTATCATTCAAGGGCAAAAGAAATAACGGTAGTTTTCGTAGCTATGTAATGTGAATTACGAATAATACGGTCATTGTTCTTGTAAATTATAACACAGCAAATGGAAATATTGGGGACCTATAGATTAGTAATTGAGCTTGAATGTCTAGGCCTATATCATTGTAATAACAGGCAGAACCAGGCATTGGAATCCCCCCCCCGCCTATAGCACACGTAACACGGAAACACATGGGGGTCTGACGCCGGACAGTATGGCACACACACGGTGGATTGGTTACACAATAGGGAGAGACTCGAGAGGACCCGACAGGATTGGCACAGGACACAGGAGGGGCAGCCATAACAACTGGAAACACAGCAAGGATTATGACACACGACGGGGGGCTATTTACACCACAAGTATTATGACACAGAATGGGGGGCTATTTTACACCACAAGTATTATCACACACAACAGGGGACTATTTTACACCACGAGTATTATAACACACAATGGGGGGCTATTTTACACCACAAGTATTATCACACACAACAGGGGGCTATTTTACACCACGAGTATTACAACACACAACAGGGGGCTTATTTTACACCACGAGTATTATAACACACAATGGGGAGCTATTTTACACCACGAGTATTATAACACACAACGGGGGGGTTATTTTACACCACGAGTATTATAACACACAATGGGGAGCTATTTTACACCGCGAGTATTATAACACACAGTGGGGAGCTATTTTACACCACGAGTATTGTAACACACAATGGGGAGCTATTTTACACCGCGAGTATTATAACACACAACGGGGGGGTTATTTTACACCACGAGTATTATAACACACAATGGGGAGCTATTTTACACCACGAGTATTATAACACACAACGGGGG
>JAAGVU020000001.1:30039255-30074444 GCA_011763525.2 Mormyrus iriodes
ATGCATTGCTACTCCCACACCCTGAGTGCAGGTCAGCTGGGGTTAGGGCTGCCAGAGGAAATCAAATAAGTTCGGCTGCGAAGGGCAGGGTGGGAGTATGCAAATGAACTCTGCTATGCCGGGCCATCTCACCCGCGCTACAGTATGTTTACCTCACCGTCATTTTAATACAACGAGAAGTAAATAAATATGGTGGATGCCCAAACATCATTATTAAACTCCCACTTTAAAGCCTCCTGGGTTTTCTGTATTTGATTTTCATTAATCTCGTTTTAGTTTGTTCTCTTCATTAGTTTTCACCCCTGACAACATATTTGAGCTGCAGTTTTACGCTTACACTACATGTGATCCCCTACTGTATAAGTTCAAGTAAGTTCATATTCTAATAACGTATGAATTCGTATGAATAATTTAACATTATGTGACTGTATTGGAGTAAATGAGGTATAAAAAACAACCTTCCATTACAATGACAAGAAATATGTTTTCTTTTGCTGTAGCTAACAGAATCAATCCAGTCCCTTTTAAAAACAGGGAAATGGTGTGTCACTGTTAATATTCCTACCAGCAAGACAAACATTTATTCTTAATGGTAAAATGTCTTTATTAAAAGCAACAGCAACCAACGACCAAGCCAGTCTGTTCTTAGTACCTTGGAGAGTGCATCTATGATCCATTCTAATGGAAAAAAAGAATTAAAAGAACATGCAAATACTGAAACAAGGTGTTTGGACTGTATTACAACCTGTGTAACTTTCATTTGAAATAACCCTTTAGTCCGTATTTATGCTGGTTTAGGCAGACTCGACTTCAGTTTGAGATACAAAGTTAAGATAATTTGTTGAATTTATGTCAAATTAGCATATCCCTTTACAAATGAGGGGGCAGCACAGTGGTGCAATGGTTACCTGGGTTCAAGTCTCTACCTGGGCTCCCTGTGTGTGAAGTTTGCATGTTCTCCCCGTGTCATCATGGGGTTTCCTCCGGGTACTCCGGTTTCCCCTTACAGTCTGAACCACGCTGAGGTTAATTGGAGCCACCAAATTGCCCATAGCTGTGCATGTGTGAGAGAACGGTGTGTAAGTATGTCCAGTGATGGGTTGGCGCCCTGTCCCGGGTGGTTCACCACCTTGCACTCTTTGGCTCCAGACCCCCCATGACCCTTGAGTAGGACAAGCTGGTTCAGAAGACAGATGTATGGAATTACAAATAATCCATTTCCCACTAAAGAAGCAATGTAGCCTTACCACACTGCCGTATGTCTACATGGACTGCATTTTCTTTTAAAATTGATGATACCTTCTGATCTTGGTTATTTTGGTAACTGTTAGGTCATGATATTTAGTATGTATTTGATAAGAAAAGTAACTTATCCTGCGTGGTCAGGGTACCAGTTTGTTCATGTGAACAACAATCCCACTGAATTCACCAGAGTGAAGTATTATGTACTGACAAGGACTAGAGCTGGACCTAGTGTTATTTATTTTGTATGGAGTACCACTCGGTAATGGTGTTTTCATAAGTATCACTCAAACCAGGTGAGCTGTCACAATTGTCAAAGACTGAAGACTGTTTATTAGATGTGAGAAGCTGCATGGCCATTAACTTCCTCTTACTAAACCCAAATGAAACAGAAGTATTGTTTAACCTTCCCTAGGGCAGCTAGAGCTATGCTTGCTGATGATACTTGATGATTTTACTGATAAACATCTTGAGTGTGGGGGCGGCACTGTGCACAGTGGTTAGCGCTGTTGCCTCACACCTCTAGGACAAGGGTTTGAGTCTCTGCCATGGCTCTATGTGTGGTGCTTACCTGTCATCCCCATATCGTTGTGGAGTTTCCTCCAAGTACTCTGGTCCCCCCACCCCCCTACAGTCCAAAAACACACTGAGGTTAACTGGAGTTTCCAAATTGTCCATCCTCCTGCGATGGGTTGGTGCCCCATCCTGGGTTGCTCCCTGGCTTGTGCCCGTAGCTTCTGGTATAGACTCCAGACCCCTCACGACCCTGAATAGGATAAGCGGTTGCAGATAGTGGATGGATGGACATTGTCCATCCTTGGTTGTTCCCTGCCTTATGCCTGTAGTCTCTGGGATATTCTCTAGACCTGAATAGGAAATGGATGGATGGACATCTTGGTCTCATACTTGATGCAGACATGTCGTTTGATTTACAGGTATTTACAGTGGTACCTTAGAACACAAACTTAATTCATTCCAGAAGGCTGGTCGAGTTGGGATTTGGTCGAGGTCCAAGTCACATTTCCCCTAAGGAATAATGTAAATGAATTTCTGTTCCAGACCCCCAAATGCCTGCCTATTTAAACCTGTCTACCTACCTAACTAATGATAAAAGGCTTTAGCAATCAATATAAAACTAATATACACATGGAAAAGCACACATACTAAAGCAATAAACATGAAATAAATGATAATTTATGAGCACATTACCTGTATTGAGGTGAGGTGAGTGGCAGGTGGAGAGAAGGAGGGATGGTGGTTACTGTTTGGAGGAGGAGACCTGACTCGAGCTGTACACGTTTTAGCAGGTCTGTTTTGTTTTGTTGTGTTTCGAGTTTTCGGTTGAGTTGCAGCTAGATTTTTGACTCTGCTGGCCACAGGATTTGAAACAGTAACCTTCTGAACATGAGCATAGTCGTAATCCACAAAGCCACATACCACCCCACATAAAACCTGGAGACGACCCAGCTGGGACTAAAAGCATAGGCGGCTTGAGACCCTATATAAGGGGCTTAAACCCACTATTCTTTGTCTGTAGTACCATTTAATGATTTGCTCCATATTTTCATATACATTTTGTATTTCCCACTTGGCAAACTTTATTGTGGGGGACCTGGGGGTGGGGGGGTTCCTATTTCTTGAAGGGTCAAATCCTAGAATCACCTGTGACTTTGTGACTTAACAATCCCCAGGAAACAGAATACTCTTTGCACTACGTCTTTGTTTTTAATCCCATGATTCTGTGTCTGCGGTAATGTATACAAAAGAGTTTCTCCCAATGATTAATAAGCTATATGATTGGGTCACGTGATTTGAGAAATGTTGATAGGACAGTATTCTGCCTTATGAGGAATATGGCCAAGCTTAGAGAGATGCTATGCGTCAGCCTTCTGACTAAACCAATGAAGAGAATGCATTATTCTGCCCAAACTTGTTTGTGTGACACCATGATCATTGCAACCCTAATCCAGTAATGCAATGTTGTCCTACACTGACTAACCCAAAGTTGGGGACCGCTTGCTGTAATTGCATGCAGCCATGTGCACCTCATTTTATGTGCAAGACAAGCAAACGTTTTCCGCAGTCTTTGTCGCCTTGGTCTTTCCTGTAGCACCTGTCCCTCTGTGAGTTCGCCCCTTCAGTCTCTCCGTGGCTCTGCCCTCTCCATGCCTCAGATTGTATACCTGCTTTATGGTGCAAATGTGGAGACAATTATGGTCCACTGAGTGCACCATTAACATGATAAAGATCTTTGTTCTTTGACCTATTTTATACATGACCTAATGCACTAGAATTGCTTTCCATGCTTTTCAGCGTCTTGCTTCACACAAAAATGGAGGGAAGGAGGACAATAACTAAGTGCCCGCATTGTCTCAGAGCATGCAGGCTATTTAAACAGGCAGTTCAGTTTGAATCATGCAGATCAGGAACCGGTAATATAATACAGCGAGTCCTTTAATCCATTAGTGTTTCTCAGCCTTGTGGCTGCTCCAGAACTACATTATCTACATTTCCCCATTGACATAGTAAAAAAGGGACCGTGGGAAATACAAATTAAGGGAACACTCTGAATTTCATATGCATGTGGAAACAAATGCATAAAGCAAAACAATCAAACAATATTTGTACAAAATGCTTTTCATGGTTCCTGATTTGATTTACCACTCGAAAATAGCAATTTTGGAGATTTTTGTAAAAATAGCATGTGGATTTACAAATCAGGAATGTATACATTACAATTGGTGAATTTTTATGTGTTTGGTCTGGCTGTATAACAGAATTTATTTCATTTTGGGTGGCTTTTAGCACATTATCCTGTTCAACACTAGGTTTTAATCAGTGTTGGGGAGTTGTTACATGTAACAGCATTACATAATTAAATTATAAAATAAATGTAATTGTAATCCATTTCACATACTGAGAAACAAATATGTAATTAAATTACAGTTACTAATAAAAATGCTGGTGATTACAAAGGGGTTACATCCAAATATATTCTTTTTGGCAAAAAGCTTATGTATAGAATATAACATTCATTTTGTTGTTGTGCATTTTTTCACTGTGTAGAAATAGCTTCTTTTGGAGTATTTCCTGACAGCGTAAGTCAACAAAGATGTTTGGACAAATTTGACTTTTCAGCTCTATTGGCCAATTTACAATATTTGCTAGAAATGTAATCAAAAAGTATTCAAATGTAATAAGTTACATTGCTTTGATGAGGTAATCAAGATAGTTACATTGCTTATTTAATTTTTAACAGGGTAACTTGTAATCTGTAACCTATTATATTTCAAAAGTAACCTTCCCAACACTGGTTTGAATTTATATCAGATAAAACCTATATTATTTATACATTTTTTAGAGATTGTTGCCTCAGCAAGGTACAGAGCTATATTTTTTGTCTGTGTTATTTTCTGTGTTGATGTGGAATTTATACTTGTACTCTTGTTGCCTCCTCCAATCCAAAAATAATGTTTAAATTAATACTTTATACTAAGTATATTGATTCTCTACCTCAAAACTATGCTTCCCTAGAAAAACCCTGTGCCACTTTTATTTACCCTGACTGGATAAGTGATATACAAAAATGCTGGGATATACCACTAACATTAGACGTTCTTATGGCTGTAAATGAACAATGACCTTTTGGGAACACAAGCTACTGGTACTTAACTCCATTACAGAAAAATGGACATATATAGGCACAGAAAAAGTATCTGTGTACTACAAGTGCCGTGCTCCCCAGTAAAATAAACATTCATTTGCTAAATATAATGAGAAGTCACAGGTGTTTTGATAAACTCACTCAAGACCTCGCTGAACTTTTTAGGAGCTCAAGCAATGTTTAGATTAATCTGAGCAGAAGATCCTAATGAATACTAAATACTAGACTCATTTGAATCCCGAATCTCTGTGGAAATTCAGAAAAATAAAACATGGAAATTTAAACTAGAATACAAACTCTTACAGCTTACGCTTAATCTACCAAAAAAATCTCTACCTACATGTTTCTGTATTTCCTAAAATCATAATTGTTGAAAGATTTTTTAATTCTATATTTCTGTGGCACGTAGGCTCAGGGGGAATCAACATGGCCTCACACCTCTGGAGTTGGGGGTTTACTGTCTCCCTCAGATCTGCATATTTGAACTGGTGTCCTGCAGCAGTCCAAGAATATGTTTCTACAACGAGTGCATGATATGAGACGGACTGGCATTCAGTTCCGAGTGTATCCTGTGCTGTGCTTCCAGGCTTACTGTGACCCCATACTAGATAAGTGGTTATGGAAGATGAATGGTGATCCTTACAGAGACAGTAACGCTTATAATGCAAATATTAGTGGAAATTATAAATGACTGCTTCCCAGCTTTCTTCTCATCAATCCTCATTGTTAAGCACCCTTAACCTTGCATTAATTTCATTGTTGAACCAATGCTGTTACCCAAAGAGACTATAATTTTTCCCTATTATATACAGCTGGATATTTTACTGGAGCAATCCATGTTAAATACTTTGGTCAAGAGCGCTGGAGCCAGGTTTCTTTGGAGACTGCAACTTTTACTATTCCACTTCTTACGACTATGCATTTCCTTATCAGCTGCGTACATCGTGCATAACAATCCAGCACACAAGCATTTTCTTGTCACCCTGATCTAGGCCATTAAATTATAGCCATTAATACTCTTAATGATATGCTGTGGAAACTGGGGAAGAAAAGGGCCCAGGTGGGAGGGGTTGTGCATCATGGGGGCTCGGGTGAAATAATTTTGTGCCTGGGAATTATGCAGAGTGGGCCTGCTCTTAGATATAGGGCAGTGAAAAGGGTCTTTTCCCCCAGAGTCCTGATGCTTATAGATCAGATGAACTGATTTGGCAAATGTGAAGCCATCATTTATTTGGCATCCCTTCACATTCACCATTTCATCCATCACTGCTACCAGCTCAGTTAGGCTACCTCAATCCATGCAATACCTCAGACAAAGACTTATTGATCCTCTCTGTGAAATTGTCGTTAGTGGATGTGATGGCTGCCCCCACAGCCACACAGCTAATTTGAAGGGAGGTATCATTTATAGTCATTTTGTCATTCTGTTTGAGTTTGTTTAGTTTAAGTTGCAGTATATTGGTAATTTAATTTAATTTAATTTATTTATGTATTTCTTTGTTTAGCACATATAACCAGTTTGCTAGATGAGGCGCGCACATTTGGTTAACTGGAATAATGTGTTAAGTGTTTATAGAGTTTAATTGTTTCTTTTGATTTACCGTGTGTGGAGTGCTGGGGAGGATTCCTTGCTGCCCCAGGCAAAAGAGGTGGCCAACATGGAAGCTGGGCTAAATGCAGGAAATTGGACAACTCCAACTGGCTGTTTGGGGGTAGAAGAGTTTGCATTTAGTTTCTTTTTATTGTTTATCTTTTTTCGGATTAACTTAATTTAAATTGATTTTGTTTGTTTTGATTGAAACATTAACTGACTGTTTTGTTTTGGTTTATTTGTGGTATTTGTTATTGTTTTTACTGCTTTTGTGTCTTGTGGTTTGGCCAAACCAGTATATATAGCCCTCATGGTGTCTTGTCTAAGAGAAGGTCAGTTTGTTTGGCTTAAGTGATATGGCTAGCTGTGGGTTTTTGATAAGTTGACTTTTTGTGGGCCCAAGTTTATTCTTTTGTTAAATTGCTTTCTTTTTTGTGAATTAAAAAAAGTTTCTTTTTTTCCAATCTACCTGTGTTCCTCGTGCCTTCCGTCTCGGTCCTTGACAGTGGATTACCAAACATCCTTATCCTCAAACTAATGGGGACCGATGCCCCAAGAAATGAATGGCAGTCTATGATTGCCATCCCCAGAAAACTTTCGGGATTAAGGCATGGATGTATCATGTGTACAGATTATATCATCGTAATTCAAACATAGGCTACTAACCACCTGACCACTACCTTTCATGTAAAGGACCTTCCTAAGCTCCTTAAATGGCAAGGTCTTTGGATCTGACACATTTGTTCTTGGCAGCATCATTTGCTGTTGTCCATTTATAAAAGTTTATTTCATATTTGGTCCAGCTTTTTAACCAATACTATGCATGCGTATATGTTCAAATTAATACATGAATGAATACAGCGATACTTTACGAATATCTAACAATTTACTCCCTACGTAACTGTCATTTTCAATGAAAGAAGCAGCTGGCAGGCTTAGAAGAACTGCATATTTGTATGCTCTGCCTTCTCATGATAAGTCTGTGTTGCTGTGAAAACCAAAATGCAGTACGTAGATGTGTCATCCTCATTCACTGTTAAGAGGAAGGAAATGCTCCTTAATGCCAAGTAGAGATGAAAGCAAGGAGGGATGAAAGGTACATAAACGGCCAACTGCTATAATTATGGTTCAAAACAAGGGTCATCCAATTCAAAGAGCACCTGCCCTCTAGTGTTGCTTAGCCAAGGAGGAATGGAAGCAATCATCCAGCTTTTTGCAGCCAGACAAAGGGGATAAAAGAGAGGAGGTAAAGTGTGCTTAGGGCCCTATTTTAAGTTCCTCTTGTAGAAAAAGTACAGTACTCCTGAACACTATAATGTTATTAATCTATAAATTGGGGTGATGTGTGACTCTGAAGGGTCTGAATAAGCTCTGTGCCTGTGATTGGAAGGTCACTGGTTCACATCCCGTGGTGGGCAGAGTGGTTTCACTGGTGGGCCCTTGAGCAAGCGCCGTGACCCAAATTATTGAATTCAGATGTTTCATTCAGACCCATTGTCACAGGTGTATAAAATCAAGCACCTAGACATGCAGTAAGGTTTACAAGCATTTGAAATAATGAGTCGTTCTGAAGAACATAATCTGAATTCAAGCATGGTACTGTCATAGGATGCCACCTTGACAATAAGTTAGTTTGTGAAATTTCTTCCCTACTAAATATTCCATGGTCAACTGTAAGTGGTATTATTGCAAAGGGGAAGTGTTTAGGAACAACAGAAACTCAGCCATGGACGAGTCTAGGTTTGGTGGGTGCCTGGAGAATGTTACCTGCCTGGACTGCATTTTGCCAGCTGTGAAGTTTGGTGGAGGAGGGATAATGGTATGGGGTTGTTTTTCAGGGGTTGGGCTAGGTCCCTTAGTTCCAGTGAAGGGAACTCTTAATGCTTCAGCATATGATGCTATTTTGAACAATTCTATGCTTCTAACTCTGTGGGAACCGTTTGGGGATAGCCCCTTCCTGTTCTAACATGGCTGCACACCAGTGCACAAAGCAAGGTCTATAAAGACATAGATGAGCGAGTTCGGTGTGGAGGAATTTGACTGGCCTGCACAGAGCCCTGACTTCAACCCCATCAAACACCTTCGGGATGCACTAGAACGAAAATTGCGAGCCAGGCCTTCACGTCCAACATCAGTACCTGATGTCAAATATGCTCTTCTGGATGAATTGGCAAAAATTCCCACACACTTCAAAATCTTGAGGAAAGCCTTCCCACAAGAGTGGCAGCTGTTCTAGCTGCAAAGGGGGGTCCAATTCCATATTGAAAAGTGGTGTTTTTTTTAAACAAAAGTATGATATTTTAATCGCAGCTGTGCATGTCTGCTAGGACAATCTTGTGGGAGTGTTTGTTTGCCTATGCAGCAAAGGTGAAAGCACCAGATGTGGGTGCAGCAGTAATCAGTCCAGAGAGGATCCAGTATTCCTGAAATGGAAACTCCTTGAAGTCTGTGACTTTTAACACAACAAAACAATGGAGATTCATAAGTTTCATTCCAGAAGTCAGAGGCAAGATGAGAGTACCGAGTCATTTATTAGCACTGTGAAAACTAAAGAGGCAGTTTACCCCAAAACTGAAAACACATGGTTTACAGGGGCTTTAGAGCTATCAGTGGATTTAGGTCGTTCTGCTGGGAGTTGTCTACTTTTGGAAATATTGGCCGTAGAATTGTCAGGCTTCTCTCGAATATAATGGGACTGAATGGCATAAAAAAAATGTCTCTTACCAGAAATCATGACCCGGTTACTCAAGATAATCCAAAGACTTTGTAGTGAGCAATGTAATGTAGGGATTATTTTCTTTTACTAAACTCCACATTCCAATCATATGACACACAGAGGATATCACCGGCATGCTCGTGCTAGTATCTTCTGCACAGTTATATGATTGGTGTTTGGAGTTCGGTAGAAGTTCCTACTTTAAACTAATGTCTTATATTCTTTATTTATAATAGGCACATATACGGTTAAGTACCTTGTCCATAACAGAACATACAGTGGTTGGACAATGAAACTGAGACACCTGGTTTTAGACCACAATAATTTATTAGTATGGTGTAAAGCCTCCTTTTGCAGCCAATACAGCACCAATTTTCCTGGGGAATGAGAGATAAAAGTCCTGCACAGGGTCAGAGGGATTTTGAACCATTCTTCTTGCAGAACAGTGGCCGGGTTACTACGTGATGCTGGTGGAGGGAAACGTTTCCTGACTCGCTCCTCCAAAACACCCCAAAGTGGCTCAATAATATTCAGATCTGGTGACAGTGCAGGCCATGGGAGATGTTCATCTTCACTTTCATATTCATCAAACCACTGTCACCAGTATTTTTGTGTTTACTGGTGCATAATCCTGATACACAACAACACTTTCATGGTACTTTGTTTGAACCTTTGGGTGAATAGTTTCTCCAGAATGGTTCGCTAGACCTTGGCATTGACGCGCCCATCTAGAATAAGTAGTGGGCCTAGGGAATGCCATGATATTGAAGCCCAAACCATAACTGATCTACCTCCATGCTGCAATTTTTGTACGCAACAGTCTGAGTGGTTAGCCTTTTGGGGCTTCTCCATACCACATCTCTCCTGGATGTGGGAAAGACAGTGAAGGAGAACTCATCATAGAACAACACACTTCACATTGTCCACAGCCCAAGATTTGCGCGGCTGCTACCACTGAAACTGATGTTGGCATGAGTCACCAAAGGTTTGGCTATAGCAACGACCATGAATATTGACCCTGTGAAGCTCCCAACAAATAGTTTTGGTGGAAACGATAGTATCGAGGTGCACATTTAATTCTGCAATGGGCAGCTGTGGTTTTATGTTTTTTGGATACAGTCGAGGTTAGTTCCCTTTCAGACAGCTTCCTCTTGTGTCCACAGTTACTCATGCTGGATTTGGTCTGTCCTTCATGGTGGTATGCCAACGTTACCCTGGATACTGTGGCTCTCGATACACCACAAAGCCTTGCTGTCGTAATCGATGTGCCAGCTAAATGCGCACCAACAAATTGTCCTCTTTTGAACTCTGATGTCTCCCATTATGTTGTGTGGATTGCAATATTTTATGTACAGCTATACTATTGCTCTGCTAATTCAACCTCTACACTCTGCTCTTACTGATGGAATTTGCAATCAGTGAAGACTGACCACCAGGCCGCGCATATATAGGCATGAATCCTCAAACTCTATTGACTAGATCAGCAAGGTCCCTCCCCAAAAATGAAAAGCTACACCCATGTCTTAACCAACTTACCTGCTGCACTAGTACTACACTGCTCAATAGTAACTAACACATCAGGTCTGTCAAAGACTATTGAGTAGTTTGGTGTTAAGATACCTTTCGTATACAGACTGTATTCTTTAAATAAAAATGTCAGAATGACATTAGGTTTTTCAAGTTACAGTCATAAATCAGTTTTTCCCATAACAGTATATAATGAACATAAAAATATTTGGTGGAAAAATAAAAAAGAACAAATTAATCTAGTTCATTACTGCCACTGAGGTATATATGTACACTACCTAAGTACAGATATATATGTACACATATCCATGCAAGTGTCGTACAGTTCATCCTGAGTCACATTTACATCCTTCACTGCTTAAGTTCACTTGTGGTGATTGGAAAGAACAAATCTCTGTGAGCATTCAGCGTTAATCTCTCCAGGTGACCTCCACCTCATCTGTCCTGTACCTGCAATTCACAGGAAGACATGCAGTGCATGAAATAAAAGCATCATAAAAGCAATGTGCCAGGCAGCAATGTCTGTAGCTCAGGGGTTGTGCCCGAACTTCAAAGAGTATCTGAAATCACAGCAAGAGCAGCAGCAAATGCCTCAGTAAAAATAATATCATAAATCATATATGCAGGAATCAACCTGAGACGAGATTTAAATTTTTCATCTGATGATCCAAAAAAGTAAACCTACAAAAAATACATTGAAAAGCCTTCTTCAATCGAAAAATTGTACCTTGCAAAGAAAGAAAGGGTTACTCTCAGGGGTAACTTATCATCTGATACTCTAACCCTAACCCCAATCCTAACCCTCATAATGAACCCCTCCCACTCGACACTGACCCTAAATTGTACCGACTGTAAAGGGTAACAGCTGTTACAGCGGCAAAGGGGGGACCAACTTCATATTGATGGATTTAGAATGGGATGTCATAAAAGTTCTTATATGTGTAATGGCCAGATGTCCCGATACTTTTGTCCGTACAGTGTACTGTAACTGAAGGTACGATTTTACATTCAACATCATTGCCTGAATTAAAGTGTATAAAAGACAAGTCAGTCGGTGTGTTTGTTTTTGCATTAGATTTGGGAAATTGGCATTATACTGACCTAGACTAAAACATAGAAGTCTTTTCTGTAAATCGTCTTTTAATTTACAGATGGTTTTAGCATTTTTTTATGTCTGTATTAGGTGCCAGTGCTACTGTTATCAGGCAAGTTGTTGCTCTGTCTCTGGTTTTGTGCTACAGGTAATGATTGAGAAGCAATCTGACTAGTGCTTTTGTGGAGGGCATGTACAAAACTGACCAATTGCGGAATGCGAGAAGGTGAGAAAGCGAGGTATCAATGCAAAGCAAACATGCACACAGAAAGAATTCTGACTATGTACATCTGATAATCTGTCACTCAACACCAGCATCCCCTGAGCGGTGGAGTTACCTTTGAGTCACCCAGGAGTCTGACAGCTCAGTCAGCTGACCTGATCGGAACATTTCCCATCCGGCCTGTGCAATCATTGCCCCATTATCGATACAGAACCTGGATATTAAAAATGAGTTATTTACAGACTCAGCAATGAATCAGAGAAACATTACATCATTACAGAACCTGACACTAGCAATGACTTCTCATATATTTTCTATTTTCTATTCATTTCATTTCAATTCAATTCATTTTTTTAATCTAATCATTCAGACGGGGTTATGGACATCTTGGGGTTCTCCAGAGAGGAACATCATGTTCATATAAGAGCCACAATACATTCACCTCTCATCTGTAGCAAACAACCGGGCAGCCCTCTCTTCACACATCACCCCCATCATCTCCTGTAGACGTAGGTTGCCTAAAAATATAATACCAAGAAAGAACGACTATCAACTTGCCGTTACTGTAAGTTTACAAAGGAGGCACAGTATATCATAACGTTCAAAATGCCGACATAAGTTAAATACTGCTGCTCTCTGCTTCCTTAATAAAACTTACAAATGCTAGTATTTAGCCTCGCACAGCTTTCTCACACACTATGATGCCTGTTAGAATAGTTACTATAATATTGTGTGTTAGTTATTATAAAGAAAGGTGGATGTGTCTGTGTTTTCCACACTGAAATGATTACAGGATTAAAGTGATTTTGGAATTTCTTTTGTAAGTTTCTACAAAATGGACAAATTCTAAAGTATCTCTGGATAAGAAATGCATTCCTAGATTGTTGCAGAGAAAACAGCTGTAACAGTAATCCATCGCTTAGCGGTACTTATCCACACAGACTCAGCTGGGGCCTGATTCAGGCCCCTAATCCTGGAAAAGGGAGGCTACAGTGGTAACCACCAGGACAACCTCATCAACCCGCTACCAGTAACAACACAAACCATTCTCTTTCTCATCAAATATAATCATAGTGCTTAACTGAACACAAGTTTAGTAACCAATGAACAACATGAGCAGTAATTCATGAACAACAGTGATTCAGAACATAGCAGGACTATAGCTCACTGTACCTACAAACAGAACTGTTCCTGTGTCTAGCAATTGCATTCAGAAGTTCATAATAAATATCTAGTCCCCACAAAGGGAATGCTAAGCAGTCTTTTAAGCTAAGGTATTTCCCCATGGCCTCCATCTGTGTAGTCCCTTTATGTGTTACAAAAGATCACTCACAGCCCACGCCACCGACGATGAGGACTTCCTGGGAGCCACAGTGAGCCATGGCACGCTCTGTGATCTCCACCAACATGGCGAAAAGGGTCTCCTACAGAGCATGCAGAGATGTGAACATTCAGCCTGCCTGTGCTCATTACAACCGCTTTGTGACATGGATAAAGCTGATCTGTAGGACACATCAGTTATACAGTTACATACGGCTTGCTTTTACTTTAAAGTTGAAATATCTCATTACCCTGCACCATTTTACTGCTGTGTGTGCGCCTGTCTTTGTGTCTTTGTGTCTGTGTGGTGGGGGCACGTTTGACCATAGATATGCGTGAAGGAGAGATGGTGAGAAGTAAATATCTTGCTCACCTGAAGAGAGAAGCACAGGTCCTCCGCAGTACACTCTCCGGAGGCCAACATCTTCTGAGCTGCCTCCTACAAGATTGAATATAAGTGACCCAAACCACTATTACACTGCCATCATGTGGCTGATAAGTGTATTCAGTGAATCATGCTGGTTATACAGACAGATACCGTCTGCTTTAAAAATCATAAAGCCATCAAGTGACGCAGAGGCCGTTGTTGAGCCTGACAGCAGTGATGCGTACATCCTGCTGGTTTCCAGATAGTCCTTCTGTTTCCCCCTCTTTGTCCCTCACCTCAATGTATGACAGGATCCCTGAGAATGACACATCCATCCCTTTTACGGTGTATGGAAGCTCGACGTACCGTCTGCCCCTGCCAACACAGCCAAAGAAATGTCAACTACATGTGAAAAACATGGTTAAAAGAAAAATATGGCTATTTGTTACAGGATTTTGAAAGATTTTTGTATTCAAATTTGTATGATCTTGATATACAGTACTGTGCAAAAGTCTTAGGCAGCCAAAGAAAATGATGTTTAATGATCTTCATGTTTGTGGAAAAACTATGATATTATGTCTGTAAAAGTGTGCTAGCTTAACTATTTCAAACCTCTCATATAATCACCACAGTATTCACAGCAACCGTCCAACACACCCATGTATTTTTTGACTTGACCACTAGCACACCTCATATTCAATACATCATTGACTTATTTAACAAATTAAATTAAGTAAGCTGGTGGTGAAATTTAATAAATACATGGAATGGCTGGGCTGCCCCTGAGCAGAGGTCTGGGAACTGAAGCGGAGTTCATCTAGCCATCCAAGTACTTTTTGGAGTACAGAAGAAATTCTTACTAGTTTTTAATTGTGTGACTCTTAATTTGTATATGTATTAATGTCTAATTGTGCTTTTTATTCTGAGCAAAAGTATACTTACTACCCAGATAACTTTAAACATGTCATTTTACTACCTAAGACATTTGCACAGTACTGTATTTTAAACAGCTTTACTAAAATTACATAATTTTTAGCTCTGATTTAATGACTCCCCAAATACGCACGGCACAGAGGTAACCCCCCCCACCACCGCTTCACGCAAGGTGGCCCTTCGCCTGTGCAGCTGTGCGTTCAATAACGTATAATGCGCAACTTATTGAATTCTCAGATCTGAAGGGAGTTTATTTTCCATAACTGCACATGTAGTGTCAGCCAGGCAAGTCACAGTAATAACTAAATGCAGGATTATAATCTTAAATTATAACTACTGTCACTTAACAGAAACTACAAATGCAAAGACAGTGCTACTAATCACTTAGACAACAACAGTGCTTCAGGCTGAGAACCAGGACCTGCGGTCAGCCATTAAATAACAATAGGATTTACTGGAATAATGCAACTGTAGTTCAGTCATACCTTACGGTCCCGTTTAACCTGCCTAAACAAGATGATACAAAGTCTGGATTTAATAAATCGATAAAATGTAAATAAGCCGGTATCATAACATTGGTGAATACCAGGAATTTCATAAACCCAAATTTAAAAACATTGGCTGAATATATCGATTTACATCTCTTTAGCTCAGAAACCCTTTGTTTAAAAACTTATAATGTACGACTTGGAGTGCATGTACCCGCATATGACATGGTTACTACACATCTGGCTTGCATGTCTGTACAGAGAGACTGGCCTTTAGGCTTAGCAGCAAGCAATTTCTAACTAAGGACTGGCTTATGGTCTTAGCAACAGACTATTTTCAAATTATGGATAGTGGCTTAGGCCATAAATAACTAAAATATTGGAGTAGGCTTGAGCAATTAATAATTTTTCGTACTATCCAGACATTACACCACAGCATACGGAATTTTAACAGTTTCAAAAAGCAATGCTATTCCAGTATTTTGAAATACTTGAGGATACAGGTAAAAGGAAATACAGCGGTATGCCGTGTTACCGTTAAATCGCGCAAGCCTAAATAGTAGTTCTACCAATAAATTTGTTTTCAGTTCGTAAATGTGAAAATAATCTTCAAGTACAAACATGTAAACCAAATGTGTGGTAACCGTGGTATAAGTGGGTTAATACACACCAAGCTGTGCATTATAGGCCTATGTAGCAGTGATTCTTAAATAAAGGCGTATATACTGACGTCGCTCTGCAATTTGTTTGTGCCCAATCAAAACACAATCACTAAAATTTTCTGGCAAGTGTATTAAAATATGACGAAATAGTCAGATACCTGCATGGATCGCATGTATCGAACGCGACAGGAACTGGCTTGGATTTGGGGGGGTGAGTCAGATGCACCGGTGCGGTGATGCACTTGTTGAAAAACACCCCCCAAAAAAACTAAATGCATCTCTTTTGCCTCTTTTCTGCTAGCAGGCAACTGCCCTCCGCTTACATTTGTGAAAGAAAAAAAGTTAAATTTCTCTATTTTTATTTGGATAAATTATTTATTCACAACCAAATGGCCATTTCAGTCAAGGCTTTATTCCCCTGTGGAGACCATTCATGCTCAGAACTGAGAATCCTGATATAAATAATTGATTTGTAAAAAAAGAACCTAGGTTTCTGGTAAGAAGCACCTTTATGGTAATTTCAGAAGTTCAGCATCAACAAACTTACTTCTTGGCCATCTGTTCAATGTTGTAGCCTGGGCTGGGGTCATTGGAAATCTGCAGAGAATGGGAGATACAACATATACAATCAAAAAGTTACTGAATTTGTTCTTTGATCTGAGTCCCAAAGATAAAGCTGTTTGAACAATGTTTCTGGATCGATTCAAGCTCAATCAAAAGGGTTAATGGAGTAGCAATTACAAAGTTTAGCCACACAAAAAACACATCCCTCTAACAAAATACAGCAATTAGGGGTCGGCCCCAATAGCGGCATCAGTCTGCCAGCCCTGGAAATATATCGCCCCCCCAAAAAGCTGATGCTTGGCACTTGTTGACAGGGAATCAAACACAGGCCATGACGGTGAGAATATCAAGTCCTGACCAATGGACTCCAATGACTGATTATTCTCCAATAAGAAAAAAAAAATCTGACTTCTCCACAACTTTCAAAAATGTTAAACATCCAAGGTATAAACTGTATGGATAATGAAATTATGAATAAAGCTTTATGAATGTCACTTGAGTGTCATATAAGAACACGCTTTAATAAACCCCCATAAGAACCAGAATGTACTACCTTAATTACTCTGGCAAATCTGTCAAGGCAGTTTCCAACAGCGATGTCAATGGTCTCCCCAAATATCCTGTACCGGCGCTCAGAATACGCAATCACCTGGGCACAAAGAACAAGGGGGCTCCCGTAATGACCCAAAAGGGGGGGTACTGTGTAAAGATTTCAAGTCACATAACATTATACACTCACAACACTGCTGCAGTTTCACCCCTTTGATGCTGTCAAAATGTCTTTATGGAGCTTCAGTCATGCCCTGCCAACCAATGAACCCTTCATCGGGTGGCAGCATAAACCAAACAGAGTATGATAGCTGGGCCATCTGAGGTGTTTCCTCTGTGATTTCTTAGGGTTTTATACCCATTTATGGAGTAAATAGCTCAAAGGTTGTGCATTGAAACCTATACAATCAATCACAATGTTTTACAGTGTAACAAGACAAGTAGGATAAGCATACAGTATGCAAAAGAGAAATTCTCCTCCCAAAGCGAAGATGAAAAGGTTCTCTTATTCAAAATAGATTACAGAAGTATTCTATAAGAATACTTCTGTAACAATATAGAAGAATATAGAATAACCTCTGCCAGACATTGTAACACCATAGAACTATAATGAGCTATAATTATTCTGAAATATCAGCCTTATCCGTCAAGCACTACATCTATTATTATATTAACTAATCTATTAATTAAAATTAACAATTAATATTATTTTAATGTAATAACCTGAATGTAAATGTAAATAATGGGAAGTGAAATCTGTCCTGAATCCCCAGCCAGGCTCTGACCTGTGTGTTTCCCCCGCTGACATACAGGACAGTTGGGTTACTAGCGTGGGTGACCAGACGACCCATCTCAATGTGCCCAATGCAGTGGTTCACTCCCAGGAGCGGCTTGCCCCATAGCTGAGCCACGGTCCGGGCCACAATGGCTACTGTCACGAGAGGGGCCCCCATTCCGGGACCTGGGGAAGCCAAGAGTGACGGCGGAAAGAACAGTCACAGAGCAACCACGGAGGAACATGGTGTAAGAGCACAGAGTACTCACACTAAGGACAGAGCCACTTTAAGACGACAATAAAACTAATAACAATATAACCACATAAGAGAATCACTTATTGGTAGGGGTGCAAAGATGCATTGATGCACCAAGATGAATCGACGATTAAAGTGGCGATTCACTGCAAGTAGAAGTGGCAATATATGAATTTCCAAAACGTAGGATGGTAGGAGAAGGCTTATCAGAAAGGATGATCTTTGTGCTATGGCGCTTTTGGGAAACTCACCCGTTTTGTAGCACGGAACACTCTCTCTAATGGTTAAGATAATCTTTGTGCTATGACGCTTTTCCAAAACATCCGTTTTGCAGCACAAGACAGTCATTATTTTGACAAGCTACAGTAGCAATGGTCAAGACCCTAAGGTGCCTAACTAGACAGCTAAGTAAAAAGTAATATTAACCTAACAAATGCACAACATATTGGTTAGCATATAGGCATCAGCCGATATTTGTTAAAAATCAAGATATTGATATGATGTGCCAATCTTGGCTAATACTGCCAGCAGATATTAAAACGTCATAGATATTCAAAGTTAGCAGCACTAGGGCTAAAGACAAATGCTAAAATAATGGAGATGACTGCACAGGACAATCAGCCATTTTTCATAGTAGAGGACGAGGGTGTTAATATGTTTGAGTTTTTTTCTCTACAGTTCAGTGGTTGACTTTTTGACCATTTTACACTGGCATGTCCTCCCTGTAATAACAACAATAAAAAATTTATGTTCTTACATTTTACCTTCTTTGTATTCCATTAACAGTGTGTAATTACGTTCCCATGATAATATTTGTGAATTTTTGTGAATTTCAATGAATATTTAGTGAAGAAAAATGTTCACGTTTTGGTTATCAAAATAATCAAATAACCAATTAATCTAATCAAATTGTGACAAAAATTAAAGCTTTCCGAAGTACTGAATCATTCCCTGGATATCTGGAATCAAATCACTTTGAGGGAACTATTTAAACCCCTACTTATTGAATATGGCTAAATTAAATGCAATCCAAGTCATTTTAAAAATGCTAAGGTAAGAAATTTACAATGGGAAAATCCAAGGCAGGGATTTGAAGTTTGAGTTCCAACAGTCAGAGAGGAGATTTGAGAATCCAAAACTTGCAGAATGCCTTGTTATAAATTCAATCAGTCAGAGGTGGAGTGAATAGAGAATTGAGCTGATTAGAGAATGAGCAGCTGATGGCTGTCACCTTTTGTGTAAGCCACACAGTCGATGTCAGCTGGCTGTATCCCTGCTTCCTGTAGCGCCTCCTTGAGGACTTCGAGAATAACACTGCGATGATGCTTGGCTGTCTGGCTTGGCAGAAACCCTGGCAGAGTTCACAGTAGTCAAAGACAATTCATACAAAACACTGAACCAATGATGTTTAATAAAATTTCAATTCCTATACAATATCTGATCAACAGAACTAAATTTTAATATTAAGAAGTTGCAATACATGTAAAGCCAAAGTAAACCGTGGGGGAAGCACCACAAAAACATGGTGAAACATCAGAAGTAAACTTTAAACTGATCATTAAACATATACTAAATAATATTGAAAAGGAATAATCATTAAAATTGCAAAGCTAGATAATTTTTTTCCTGTGACAGTAAAACAGTAAAAATGTTTTAGCGAAACTTCAACCCCCTGCGCTATAATGTCCGTACATTATGGAAGTATGAAAAAGCCTGATCTTAATCTTGCTCACTAGCGATGTAAGAATTGTATGTGCATAACATGCAATGTTGGTATTAATAATATTACCCTGCACCTATTATTATTTGGATGACAATAGTACACTTCAGTTTTATTTGGAGGTTTATATCCTATGGATGTTTTTAAGACGAGTAAAAAAAGAGAAAAAGGTCAATGTCGTGTATGATTGTGGATGTGACAAAACCTGACACGACTGTAGTGAATTTAAACACCGGAAAATGATATAACTAACTGACATTTGTTATTTAAATCTGTTGCGCCTGCTCCTATTTGGTAAAGTAAAATATGTCAGATAAAGTTGGGTGTACAGCAACTCATTTTCAGTTAATTGTTATCTGTGCCTCTTTCCAGTCACAGAGCACTTTACATGAAATTTGTTTAAATGAGAGATGATCCTGTAACTTACTGCAGTTTGGGGGAAACTGTTAATATTAAGAATTTCTTTTGTTATGAATTTTTATTCATATAAAATAATATTTTATAATGATTTTTGTTGGTATATGCAGTCAATTATAGTTCTTTGAAAGAAAATCAGCATCAGCCGGTCACACGGAAATCGGAATCGGCCAAGAACACTGCACTCGGTGCATCTCTACTTTGGACTGTTGGGGAGAACCTTCGTAACAGATGAAGAGCATGCAAACTCCCCCCCCCCCCCCCCCCACACACACACACCAATGGCAGGATTTGAACCCCTGACACTGAAAATGTAAGGCAATAGTGCTACCCACTGTCAAACACATTTCTACACAATGTCATCCAATATTAGGACTTTTATTATTATATAATAATATAATATTTCCATATTTTTCCATTTCATACTTTTAGTTATAATACAGCTTATTTTTTCCCAGTTCGTTTGGTATCCTTCTGACTTTTTAATGGTATAGTCCCTACCTAATAATAAAATAAACGGCAAACAGACATAAATCAATCCCAGTTCCTTATAGAACAAAAACTGTATTTTTCTGTAGCTCAAGAGAGTCACTAAAGAAAGGGAGACTTTGGGTTTGTTCCCCCTCCCCCCCCCCACTCTTTTCCAGGAGACAATGAATGGGTATAATGTGGCCTGCAAACTTCACTGATGGCATGCCTGAACTTCATCTTGCAAAACAGGAGAAATTCTCTGAAAAGTCTCCCAAAACCCTTTGGGCTATTTTTATGAAAAAAGCAGATTATTGAGACCAAGATTAGTGTGTAGTTTTAGTGTTTTTTAAAGAAGAGCAGTTGTTTTTGTTTGAAAACAGGTAAAAAGTACTTTCTTCCCACTTAAGTGAAAAAATGTTACCCCCACCCCCACATGCCCTTTTTCAGGCTCAAATGTAGCATTTTTGGGTTGCTTATGTATTGAAGGGTACCAAGTAATACATGAATGGTTTATATACAGGTAGTACACATAAATAAGTATTTCATTATAAAAAACTGATTTGTTACTCCAAACCCTTCACTGCAGCTAAAAACTGGAATTTGTGAGATGAGCTTTGACCTTGCAAAAAGAAACACTGGATTTGACCATAAAAAGCTTGTTTTGAGCTTAAAGCAAACTATGACTGAGTCATGTAGCTGTAATAGCAAAAAAATGACCACTCATGAAAACACCATATTTTCATTTTTTGTTACCCGTGGTGCAGAAAAGGTGCTATAACTAAAAATGGAGATTTTAAAAATAACTGGAAATTTGTTGAATTAATACGAAATGACCCTACTACAGTTTGTTTACTCCTACTATATCCATTATGCAACAGAATAAAAGTAGAGTTAAACAAAGGACTCACCTTGTCCTGGAGGCGTGATATATGTGCGTCTTGGATTGGACAGGACCTCCCCATCTCTCACAATACCAACACCAATCTTGTTGGCACTACCCTCAAAGCCAATCACGACAGTCATAGTGGCTCTAAAACAAACCAAAAGCAGTGAGACCCAATACAGCACTTCTGTGTACACGTCACTTCAGAAATTGCATACTGAAAACAATTCATTTTTCCACAGCGTATTACACAGATCACGTCTCATAATATTGTAACTCTAATAAAACCACTGCCATGTATTTCATTAGCACACAGATAAATTTGCAATTGCTATCTTTTATTTCTTTCAGAAAATGTCTTGGGTAAAACTGTCATAACAAAGTGGTAACATCTTAAAGCCATCCATCACACAAGTTGTCCTTAAATAGTAATCTATAACTGATAATTCACACAATGCGATTATGTCGTATGTCTTGGATGCTAATATTAGTAGCTAATTTCTTTATACAGTGGTGGGTCGGTGCGTTTTATCAACTTTGCGACCTTCTACGACCATTATTCACAAAGATCTCATTAGACATTTTCATCTTTGTGAAAAGAAAAATATTAAATCATCAAATTCCGTAATGGGCGAAAAGTTCTAACAAATTCCATGCACGTTACCCAATAGCAACGAAAGTTTTCCACAAAACATAAGCTCAATTACATTAAGACACAAGACGCTCATATAGATTTATTGGAAACGTTTATCGTTATTAAATCAGTCCTCGCTGCTGCAGAGTGCGTTGTATGTATTTTGCAGTGTGCAGATACACTGCCGTATGGAAATAGCGATTCTTTACTGTAGAGAGGCTAATTTTGCAGTCAGTGAAGTGTATCAAAGTTGTATGAAGACATGCAAACAACCACTGAAATATTCAGTTTGTTATTCGGCATGAACATAAACAATACAACTACTTAATACTTACGTTCCTAAGTTATAAAGACGGTCGTTTACTCTGCGACACCCAATCCTCCCATGAAGGACCCCTGAAAATATAACACAATCCGTCTGGAGTAGAACATCATACACTGGCAACCAGGTATCTCTGCTCGTTGTTAAATATAATATTATGTATAATTTACCTATACAACTAAAACCCAAGAAGCATTACCTGAGACAGTACACAAAATTGTCGTTAGTATATGATCAGGCATAAACTTAGACACCACAGTGAATGATAGACTGAAGACCCGGAACTTTCGGTTTCAAATGTTAGAACTGGATTATTGGGACGCTTTGAGCAACACTGTTGGTGGAAGTATATATATTTTTCTATACGGTATCTTTAGAAGAATGGCCAAGTTTCTTTACTGGTTTAAAGCATGTAGCGAAAACGTTTCCCGTTGCAAGGTGGAGGTTTGAGAATGTTTACGTTCCGCAACTTCGGTATGGAAACAGGCCGGCTGCCTAAAGCAGGATATATGGAACCACTGAGATGAAATAAAATTACACCCTACCTTCACAGATTAATAAGAATTTAGAGGTATTCTTGTCTTGTTTTATTTATAAAATTAAACTCATATTATGGCGACGAGCATATACAAATATTGGTTTATATGAGATCTTGAATGAAATAATGAATAGATAAAAGACGAGATAAAAATTGTAAATAAGATTTAAAAAGACATGGATAGCCAGATGTATGCCTTTGTGTTGTGGGAAAGCACTGTTGAAATGTTGAAATCTGAAAAAAATGGGAATTTGTAATGGGTCTGAAATAATATGAGAATGGGGGTTCTTTGTAGTCTGACCAAATTAGGACAACTAAAATATAATTTCTGTGCGGGGTCCAGACGAACCCCATACTACCCAAAGCATAAAGTTGTGATGAAAAAAAAACGCTATGTAATAAGTATACAGCTGCTGATTGTGAAATCGATTCTTTTGGAAAAGTGCTGTCCTGCGGATTAATGTATAGTTCTCAATTATAGCATTATGTCACACACTTTAGACTTTAACAAGTACAATATAGGAGTTTGAATGAATAAGATTGGTAGGTAATCTTAATAAATCTTAAAGAAGTTATTAGCAAAATGTTATGTATGAAATTTGGTCTGGGGGATGAATATCCATGTTATTCCTACACATTTTCTGGATTAATTACAGTTCAGAAAAAAAAAAATTCTACTTGTTTGTTTTTCCAGACTCTCCTGTGGTTGACACCATGCTGCGATGGACAGCAAAATCCTTCTGCACCTACTGGCAACACATTAGGCCTTTCATCCTACCCGGAACACACTGCTCCACCCTCAGCTCCAGCCAGGTCGAGAACAAATTCACTGTAGACCATTTCTCTCATTTGTCTGTAGACATCAGGAAAATTCGCAAGTTGAAAGGATGGGTACTGTTTCAGAGTCCTACATACGTTAATGAGACAGCTAGCCTTTTGCAGGACTTGGGCGCTAATCAGGAAACAATTAGACGTATCTTGGAGCAGCATCCAGAAGCAGTTCTGTACACCCCGGAGGAATTACAAGCTCAGCGTGAGCTGTGGATGACCATCTCTCCTAACAGTAAGGATCTACTGAGTATAATTGAGAAATTTCCGGCTTCATTTTTTACCATCAGTCACCATGCTAACCAGAAGGCCAATATACAGTTTTTTCAGAGCCTACATTTGAACAAGCGCATTGTCAGCAAACTAATGGCTAGTGCTCCGCAAAGCTTCAGCAGACCAGTGGAGAAGAACCAGGAAATGATCTATACCTTAAAGGAGTCATACCTTAGTCTTGGGGGCAGTGAGAACAACATGAAGATTTGGCTCCAGAAGATACTCAGTCAGAACCCCTTCATATTGATTAAACCCCCAGAGGTGGTATGTGAGAATATACGGTTCCTACAGGACAGGGGGTTCTCTGCTGTAGAGCTCCTCCAGCTAGTGTCCAAATTAAAGGGCTTCATCACAGAACTTAGTCCTAAAAGCATGCAGGACATCCTTACTTATTCCCAGGAGACACTACAGTGCTCTGAGACTGAACTGAGGGTGATTATCCTCAAGTGCCCTGGGCTCCTTAATTATCCTGTGCCTATTTTAGATGACCGTTTGAAGGGTCTCTTTGAAGCAGGCATCAGTTTGGACCAGATTAAGGACACGCCTACAATCTTAGAGCTGACCACACAAATTGTGCTCTACCGAATACAAAAACTGGAGTCCTATGGATATAGTATAAAAACAGGAAGCCTGGAAGCTTTGAATGGGACAAAAAAAGACTTTGAAATGATGTATGGAAGGCTGAAGCTCAGACAGGAGCGTCCAATCTTTAACCCCGTTGCCCCATTAAGGAACACAGAAGAATGACCTTTAAAGCTCTTGAGTGGGAAGTAAGGGTGCAATTTTGAGCAGTTCTTCTTGCCGCAGTTAACTTCTCTGTCGTCCTGATGTATTAAATTTGTTTTTATCGGTTCTGGAAAGGACCAAACATATGGTAGTATGTCCTGTGTAACCATGAATCAGGTGTTTGCAGTACAACTTTAATAGTCGGCATTTTGCTTTGTGGATGCTGTGTGACTCTGTGGGGTAGGATTCTGTGTCTGTGATCAGAAAGTCACTGGTTCAGATTCTGTGGCCAGCAGTGATCAGATCATTCAAAAGCAAAAAATTGTAATAAAAAAAATGACAATAGATTTCTTGCATTTACCCCAGGCTTCACTCTCACATGTCTAATAAGAGAGTATAACATGAGGAATACAAAAGAGTTCCTTTGTACCATTACTTGTACAAATGGCAAAAATAAGGTAGCATGAATTTAATCTGTAATGTTTTTATTCTTCCACAAAGATAAGATTTCTTATGATATTTTTGATATGTTGAAAGTTTCGGTAAAGTGTAAAGTAAACATCATGGTATTCACTTCCTCTCCAGCCAGCTACTCAGTTTAGCAGGATAGCATGCTGATCTAGCTAAATTGGATAAGACAATGAAAGTACTGCTTTTAATGTCTGCTAAACCATGCCCGACTAGCATCCTTGCTTTTGTGCTCTAGGCTGCCTGGGATACATTTACATTTTACACATTCAGCAGACCCTTTTATCCTACGCAACATAAAAGGGAGGCATATAGCACATTGCAAACATACATTCTGTCAAGGAGTCAATTAGATATGAGTGCAGCTAGACTGAGCTTCCAATGAATTCCCAGGTACAAGTGTAAGCAGTATTGGAGCAGGAGCTACATAACAATTTCTAATAAATCAAGAACCTAATAAGACTGTTCAAGGACCAGAACTGGAACATAAAAATATTCAGGTAACAAAGAGGCATCAGTCTAGTACAGAAATTCATGCAATATACGTGTTTTGAGTCATTTCTTTTGGTGGAGAGGGAGCCCTCAGCAGCTCATTCAACCACTGGAGAACCTCAGAAGAGAATGATTTGATTATGATTTCTCATAGTGGAGGGAGCTCCAAACAATGCTGGTTTGCCGTCTGAGAGGTTAAGAAGATCTGTATCAGCATAGTGGAGAAGCAATGAGAATGGATGTTCTGACCTAGAGAGATAATGTAAAGAGAGAAGAGTAGAGGACCAAGGACAGGCATGAGAGAAGAATAGTTGGGAAGTCTGAGATGTGAAAGGAGGTGCTGTTGGACACATTGGGCTCAAATCTCAGTTGCATCTGTGTCAATTCATGTAATTATTTAGTAGAGAGATTAACAGAGCTTATGCAGAGGTGATATCTAAGCCATATTTATCTACAGATCAGCGGTGCATTTCCAAGCTTCATAACGCTAAGTAGTTCGTTATCTAATATTTAAGATCAATTGTTTATTAGCGAGTGTTTCTCAAATCCCTTCATAACTAAAGCGGTTCATAATTTTGCGCGTAAATTTACAAGCGCTCCGAGCCATTCATTATTTTCCACGTCGTTCTTTATTTGAACTTTTGCCTGCTGTCCTGTCACAGACACAGAAACCGGCCAAAATAGATGACAACCCCACGATCACGAAAATTTGTAGGCAAAAAGTACCAGTCAGACATGCACCCCTGTTCGAACATCTACCTGAAAAGTCTGTGCATGTCACTGTTATTCAGAATGAAAAAATGGCACATTTGAAGAGTCACCAATAGAATAAATAATTTAACTGTCATTTTGTGAACCATGGCAGAAGAGCACTTCATGCAGTCATCCAAGTAACCCTATTACAACCCGACATTCAATATATACATCTGTCAACTAGAAAGTAAACCTATCTTGTAATTATTTATTGAGCTGCCTCAAGTGGAGGAGTATGTATCTTGGGGTCTTGTTCACAAGTGAGGGAAGAAGGGAGTGGGAGATTGACAGATGGCGCTGAGCTAGAAGGCAAAGTTTCTGATTTACCAGTTGATCTACGTTCTTACCCTCACCTACGGTCATGAGCTTTGGGTTGTGGCTGAAAGAATGAGATCACGGATACAAGTGGTAGAAATCAATTTCCTTTGCAGGGTGTCTGGGCTCAGCCTTAGAGATAGGGTGAGGAGCTCAGACATTCAGGAGGAGCTCAAAGTAGAGCTGCTGCTCCTCTGCATTGATAGGAGCCAGCTGAGGTGGTTCGGACATCTATACAGGATGCATCCTGGGCGCCTCCCTGGGGAGGTGTTTTGGGTATGTCCAACTAGGTGGAGAAGCTGGGGCAGACCCAGGACAATTTAGCGAGATTCTCTCTCTCAGCTGGCCTGGGAACGCCTTGGTATTCCCCTGGTGGAGCTGGAGGAGGTGGCTGGTGAGAGGGAGGTCTGGGCATCCCTGCTTAGACTGCTGTCCCCATGATCCAACCTCAGATAAGCGGCTGAAAATTGATGAATGGATGGATGGGGGGTGTTAATGATCTTGCAGAAGAGCCCAATGAAGATAGGATTATTCTGCCAAGGCTGGGATTTGAACCAGCGAGCTTCTGATCACAGACACAGAGGCCTAATCTGCTGAACAACACACCACCCCTCCTGTCTGGAGAAAAGTACTTACAACGTCTCCTGTACATTTAACAAACCAGATGACTCCCTTAGAAGTTATCCATCCATGCACTTGGCTCATTTTAATAAAGCACAGAGTTTCAGACCACAGAAATCACATGATACATAATTTGATGACATAAAACACATTCACTAAAATGGCACTGATGTTAAAATCAGAGCAATAATGATTATTCCCAATTATTCTAAAACAAACAAAAGTAAGGAAGGCAAATCACAGCTACCACAGTGCTACGGTCATCTCATTGGAGCAGTAGTCACTTCAGGCTGTTGAGAAATTTGGGCTGCTCCTCTCCCCGGGGTAAAAGTAGTTCTCCTCCAATCTTTGGGCCAGACTTTTCCTGGGAGGATGTGGAAGGGGTGCATTAAAAAACTTGGGGTTTCATCCTAAACACAGATTTCTCAAAAAAACAGCAACACAAATGGATTAAGTACCTTTATCATGCCATCCCGCTCCCATTTGAAAAGGCCACAGTTGCTGCAAAAAACAGAATAAGCTTCTTTTAATATGACTATTAAAATCAAAGGCAGAGGAACCAGTGAGTCAGAGGGAAAGTCACCTGCAGTGCTTGTGAGGCATCCTGTCTAGGGCAATGGCTCTCTGCCCACAGGGACACTTGAAGAAGCGTTTCAGGGCATCGTGCCAGTGGTACTCATGTTTGTCTTCCACACACCTGTCCAAGGGCTTGAAGTATGTGTACTTGCACTGCCAAGACACAGCCAGCCATACTATACATGTTAGGATACTGCCATCTTGGTTACAAAAGGCATGCCTCACACGAGAAGTCTGCAGGTCTGTGAAATATCATAGCATGGAGTCTCACCGTTTTACAGGTAACGGCCCTGCACTTCATCTCTCGGATGTTCCTCATCTTCTCTTCCAACTGTTCCTTCTTCACCAGTGCATCAAAGTACTTCTCCTGGATCTGAAATTCTGCCTACAGCAGGAACAACAGGGCTCAGCACCTACCCTGGTTCTCAAACCAAACATTACCATTTCATGATTACATTCAAACCCCACAACTTACATTTAGCAGACTCACTCACCTAGTTTGTCATACAATAATAATCACTACCATAACTAGCCAAAAGGCAGCATATGAGGCAACCCTACCAACAGAAAAATCTGATGAGCTTTTCAAGGAACAACATGGCCCACTTAGCAATACACCACTACCACATCTCCCATGACGCATCTAGAGGATGCACTGGCTCACCACACTGCCAGACGTTAACCAGTTATTGATATTACAGCCTTGTTGATGAACCCTAATGGTGTAAAGAAGGAAGATTTTCTCAAACAAAGTATGTGTGTTGGGACTAAGGGCAAAGACTCACATCCTGCACCGCCCCCAAGTGTCTAGATTTGGCGTTGAGGATCTTCTGAAAAGCATCAGACTGCAGGTATTCCAAGTGCTCTCGGCGTCTCTTCACCTCAGGTTCTTCAAGCTCTGGTTCTGACCCACCTGCACAGATGGCGTTATTTCTGTCATTGGTGTGTTCCCGAACTCCCACGATCAGCCAAGCTGAAGACCCGCGTCGCTACCTGCAGGGGACTCGTGGCTCCGTTCCACCCTGTTGGTGATGTCGCTGACGTTTGGCCTCTTCCTCTTCACGGAGTTTGGGTCTTCCTTTGCCAGCACTGCTCCTTTTTGCCGCAGCTTCTGCAGCGCTGCTAACTGAAAAGTAGACGAGTCAGCTTTGCCTTTTTGATGGCAAGCGTGTCAGACTGCCCCCCAGACCTCCACAATGCTACTCTTATCACAAATCAATGAGACACTATTTTTTTACATTTTATTTTTCAGTTCGGGCTGATCTGCACACCACAATGGACACACATTTAAAAGTAATTAATAGCCTATCCTAGTTCTTCAAAAATTGTCAATGGTTAATTTTTTCACCTTATCTTTTGGCATTAGCCAATGAAGACCATTCCCTCCCATAAATGAAAGCTGCAAAGCGGGAATTTGTAGTTGTCCTCATCTTGTAAGGGAATTAGAAACCTGAACAGATAATATACTGGGGCTGGAACTTGGTGATGTGAAAGTCTGACTTCCCAGTTTACAAGAATGGCAAACACACCATTACTGCAATGGGCAATGCTTATGAATCTCTGCACTATAATAGGCCCTTTTTTTTTTTTTAAACTGTGCTGGAGACGTAGACTGGAAGGCTGAACTAAAAGCCAAATGCTAAATCCTTCTTGCTTTGTGTCTTGCTTAGGCCTACTTTCCCGACAAATGCAATAATTGCTGGTTAGTCACTGCCAGATGTTGAAACCAGTTTGTCTACAATCGTCAGTTACCGATAATATCACCTAGTCCTTTTGCTCATTATTTCAAGATGGATGTTGATATGGTGATAGAGGAATGGTGAGATGACAGTCTTAGGAGAAGGTAGTGATTGGCAGCACCATTAACACTGTGTAGCAAAGTATAGTGTGAAAGAGAGAGAGTAAGTGTGCACCCGCGCGTATCCGTACATAGCGTGTGTGCGCCTGTGCGTATCCGTACATAGCGTGTGTGCGCCTGTGCGTATCCGTACATAGCGTGTGTGCGCCTGTGCGTATCCGTACATAGCGTGTGTGTTTGTGCCTGTGTGTATCCGTACATAGCATGTGTTTGCGCCTGTGCGTATCTGTACATAGCGTATGCGCCTGTGCGTATCCGTACATAGCATGTGTGTTTGCGCCTGTGCATATCTGTACATAGCGTATGCGCCTGTGCGTATCCGTATATAGCGTATGTGCGCCTGTGCGTATCCGTATATAACGTATGTGCGCATGCGTTTATCAGAGCAAGTTCCCTTTGTATTTATTTCCCTCTTCAAATTAACTGGCTGATTATTACCCTATTTTGAATAAATTTATAAAATTGAATTATTATTAACTGACTTATGAATATAATAAAACTTTAATGGAGCAAGTGTCAGCACCTTTCTTGGATCTCATAGAATAGTGTTTTACTGAAATTACTTGAGAGAGTGTTCTACAATGTTTTGTGCGTGCGCCCTGCCCCCAATAAGCATAACACCCCTGTGATTCATTTGATATATAATTGTGAACCCAACATTTGGAATTTACATGATAAAAATTCCATTCAATTCTACATACCTTTGCAGCTGATAAGTTGAGTGTTGGAGCCGTTGGTGTATGGTCAAAGAACAGGACGTCCTCCCCTTCACTGAAGCCACGGCCCAGCTTAGGGGTGTAGCGCTGCCCTTTGGGGGACTGCTTCGCTGCTTCTGGGGAGGCCATCTTCGTGCTAGCTTTTTCAGAGTTCTGGAGGAACCTGGAGAGCACAGACAGGCAGGGGAATGAAGGGTCACTCACCTTCACCAGGTCCCCTACCCTTTTCAGAGAACCACAGTAGATTAGGTCACTTTTCACTGCACTAGGTATCGTACTTTTGGTACTAAAAATTTGGTACTCTTCTCCACTGATTTCCGGTCAGGTACCAGTACCAAAAGTACTGGGTGCTGTCTGGTACTGGTACTTTTTTCAGTACTTTGAGATGGGACCTGCAAATGTGTTTGTAAATTCATCATGCAAATAACCCACCTTACAAACACAAAATACTTCCCCCATCCTGAGAAACTGTGGTTACGAACTCAGAAGACAATAAAAGAAATCAAATAAATACATTTAAAAAATAATAACAACATAATAATAATGGATAAATGGACAAATGAAAAGATCCAAGCTTGAATGTCAATGTGGTTGGATTAACAGATTCAATCAATGATGTGGATGGCATGGCAAGAAATCAAGCATTTGCTATAATATACTATGGCTGCATGATTTGAAAATTTCAAATATCACAATATGATTTTGTTGCAATAAATACTGGGATATTTATAAAACAAAAAATTTCAAAATAAATAAAATCTCTCAATAAACCTATCTAAGAATGATTTAAACAGCAAGGATGAAAATGATTACAAATGGTTCATAGAATGCATGCAGAGGTCATGCAAAAGCAGTGTAGGTAAACATTAAACCTGATTTCTTAAACATATACTAGACAGTCCTGAAAAGGAACAATAATTAAAATTACAAGTTTTTTTTTCTTCCTATGCAGACTAAAAATTTTTAATGAAACTTAAATTCCCCAGAGATATAATGTTCAGAAAGTATTAAAAATCCTGCTGTCGCGGTCTTGCAATGTGAGAATTGCATGTGCAGAATATGCAATGTTGGTGTCAATGTTGCACATTAAGCAGCCCTATATACTACAGCCATTTTTCAAATTCGGTACAAAATATCCAGCCTCACGTTTTATAAATATTGCGTGATGTCATCATTCAGAGCCGGTACCAGTTTTACATCAGTGGAAAACTACTCTGCTTTTGGCACTTTTTTTTGAAGTACCAAAATTACGGTACCGGGTGCAGGGGAAAAGCACCCATACAGACTGACGCACCTCTGCTGAAGATCCTCAGACTTCCTGCGTCTGGCCTCCAGGAGCTGCTGCTTCTGCTGCTTGAGGAGCTGGCCAGCCGAGATGGACTGGATTCCAGGGCTCACTGCGTTAGCTGAGCCTAACAAACACCGAGAATCTCACTACATAACCAACCATACTGCCTGTCCTGGGAAGGATTCTGTACCATCTTAATAAAACGCAAAGCAAATGCCACCACTTATCACATCTCAGGAAAAGTATTCTACACCAGAGAAGGTAGTCTGAGTATCAAGTATCGTTTATCCGTCACATATACAGTTATACTCATATATCTTCTTATCTTTTGTGTGTATATATATATATATATATGCTTATATAAAAGTTGTCAATGTGTGGTGAAATGCAGAAGACGCAAGCATAAACAGACAAAAAAAAACAGACATCATAAATAATCACAAAGTGTATTTTTAGAAGTAAATGATAGAAGTCATGATATTGTCATACATTCCCCAATGTAAAGCACAAACTCATACAGTATTACCAGCTAGAGAAGTGGAGTATGATGCTATGTGGTATCAGAAAGGTGGTGGTGCTGATGAAGCGAGGAGAAGGTGGACACTCTGAAGACTCAGTATATTCTTGCCAACCAGCTCTACAGAGCAGGTGTACTTGGGTACCTGACGTATTATGCCGCAGGTGTTTCTTCAGGTTGAGGGATCCTGGCGTCGGCACTGACAGCAGGTTTTTGAAGTCGTCTGAGCAGCCAGTGACCTCGCTGGAACTCATGGCTACAGATAACCAAAAATATGGTAAGTTCTCACATAGAGCAACTCAGAAACTGGCAAGTGAAACAGACAAAACTAAGTTACAAAGACAGCAGTAATTCAGTATGTGATCCCACAAAGATATCACCATAACAGGATCTAATCCAGTGGCTGCCAACCAGTTGATTGCGATCGACCAAATTGATATTTCAGACACTCCTAGTCAATCATGACAATCATACAATCACCTTTATACTGGTACAACAATTAGCAATCTTAAGGTCACTAGCTAACTTAATTAGCACATAGAGGTTGCATTAGTGTTTCGACATTGAAAAACGATGCAGCCATCCCACCTCTCCTGTTCTGGGACTCTCCTGCAAATTGACAGCATCTCCCTGACATCCATGGAAAATGCATAATGTCCCGGGAATCTGTTGTTCCACTATTCAGCGGCAGTAAAATTAGCCAGCAAGAAATTTAACTTCCACTCTCTAGCCCTGTTTGGTAAATTTTACTGCTGGCACCCCAACACACCTCCCAGTAGGCTTGGGGGGGGGATCTAATTTGTAATACCGTCATACCAAACAGACATTATACTATGGTACACAGATTTTTGACAGCATTTTAAAAGCAACGGTATGGCTTTCCAGAAAAAGTCTTCCGTAATACCACGCAAGCCTAGCCAGCACACCCCATGCCCCTGCCCCCACGGTTGTCCCTCATCTACCTTCCGGAAATAAATATGGGATGTCTGAAAATAGCTGGACATTAGTCGACCGCGTAACACTTATTAGAAATCATTTTTATTTGTATGTTTCACATACACATGTATTTGACTTCAGAGTGGACGTGAAAGGACCATTAATTTACAGCTCCACCTGCCCCGACTCCTACGACAGCTCCCCAGATTTTCTTGGTAAAAGTCGCTCTCAATCAAAAAATTGTCTAATCTCACCAAGCCTCCTTGCTTGACTGACGATTTGGTCCGAACCTCTTACAAACAGATTGCTCAGACTTGTTTGCTTGGGTCTCTTCTGCTGTAATCCTGACCTAGGGAAACAATTCCATCAGAATCTAAAACGACTGAAACTATGAATCACCATTGAAAAAACAATCATTGTGATCTCTAAATACTCGCTCCCTTCATATCTGGCCGCACATAATGTCCACTAACGAAGCTAACCAATGACGATGACGCTGTGTGTGACATACTTACACATATACCTATCACATGCGGGTGTACACATGTTGATGCCTACTGAAATTTTTCAGTACGAATACTTGAAACATAGATTACATGCAAGAAATATCTTGGTATGTGTAAAGTCATTTCACATTCATTTACAACAACTAATATGTTGATTCACTCAAGATGAATGCTGAATGTTAGTTGTTTGTCAGATACAGTACAAATGTTTCTGTATTTATTAATGTGCATTTCACCAAGCGTTAAGACTAACTGCAGGTTAAATGCAACTTAGGAGCACATTTCTATCTGAACTCTAGATGTAGCTTTTGTAAATTGCTCCAAAATGTTAGTACGACTGCCCTGGACCTTTTGTATAAGTGAAAACTTTTCCAGGATAAGTTTTTCTTTATAGATTCCAAAGTCTTCATACAAATGTTCATATGAATGTTTTTCATCCTTTTCGTTTATCAATGAGCTCCCAGATTTGGAAATCTGGGCAAGGTGCTGGAACTCAGCATTGAGCCACAGAAACATGGATAAACAGCATAAACCACAGAGCTCCAGCACTCAGTCACATATGAATGGAAATTTAAGAAACCAACACTCTTTTTAGAGGCATGCAGAGCTCTCTGGTAGAGAAGAAATAGTTAATAGTGAATACTGAGCAGGGGGTGGGTGTATTGAACAGGAGGTGGGATTACTGGACAATGGGTGAGGTTATCGAGCAGGAGGTGGGATTACTGGACAATGGGTGAGGTTATCGAGCAGGAGGTGGGATTACTGGACAATGGGTGGGGTTATTGAGCAGGAGGTAGGAAGACTGAACACGAGCCTGGATTATTGGGCAGGTGGTGGAGTTACTGGGTATGGGAAGTACTCACAGAGAAGTGGCACATGCCATTGAGGACACACCCCCGTAATGGAAACCACTTTGACACAGACGCTCCTTTAGTCCAGCAGCCCCCTTTCGGCGGGCCTTCCCGGGAACTTTGCCGGAAAAACTGGACTGCAGCTCCGCCCTCTTGGAGCTCATGCTCTTGTACTGGGCCTTCACATGGTACTGGCAGAACTGGCACTCGTGCTGCAGCAGGTCAAGGTGAAGATAACATGGCATTATTGATTGAGAGTGAAGCGCTTTGCAATTAAAGATGAATGAAGTGAGAAGAGTTACAATCATCCAATGGTTTCAAATGACCATTGGAAGCACAGAACCCAGACACTCAAGTACAGGAGGGGACACATCATATTATATTTTATTATATATATATATATATATATATATATATATATATACACACACACATACACACACACACACACACATACATACATATATATATACACACATATACACACACACACACATACACACATACACA
>JAAGVU020000001.1:30074544-30091381 GCA_011763525.2 Mormyrus iriodes
TATATATATATATATATATATATATATATATATACACACACACACACACACACACACATACATATATATATACACACATATACATACATACATACATACATACATACACACACTAGCAGATTACCCAGTGGCTTCGCTCACTGAGTGCAAGGGAAGAAAATAAAATGCAGTATTTATAAAATAAGTTTGTTAATTACCAATTTATTTTTCAACAAATAAAGAGCATCATGTGAGAATATGAAGTAATATATAAGAAGCACTGTAACGTTCCTGTTCACGGTTGGATCTTGGGTGTTCTGCTTTTATTACTTTTATATGCACTTTTGTTTTGAAAGCGGGAAACCGGGATGGGGATGGTCTAATGGGGAAGAGGGGTATGTTGGGATAAGAATGTCGAATGAGAGACAGGACTGAACGAACGGCAACGCAGTTTAAAAAGGGAACCGGTGGCTCTGCACGGAGCGGGACATCATTGGAGTCGGTGACAGTTTTTCCTCTTTTCCCCGACGTTTCATCGGACGTATTCCTCGGAGGACGCCGCTGGAGCTTCACTCGAACAGTGGACTAGTGATTGCGAACGTTGCACATGTTGTACCGTCTAGAACAGCAGCAGGAAGTAAAAAGAGCGACACGCCCGCATTTCTTCTGAGTCTCATGTGTTTTATGTGGAGGCTCACAGTTGTCACGTTGGTGTACTGCGTGCGAAACCTTCACATAAAAATTGGCGCCCTACGTTGGTGTACCCCCCCGAGAACAGAAAGCGAGATATAAAAATGGCGTCCACAAACGAAGTGATTAGTTCCCGGCACCTACACCGTTTTCATATAAAATGTAAGCGCTAGTTACGCTGTTTCCAGTAATACGCACGTAGTGTATTATAATATGTTCTGTGGTCATACGTAATTTCCGTTTCAAACGCGACAAGAATTTTTTATATATATATATATATACACACACACACACACACACACACACACACACACACATATACACATATATATGACACACACAAAATGGGATATTCAACATTCTCTACTTCACGTGGGGGTGGTCATAATGTGTTTGCTCAGTGGTGTATTGGTGTATATATTTCAATCTGATAACCATTACCTGAGCGGGTAACAAAACCAATTCCAGCATGAATATTTCCTGTATCTCAAATTACTACTGAAATTGTGGTATCTGTAAATCCCCTTAGTGTGCGCGTGTGTGTCCTGTAAGGGAATGATATCCTACCCAAAGCACACCGCGCCTCGCAGATGCTACCAGTACCAGCTCCAAAGTCACAACACATAGGGAAAACAGATGAGCAGAATATCCAAAGGTAGTCTGCATTTACTGTTTTTTACTCTCAAAAGACCAGATAACTCCCCCTACAGGCTGGAATGCCAGTGTGCCAAGGAAGTTTGCAAGTTTTTAAATCCTAGGCGGGAACATGAGATTATTCATACCAGTGGTGGGTAGGCAATGAGATGAAGAGCGGAGCACCCACCAGGTTGACTAGCTGTCTACAGGGCTCCCCATTCTTCTTGGTAGCTTTGCAAGTGCCAAAGTCTATGGCCTCACCCATGACCAGAATCTTCTGTGGGTGCTCCACAGACAAGCACAGCTATAGCCATACAGGGAGAGAATAATTAAAGTACTGAATGAAACAATGACCACTTGTCATAAATTAACTGCTCCTTCTGCCATTATTCATCCTTAAACTATTCCTATAGTAAGGAAATATTTCCAGACAATTCCTTTTATGAATAACAATCCCTTTAAAATTAATGATTTCATAATTACTACAAAATTACCTCAATGACAAACAGGTGCATTGTAATTAACAAAATACAATAATTTCCACTGCCATCAAGAAACAAGTTGTATCCGAGCCATACTGCAAACTGGCGGTTTTCCATTGTAAAGTGCTAGAGCCGTACCTGGGCCGTACCCAAACCATAACTGAGCTGACAAGGCCCCGTTTACTAGCAGGGCCGAAAACATGATCAAACCGAGCTGATTGTGTCACCACCATCTGATTGGTCGAAATGCACAGAGGTACCGATGTTCTGCACATGAATTATCTGAAGCAAAATGCGTATATTTTATATATTATTCATTATTAATAGTATCGCACATCGTGATGCACTGATGCATTCCCGCTAACTCAGAACTAGAAAATTTCCAACCTCATACTTATAAGCATTACAGAGTAGCTGAATGGAATGGATTCATAATGCAAATTTAAACAAGCCAACACCAATTCCGCTATTGTTAGATACTTGCTGAACACGGTGATTCTCAAACGTGCTAACGTGAAATTTGCACAGGGTAAAAGACAAAAATTGTAATTGCACACAGTAAATCCTGATGTACACTGTATGAATGGTAAATAAGCGTCTCTTCGGTTTTACGTCACAGTCGCTCTCCAAACATGGCAACGCCTTTACCGAGCCGACCCCTCTACAGTGGAAAACCAAAGTGTGCTGGAAACGTGCTGTAACTAGTCTCTCTTTGGGGGACAGCTCAATTCCTGTATGCCAGTGGAAAAGCACCATAAGTTGCACCCTGTAATTAACATAAACCATCCATTACTTTTTAAGGAACTACATCAAGGACTAGATTTGTAAACAAAAGACTCAAACTCCTGCAGGCTATCCTAAACAATGGTACGTAATAAAAATGAACCCATCCAAAAAACATGAACCCAGAGACTTACCCCATCAGAACCCTCCTTGGGCTTCATCGGATTTGGGTTAAGGATGCCGATTACAGTGCCCGGATCTGTCTTCCAGTGTTCTTTGTGAACTTCTCCAAACAAGAATAGGTTTACATAAACTTCTAGGTCTCGGAGGTCATTCAGCTTCCAAATACTAAAGGTCTTGCCCTGTGACAGAAATTCAAAAATTAGAAGGTCATCTTAAAATTCTCACATTACATATCCTTTCTGTCTTTTTTGGAACTTCATATGCAATATCTTGCAGCCAAAAATAAAACAAATCTGTATTGCCATGTCAGTTCAAGGACCTGGCCACAGGAGGCTCCAAACTCACACTGCTGTTACTCTGCGGGGTGACCTTGCTGACCACCACAGCAAAAGTGACCCAGTCAGTTTCATCAAGCTTCTCTCGAGCCAGCCGGTCGGGTAACTGCGACAGCCTTATCAGACGACGGTCTCCCATCTTATGCTCCATCTCGATGGAGGACACACGTGGCCTCCTGCAAGTCAACAGCCATTAAACTGCAAGTTAAACAACTGCTCCTCTTCGTTTGTATGAAGACCAGAAATCCAGACCTTGTATGGCCCAGACTTAAGAATATGAAGACCATATGCTGCATTCCATTTGAACTCGTAATTCGGAAATTCAGAGTTCCTAGTCAGAAATGTCAACTGGAATACCCCCTGAAGTCGGAATTCCTACTCGGAAAATTGCAGGAGTCTACACAACCCCAAATTCAGAATTCAAGATGGCTGTGCCCTTTATCAAAGGAAGTGTAAGCTGCAGTTTTACACTGTTTATTATTACTTATATCTTATTCATGGCTCATTAAATTGGTCGTACACACAGGACTGTCAAACTGCTATCTGTGGACATGTTGCTGTGGTGTTCTTATGCACAAAAATAGTGTGTAATATGTAGTTATCAACTGACATTACTAAAAATGGCTAACAATTAACTGGTCTAGAACAGGGGCTTGTTTCAGAAATCAGGATTTCTTGCTTAGCTAGATAACTTGTCGGATTTAAGGTAGTCTGGGCTAAATGCAAGTGAATGAAGATAAAGGCCATTTAAATTGGAGTAAACTAAATCCGATAATATTTCCGTCTAAGCAAAAAATCTTGCCTTCTGAATCAGGTCTCTTTTACTGCTAAATGGCTTTCCGACTTGCTTAACTGGAAGGCAGTTAACTCGGGTGTGATGTCATTTCCAGATTCACCTTCTGACCTCAAAGATAAATGGAATGCAGCAATAGATATGATACATACACTGATCTGCCATCATATCAATGTGTTACAGAACCTGAGCCTGAGTCCAGAGAACTTCTCTGCAGCAGGATCATGAGGAACTGGTGTGCGGGGGACAGTCTGTGCTGTGTCAGTGGCCTTTGCATCGCTCTTCATTGGTTGACATTTCTGCCCTACTGGGTAACTGACCGCTGAAGCGAGTGAGAGAATGAGACAAAATGAGAGACAGAACTGCATAAAATACTGCAGTTTAACACTGGGGGAAATACTCAGAGTTGCTTGTTCATACCAGCTGCAGGTCCGAGCCTGGTCTGGTGAGTAATACGCTGCTTCCTTTGGACGGCATCTGTCATGGCAGACTCCTGTGATATTGTGGGGTGGCTTCTCTGTATCAAGGGCGCAGGCTTTTCTGTGGCAAATTCGACAACATATATTAAGCTAAATCCACAAATGTGCCATGACATGACCAGGCTTATGCATGAACAGGGCTCCCGACCAGCTTTTCCAGTGGTAGCACTGATGCTACCGGCTTTCTCAGTTGGTTGCACTATGCAAAATATTTTTCTCTGAACATTAGCTTTAATAACCTAACATCACCACTTGTGACTGTCTTGGGACCTCTCTTTGGTTCTCCCTCTCCACCAGCCTCCTCCTCTTTACTCTCATTTTTATTTTATATTTTTAATAATCAGTTATAGCAGGGCTACCAACTCGTGTATGTGGCGTGACACTCATGCTTTCAGACTCTCACAAAGAAATCTTACGTAAAACCTATATTATTCCATTACAAACCTCAAATTAGCTACATCATAAGTGTTACAGTGGTCTGCAAACCCTATAGACTATTTACAAGGTAACAATACAGTCACATATATGTAAATGAGTGTGTAGACCTGTCTCAAACTGACAATCTCAGGCCAATCAGCTGACCAGTTGGCAACCGTTACAGAGAGCTTCCTTTAACACCAAGCATGCTTATACAGCCTAGTTCATACTTTTCGCTTTCCGCGCGCGCTTTCTTGCGTGGGCCTCCGGTGTGGAGGCGGTCGTCCGCACGGCAGTTTGTGTTCATACTGTGGATGTGGATGGTTGTGGTCGGCGCATGCGTACTGCAGTGATTTTCCTCCAGACCAGAGGAGGGCAGATGTCATCTCCTAGGTCTTTATGAAGCTTATGCAAATGCAGGATGAGATATGGTTTATAACCGCAAGTTTTAGGAAACGTAAAACTATTTCAAAAAATATTTTCTCACCCTGACCTCTTAGAGGCTCCGTAACATATCATTAGTCTTGAACAAATATAGATGAGAAGTGGTTTCCATAGCTATTGATATATACTGTTTTGAGCTGATGAGATTGAAAGGTCAAAGTTTATACACACACCACCTACTGGATATACCTAGTCAATTATCTTGCACATGCGCAGTCGACATAAAAATCTGCACCACATGCGGACCGACCACAGCCGTTTGCAGCCTGTCCCTGATGACAATTTTTACATCACGTCCTCTTGTCTGCAACTCAAAGCGCATGCAGAAAGGTGAAGTATGAATTGGCCTGAATTGATATGGGCTTCAATTTGTTGCTGTAGCAGAGCAAATGCGTATTTTATGTGCATTCGTGCTGTTATGACAAGAAATCACTGTGCACTTTAGCCTTCATACTATGGCGTTACATCAATGTCAAAACTAGACGGCGATAAAACAATGTGGAAAAGTATAAACTTGCAAGTTTTAACATTTCGCATATGTAAATATCACTACGCGAGCGCCGATGTGACTCTTGCGAGCGCAGGAGGAATTGCGTGTGTGAATCATAATATCTTTTTCCCTTCTCGATTTAAGTGTTTTTCTCGTGCGGCAAGTGAATTACCTTCGGCTACTCTCCGTGCCCCAGTGAAATTTTTGTTAACGCAGTACCAGTGCAGGAGCAAAACATCCTCATTATTATCATACACTGGCACAGATGCCACCAAGAAATTGCACACTCACAATAAAAGGTCGCATATGCAACCATTTTGGTCGCTGTCTGAGCTCTGATGAAAGATAGACAGACTGACTTTAAAACTGGGGAAATTTGTCATACTCTCACGTATGGAGGGCTGGGTAATACACACACGTTGTTCTGATTTTTTTCCCCTTAATATCTGGAACTCAGAAAGTCTATAACCAGGACACTAGAATATAAGAACTGAAGAAAATGCCAAAATGTTAAAAGACAAGAAAGAGGAATCTTGAGCATGAAATTTACAGCTGTGATTACCTGAGAAGAAGCCCTGCTTCGTGCCCCCCCGGATAGGGGAAGCATCCTGGCTGGGTTTGGGAGCTTCTAAGCTATGCGAGGCCTCCAGCTTCTGCTTTAGCTTATGCATCTGCTCCTGCATACGCCTCAGCTCAGCTGGTGGAAGCATTAGAGATGATCAGTTTATACAGGAGAATTAAAATGTAAATGTGTCAGGTGATTTTGTTCAAAGTGTTGTATAAGTGAGGCTAATAGCACATTACAAATATACAGCAGTCAAGGAGTCCACTAGGCCTACACTATATGGACAAAAGCACTGGGACACCTGGCCATTACACCTACAGGAACTTTTATAGCATCCCATTCTAAATCCATATGTATCAATATGGAGTTGGTCTCCCCTTTGCAGCTATAACAGCTGCCACTCTTCTGGGAAGGTATTCCACAATATTTTGGAGTGTGTCTGTGGGAATTATTGCCCATTCATTCTGAAGGGCATTTGTGACGTCAGGCACTGACATTGGGCGTGAAGGCCTGGCTCACAATCTCTGTTCTAGTTCATCCCAAAGTTGTTCTATGGGGTTGAGGTCAGGGCTCTACCAGGCCAGTCGAGTTCTTCTACACCAGACTCACCCAACCATGTGTTTATGGACCTTGCTTTGTGCACTGGGGCACAGTCATGCTGGAACAGAAAAGGGCCTTCCCCAAACTGTTCCCACAAGGTTGGGAGCATAGAATTCTGCAAAATGTCTTGGGATGCTGAAGCATTAAGAGTTTCCTTAACTGGAGCTAAGGAGCCAAACCCCTGAAAAACAGCCCCATACCATTATCCCTCCTCCACCAAACTTTCCAGTTGGCATAATGCAATCAAGCACGTAACATTCTCCTGGCATCTGCCAAACCCAGACTTATCCATTAGACTGCCAGAAGCGTAATTTGCCACTCCACAGATGGCGGCATCCTATGACAGTACCAAACTTGAATTCACCGAGTTCTTCAGAATGACTTATTCTTTCACAAATGCTTGTGAAGCTGATAGCATGGCTAGGTGCTTGATTTTATACATCTGCAGCAATGGGTCTGAAGGAAACACCTGAATTCCATGATTTAGAGGTGTGTCCCAGTACTGTTGCCTATATAGCATAAGTGCAGCTAGACTGAGTTTCAAATGAATACCAGGGTACAAGTGCAAGCATTATCGAACCAAGAGCTACACAACATCTTCCAAAGCAAGAACCTAATAAGACAATTACAAGCTCCCAGAATGCTCTTTGCATTTTCATTGGTTGAATAGTAATATTAGACCAGTGTTTCCCATCCTGGTCCTTGGGAACCCCCGGACAGTCCACATTTTTGTTGCCTCCCAGCTCCCTGCTAGACAGTCTACACTGAACCTCTACTAGCCTAATACAGCATTTTCCAACCTGGTCCTCGGGTTGGGCCACGCGTGGACTCCCTGGGGATCCCCAAGGACTGGGTTGGGAAACAGTATTTGGCTAGTAGAGGTTCATATGTAAACTGCTATATAATAAACTGCCATTCAAATAAAAAAAGACAAGGAAAAAGAAGATCTGATGCAGCCACCTACCTTCAAGTTCTTCCTTAGATTTATCATGGGAATCACTTGCTTTTGTGTCTGAGGTCTCATTCTGCAAGCTCTCTTCCTCTATATCATCTACATCTCCAAAGAGCGTGGCAATGTTTTCCTTATGCTTAGGAGATTCCTCCTCAACTTGCCCTTCGTCAAACTCCTCATTGTCATCATCATTATCAAACAGATCATCCAAATCACCCACTTTCCGGTCCTCTGTAACATTTTCTTCTAGAAGGGAAGTCAGGATATCGAGATCGTCCTCACCTGTTATCCAAAGACATGGTCAACAGAGTTACAAGAATAGCACCCCAGGAATGTAAGTGCACGTCGCGGCGACGCAGACCGCGAGAACTGTGACTGGTCCGCTTGGCCATGATTGTTTTTTCCTTTTTGTAGGAGTGAAAAAATCGTATACCAAGGTGTATTTATATTGGTGATTGAAACTGAAGCGTGATTTATATCTAACATTAAATATGTTTAGTTATTTAATGTTAGATATAAATAACGCATTGGTTTCATTTTCTCTCGCTTCTCCAATATTTGCGCTCAAGCTTGTTGTTGCGGTTGTTCTCTGCCAGCATTAGCAGACTCCGTGCACTCTGTGCTATCGTGCGTCTTTAGATGTTTGATCTAATTGCTTGTGTTAAATGATGTACTGTCCCCTCTTCCCCTTGACACTTTAACAGAACAGACCTTACAGTCTGACAAAATGGAGTGGCTTTGAATTTTAACGTAATATAGATATTAAGTGGTATTGGTTCTTGGTATCGGACAGTTTTTACTTGTACGAGTATGAGTATTTGACCGCAGTATTGGACCGATACCCGAGTATCCCTAAATATTACTATTGTATCTTGATGGTTAACATTCCAATATTGAAATAATGGAACTACTGCTGCAGGCTGGTTTTATCAATATGCATTAACAGACTTTACTACCAAGGATGAACCAATATCTTGAATAAACTTCTCGCACAACTCCCAGTTGCAAAAACTATGCATTTTGTTGCATACAGGTACATAAAGCGCAGATTTGTTTTTAAAACAGCAAACGGAAAGGAAACATTGAATGACACATTTAACATGTACTTTAACATTTAAGAGGCAGATACTTCACTGCATTTTTGCATTGCAGTACATTTATCATAGGCTGCATCAGTACATTTTAATCAGCAAATGCTGAAAAATATTTGCGAAATAAAACATTTTGGCGGCGTTAAACGGTAGTACGATAAATTAAAGGTTCAAAATATCCAAGAGAAATCGCGACAATGGCGACGTAATAATTAATTACAATATGGATACAGCTCTAGTGGCCATCTATTAATCAGATCAGCGGAGCGGGGAGCAACAACTTCAGTACAGTTATATCTTACTGCTTTTTGTCCAATTTTCTAGAAAAGAAAATGTCCTGATATAAAATTCAAGGTAAAAGCCCATGCGTTTCAATATTTCTCAGCTGAATAAATGAACATCGAGATATTTGAATAAGGTATAACCGGATAATGTTAACTGTCAATGCTAATACAAAACACGAAAACACAGCTACAACATGTTTACAGCTGGATGTCATCATACCTTCCATTTCCGAGTATCAAAGAAGAATTCCAGATAAGCAGCAAACTACAAAAAACACAAAAGAAATGACAGTACAGATTAACTAAAAAATATGCGCTGCCTATGAGATCAACAAGTATTTATTCATTTATTTCTACTCACTACAGTATGTATATTAAATTCCGTTTAACAGCAAATCAAATTATATATTACATTAGACTTTAAACTTACGTGTAAACATTACTTGTTATTAACGTTAATATATTGATCACCTTGTTTTTTACCCAAGTCCACCTACTCCGGCTTTCTCCTGGTACTAGCGCCAAAATTCAAGTCCCATCGCTTGAGTTTGCGTATATAGGTGCCTGTCCGAGATCCTTAATAATTTATTTGTTTAAAAAAAACATTAAAAATTGCTAAACATATCCTAAAGAATTGATAATAGCCTTTATAAAGATACTATATTGTCCTTGAGCTTTTATGGTAAATCTGTCTTTACTTGTAAGATTATTTCAGACAGGCACAACGTGAACAGCCGCAGTTAGGTTCTATTGGATAGGGTGACTTTCCATGCTGATGCAGCTGGCATAAGTTCTCGTGTCAGTTTAATGGGACAACTTAAAAATGCTTTATTTAAATGCTTATATATGAGTGATCTTCACTTTGGCAGTAACCAAATTCAGTGGAAACATGAAACGAATACTCTGCTCCTAGTTTTTTCCCCCAAAGATTTTCTGCTTTACAATTGTCTGAAGGGGTGGTAGCGATCTTTTTTCTGCATTTAAGAGCATTCATCAAGCCGGTATTGATATCCCAATGTCACGAAGTCTCCCGAGTAGTCACGGGTTTAAGTTCTCTCGCGGTGTGTTAAGTTAAATACCAGTGGGAAATGCAGAGCAGAAGGCAGGCAATTAGCCCAGCAGTAAAGTAGCATGTAGCTCAATAGCGTTTGACCCCCCCCCCCGAAATTTGTTTGCTACCGACCAAGCACGTATCCGGGCAATCAGGTAATTTGCCGGACCCCCCTCTAAATGAATTTCATACTACGGGCCTGGGTGAAGGAGGATCAAAACTTAATGGGCTGTGATACCGTCCATCTATTACAGATGAGACGACTAATACCTTTTCTCGTACTTTCTCCGATAAACTCTTTTCTCATCACATTAAATATGCCAGACTCATTCTCAATATAGCCCTACTGAGAGCTGATTTACCATCAGTTTTATCCTGTGCTTCTGCTGAAATCATATTCTGTCGACTCCCACCCCATCCCTGTCTAGTCCTGTCTTACCGATGCCCACTGCTGCCTCGCTTAGGCGTATTCTTACCCAATCTCTATCCACTCAAACCCCAGTTTTTTCTCTCCATACCTGCCACGCAGCTGTGTTCCCCATTCTGGCCAGAATGATTCTTCCGAGTGCATCATGAAATGGAAGGCGCTATTACAAGTGTAAATGCACTGCGACAACAGTGAAATAGTTAGTTTTATTATTGTTCAAACAATATGCGTTACAATTAAATATTCTCTCTTTTGTTTATTACTATCTCTAGTTCGTCCCAATAATTTCTCAAATCAAAATTAGTTGAAACTGCTTAAAAAATCTAAAGGATTGAACAGAATTTACATTTTTAAATGACATTTTATGTAGTTTTTAAATGCTTGTGCTTTTAAGGTAAATCGGTTTCGTTTTGTCATAATTTTAAAAAGCCATTTTAGCAGTTACAGGCTGAGCAATGAGCTGTACTGCAAACTACACTCTATCAGAAATGCCGTCATACCCAAGGGTGGTTGTGGGGCATGCAGTGAGTATAGTCCTTGGTTACAGCATATCATCTGTCTGGAGGTGATGCGGAAAAGGCCTGCATTCCCCACATCATTCAGCAAGTTGAGTGCAAATCTATGGTTTATTCATAGTAACATGTCTCCCCTTTACGGTTTTTGTGATCTCCTGCCTTTCTTGGGAACTTTAAGGTGCAAACTAGCGTCGATGGCAAATGGGACAGCTATCCGTCACAAGGCACTCACACACAGTGATTTATTAATTGCAACAAACAACTAGCAACTCAGAACTACCGAAGGCCTGTCCTTGCAGTAAGGAAAGAAAAACATATTTTCATTCCAAAAAACAGTGTTTGTGTTTCTAAATAAAAACTGAAAAAGAAAAAAAAAAAACAAATTCCTGAATCAAACCATTGTCTTGGCTATATTCCATTAGGATCTTTTAATTTTATTTTGTGCAAAAATACCTTGAATTATTTTGCTGTCATCAGGGCAGGGGTGTCCTGCATTCTAAAGAATCTGCAAGTTATTTTCCATGTTATAATAGAAGAATCTACATATTCGGGTAACTGAAATTATAAGTTTAAATCCATGTGATACAGGTACACAGCTGTAAGACAGTTATCCCTTTGGGCTATGGGGCGAAACCACTACAATTTAAATGTAAAGCTGTGTCCTGTTTGCCTGACATACACAGTAATGGTGCTCTGACTCAGACTCTCCTCTGGTTTGATGGACGGAATCTCGCAATCCTGTACACAATACATCACTCATGTGAATATTCTGGCAACACGCCGCTTCGTTTGGGCAGTATATACTTCTTCAGCTACTGTCCTTTTATATTGAATTAATAAGTGCCTAAGTTATCAGTGGAGAGAAGCAAAAGCAGGCAGGGGCTCAGATGATGCAGTCCATGATGTGGATCTGAAGGCTGTCGAGATCAGGGAGGATTTCATTGCACTTGGGACAGGCATGCTCCGGGATGTTCACCTGCTGCTGCCAGTCTCTTCCCTCAGCACCTGGGGACAACAAGGCAAAATCTGCTTCACCCCAGGGTTAGTTCACCACTGCTCTACTGAACCAATTAGCGTTGTAGAATAAATAATGCAAATGATTGCGCTTGACCTAAATCCATGTGCATACTTCACTTTTCTGCCTGCGGACAGTCGTGCACGTGGCACCTTGTGTTCATGCTGTATTTTGACCAGGAGAGGGCAGATGTATTGCAACAAACACTAATACAAGCAGTGTATTGAAACAGGTAAACTATTATCAACAGCTTTAAAGTTGTTAGTCTAGGCTTTGGCGGTAATGAGGTAATACAGCATACCACGGTATTATAAAACCATTACAACAAAATTTTCTGGCACCCACCACCGCTCGACGAATTTTATCACCGAGATTTCAAAATGCCAGAATAGTGCTGCTTTTTAAATACCATACAGACTCTACAATGAACAATATCATGCAGTTGACCACACACACATACACACACACCAACACTCATATAAAAACACCAAGGACTGATAAAATACAATGGTTTTTTTCTTATTGGAGGCTGTACAATATCCTAATATTGTCATTTCTGCTGCTATTTTGTTTGTTTTTTAATAATTCAATTTCTGCTGCTACTACACATCTGTACACTGTGTGCACAATTATTATGCAAGTGAGTATTTTGACCATGTGATAATTTACATGCATATATTCCTACTCCAAGCTGTATAAACTTGAATGCTTATTGGATTTAAGCATATCAGGTGATGTGTATTTGTGTAATGAGGGAGGGTGTGGCCTAAGGAGATCGACACCCTATATCAAGGTGTGCATCATTATTAGGCAGCTTCTTTTCCTCAGGCAAAATGGGCAAAAAAAGATTTAACTGACTCAGAAAAGTCAAAAATTGTTGAAAGTCTTTCAGAGGGATGCAGCACTCTTGTAATTTCTAAAATATTGGGGCGTGATCACAGAACCATCAAACGTTTTGTTGCAAACAGTCAACAGGTTCGCAAGAAATGTGTTGACAAAAAAAAATGCAAATTAACTGCCAAAGATTTGAGAAGAATCAAACATGAAGCTACCAGGAACTCTTTACCCTCCAGTTCCACCATTTTCCGGAACTGCAACCTACCAGGAGTGCTCAGAAGTACAAGATGCTTAGAGACATGGCCATGGTAAGGAAGGCTGAAACACGACCACTGCCGAACAAGACACACAAGTTGAAATGTCAAATCTGGGCCAAGAAATATCTCAAGACAGATTTTTCAAAGGAATTAATGTACTGATGAGATGAGACTGACACTTGATGATGGAACAGATGGATGGGCCCGCGGCTGGATCAGTAATGGGAAGAGAGCTCCACCTCAACTCAGACGCCAGCAAGGTGGAGGTGGGGTACTGGTGTGGGCTGGTATCATTAAAGATGAGCTAGTTGGACCTTTTCAGGTTCAGGATGGATTCAAAATCAACTCCCAAACCTACTGCCAGTTTTTAGAAGGCACTTTTTTCAAGCAGTGGTACAGGAAAAAGTCTGCATCTTTCAAGAAGACCATGATTTTTCTGCAGGGCAATGCTCCATCACACGCATCGAAGCACTCCAATGCATGGCTAGCCAGTAAAGGCCTAAAAGATTAAAAAATAATGACATGGCCCCCTTCCTCACCTGACCTAAACCCTATGGAGAACTTATGGGCCCTTCTTAAACGGGAGATTTACGGGGATGGAAAGCGGTACACCTCTCTGAACAGTGTCTGGGAGGCTCTAGTTGCTGCAGCACAAAAAGGTGATCGTCAACAGATCAAGAAACTGACAGATTCCATGGATGGAAGGCTTATTACTGCTACTGAAAAGAAGGGTGGCTATATTGGTCACTGATTTTTTTTTTTTTTTAAATGGCAGAAATGTTTATTTGTAAATTCAGTTGTTTGTTTATTATTCTCACTGTAACAGATCTAAATAAACAAGTGAAATGGGGAAATCTTATTTTTTTCATTTAGTCGCATAATAATTCTGCACACTAATAGTTGCCTAATAATTGTGCACACACAAGTATTCCCCTGAGAATGTTCACACACACATTTCCTTTGCAAAAAAGGTTTCAGGTTTATTAACATTTTGGATTGACTGACAGCACTGTATTTGTTTGATATTAAAATTAATCCTCAAAATACTCGCTTGCATAATAATTGTGCACACAGTGTAGTAGAGATGGCCACTTCTGTGTATATACATTCTCATATTATTCTCATTATTTTCTTTCATTGTCATCATTCTGCTGCTGTAACAATGCAAATTTCCTACCGTAGAATTAAAGCTGTCATGTTACGTTATATACCTCGGCATAATGTCTCGACAGTATGAAAAATTAGCTATGCAGGCACCTCAGACCTTCCTCATACAGCTGCTCACTACAACAACTATTTTTCCTCTACACTTTTGTCGTTGACCGCTAATCTGTGAAAGTCGGTGCTGCCACCTATTGGAAATACCTAATTATCCTGCACATGCGCAGGTCATGCGTAGACACTCATGATCGCCGCTAGACAAAAAAATCTGGGCTACACGTACACCAACCACAGCTGTCTGCTACAAACCCTTTACGACAAAATTTACATAGTAATTCTCCTTGTGTGACCGAAAGCGCATGTTGAAAAGTGAAGTATGAATGTGCCTTCAGTGCTACCCACTGAGCCTCCGTGCCAGCCCTAGGATCAACATGGCCAAGTATAACCTGTGTCTTTATCCTATTGATGGGTCCACACAGGATCATACCTCTGGGCCCCTGCAGGTTGTGTAGAGCGGCCCCATGTGGGCTGGCTCCCCGTGACACGTGTCGCCGCTGCATTGCATTCAGGGATTGCCTGGAATCAAAGAAACGAAGTAAACGGAACGCAGACTGGTGCCATAGGGCAAACCTAGGGCAAAGACCTGCACAAAAACCCTTCAATACATTCAAATGTACATAAATATGAATAAATTTGAAACAAAATCAATAAGCCAAGAACAGTCATTAGCTCTGGGTGCTCTGTAGACATCATGGCTGTTTAATAAATGAACACTAACTATGAGTAACTTTTCGAATACCTAGAGCCAAGTAATAATGTGTGAAAAGCTCTCCAGAGCCATTGTACAAGTGTAAAATAGACTTCCCACAATACTCAAACTACTGTTTGATTTCTCACACGTCACACAAATCACCAAACATTGAAATCTTGCTTCACATTACAAACAAAATTATGTTAAATAAATTAAGTAGCATTTATATAAAACATGGACAGATTGAGTAACATGTACTACCACACTACAGTTCACTGGCCCATCAGTCTCTGTTGACAGAACCTTATTCCTTAAATAAGCTTTGCCAAGGTCACATGATTTGTGTGGCTGTGGCAGATGATTGGCTATACCTGCCTAGGGACTCCACCTCCTCCTGAAGCTGACTGTTCTGCTTCATCAGGAACTCCAGCTGTGCAGCCAGGCGCTCCTTTTCTTCATGAATCTTCTCTCGGGCTGCTCTCTCTGCATAGAAGTCTGAGGAGTATACCTCAGCCTTCAGAAGGCAGGAGGACAGGTCACCACGTGCCCTCGCTTTGAACTGCACCTATATCTCATTTATATTCTGGAAGATTTTCTGCATCTCTTAATTTGCTGCTGTTCAGATGGATATCGAGGGTGGACAAGTCCCCTAACTCAGGCACCAGCTGACACTAAACAAGGTCAATCTAGTAAATAAAATTTGCCATGATATCGAAGTCGATAAGCAGCACTGGAAATGGAGAAATAAAGCAGTAAAGATTACGTTTATCTTACTAACACAAATGCAAATACAGAAGCTCCTAACTTTAGGATGGTTCGACATACGATATTTCAACTTTACGCTGGTTCAACAGTGATGCACATTCAGTAATCATTAAACTTTCTATTGTGATCATAGGTTAGCGATATGGTGCATGATACTTTTACTGATGCTGGGAGGTTGCAGCCATGCTTCCATGCATTCCTGAGCATAAACAACCCACACACAACTCAATATCAGGTACGGTGTCTTTCTGTGTTTCGCCAAATTTTTCCAAGCCCCTTATGTCTACTAAACATCCACCTGTGTCATATAATATTCATATTCGATTTACAACATTTTCAATTAATGTTCGACATATAATTAAGTCGTGATCCTATTATGGTTAATCGGATCATGACTCCAAGTTTAGGAGCATCTGTACTTAAACAAATACTTAAGTACAAATATTCTTCACTGCTAGCTTTAAGGAAAAAGATATTCTGAATGAAAACACAAATTCCCAAAAAAACTCCCCCTTACCATGTTCCATATCTTACAGAAATAAATTTGAAACAAAATCAATAAGCCAAGAACAGTCATTAGCTCTGGGTGCTCTGTAGACATCATGGCTGCTAAATAAATGAACACTAACTATGAGTAACTTTTCGAATACCTAGAGCCAAGTAATAATGTGTGAAAAGCTCTTCAGAGCCATTGTACAAGTGTAAAATAGTCTGTGAATAGACAAAAAATCTTTAGTATACAGTATCAGTAAAAAGTTTGGATATACCTACCCATACAAAGGTTTATTTCCACTATTCTTAATATAAAGGCATCAAAACTATAAAATAACATATGGAATTATGCACTGCCCAAGAAAGTATTGAACAAAAACGGGGGGGGGGGGGGGCAAAACCCGGGGTGGGCAGAAAGAGCCC